>CM037090.1:84123661-84690419 GCA_020916435.1 Oxytropis ochrocephala
AATTATCATGTATATTTATTTTTCTTTATAATTGATTTAGGATAACTGTGAATGTGAGCTATATATTGCAAACCCACATCGAAAGGTTGCAGTGGGTTTGATATGTAACCAATTGAGTGCCACACTGCACAATTTACCCATGCCTGAAAACCATTTGAGAGTTAGGGTAGACTATTCAATAGAGGGGTCTGCACCATTGCCTGTTCCAATTGCTAATGCGGATATATTTACTGTGGATCAAGCACTTAGTACTTTTGTGGCATGGCCTGAACAACTTGTCGTTGTAAGTGACAATATTTTTGTTAATAAGTTGATGACTATAATGTGTGTTAACTAACTAATTAATCATTTTTTTAATATATACTAGGTACCCCAAGTGTCCCGACCTTCCCCTTCCATAAAAGTGTCCCAACCTTCCCCTTCCACTACCAAACTCTCCCTACCATCTACTTCTATACAGCCAGTCCAACATGTTGGTCAATTTCCGATTGATGAATTCCAGAAGTACATCGATTCTCTAAAGGTCCACATCACTCAAAAAATGAACCCGGACGACCAAATTTTTTTACCGGCCGATAACATTGTGGGGATGGAAGCAGTTGATAATGATCAACATGGAGGACACCGAAAGCTATAGTTGAAATGGATTGGGCCACTTGCCATCGATATTAGAGTATACAGAGGTATGTATTAAATTATTTGTACACAATAGTTGTTTATATTAGAGTATATATTAGAGTATATATATGAGGATCCGAAAGTTGTATATATATTATTTATAGGTATTTGTACAATCATCTTACGGTCCTTCTCAGCGGACACGAAGTTTTTCTTCTTGTGTCAGAGTGTATCGTTGTGTTTCATAAAGGTAACACAGGAGGAACGCATTATGGCTATGAAGAGTGAAATACAAAGTTATATCCTTTCACGCTTCATGGATGCCAAGCATTTGAAAAGGCGAATCTTTATTTTTGGCACCACTCAATAATGGGTGAGAAATTTAGTCTTCAATCACTTGTTTAATTATTTTGAGGATTGTATTATAGTGTAAATTAATGTGTACTCATTCGTGATTCATTTACTTGCGAGCAACATTGGGTACTCTTTGCAATAAACCCTAAGCAAAATGTTGTCTACTATCGGATTCACTTCAAGGCCATTACAACGCGTCTACGTAGACTTAAATCTGGATGGTTGAGAGGTGTGTATGTGTAACCCTCTCATTTTAATTTGTATAATTTAATATATGTATTTTGTTCAACTTAACGTTATTATATATATATATATGTATGACGTTCTGATTGCTTTGAAAGAATACTTGGGATTATCTACGAGTAAAACAAGATGGCTACCTATAAGCGTAAGCTTTTTAAGAATCATTCTTATAATTTTAATTGAATTTTTGTCATAAAAATGTGACAATTAAGTTATAATCTTTTGCTTTGTAGTGTCCTAAACAACCAAATAGCAATGATTGTGGGTACTACGTTATGAGGTATATGAAAGAGATTATCACTCATGACAAAGTAACAATCCCAACCAAGGTAACTACTTAGATTTCTTTTTATATTGATATTATAATACTTACTCACATTTAATAAACATTTTAATTCTAATTTTATTTCATTTTATTTTTCAAAGATTTTCCAAACTTTAAAAAAATCCAGAATTACTCTTTGAACAACTTACACAGCAGTATAAGGGAGTGGTGCCATTTTGTTTCTAGCTTTTTGTAGCATGTTTTGAGATTCATAATAGTTTAGTTATTATTTATGTTGTATATATTGGATTTATATTATGTTGTAAGTACTTCTTAGAATGATATATATTGGATTGGAAATATTATTTGATGAATTTTGTTGACTGAATTTTGTTTGAATGATATTGGATTGGAATGTATTTTCTGAATTTGTTGAAAAGGGAATGAATTTATAGGTTGTAATTAAAATGGAGAACAAACCAAAATAAAAAAAATATTTAAAAAAAAATTCAGTCAATAGATAGCGTTTTAGAGTGAAAACGCTAGAAATGAAGTTAAAAAATTCATTCAATACCTAGCGTTTTAAAGATAAAACGCTAGGAATTGTAAAGAGGAGCTAGAGGATCCCTAGCGTTTTTACAGAAAACGCTAGGAATGCTAATAAAAGGTGCTATAGCATCCCTAGCGTTTTATATAAAACGCTAGGAATGCTAGTAAAAAGGTGCTATAGCATCCCTAGCGTTTTTATATAAAACGCTAGGTATGGTAGTAAAAAGGGCTATAGTATCCCTAGCGTTTTAATTTAAAACGCTAGGAATGGTAGTAAAAAGGAGCTATGGGATCCCTAGCGTTTTTATTTAAAACGCTAGGAATGGTAGTTAAATGAGCTATGGGATCCCTAGCGTTTTACAGAAAACGCTAGGAATTGTAAAAAGGCGCTGGGTCAATGGCTAGCGTTTTATATAAAACGCTACGTATGTCTAAAACACGCTGGGGAAATGGCTAGCGTTTTTTAAAACGCTACTAATGGGGTGTACCCCATTAGTAGCGCCAGCTTCTCTAGCGTTTTAAAACGCTACCAATGCCCAAAAAAAACGCTGAAAATCCTACTACACTGGCGTAGTGAGCATCAATGCAAACTGCACTGAAGAAAAGCAAAATGCAGAAAAAAATCAATGCACAAATCACTTCAAAGATGTATTGCATCTGCTCAAAAGATCCACACAAAAAAATAGAAAAATGCATTGGCTCAAAAGCTTTGAAAGATTCAACCAAGCCCTTTGATTTTAGAACTCCCCAACACTTGAGAAAATTTTGTGAGTCTAATCTCTCTTTTGAAAAATATTTTGGTGTGACCAAAGATAAACCAATCCTTTGAAAGGCTAGGAGGAAATTTTTCACTTAGTCTTGGAATCAATCTCAACTCAGTGGGTTCACACACACACAAAAGAGTTTGAATAGCTTTGGTAGTTTAGAAGAAATAAAGGCACAAGAAAAATTGTTGAGAAATGAAGTTCATAGGGAACTCCTCATGAAAATCCAAATAACAAGCTGATCTATCTTCTAGAATTATAGTTTTTAATAGTTTGTCTTTGTCATTTCTTGCGGACAAGCAATGGTTTAAGTTTGGGGGTGTGATAACTCTATTTTATATAGAGTATTTCATATGTTTAAACTTAGTAATTGCTCTCTTTCAAGTAATAATAAAGAGTTTATATAGTATTTAGTGTGATATATGATAACTTGAGTGATTAGAATGGTTATAGTTATTATTAGGCCATTTTGGATATATTGTGGTATGTTTGATGTTTTTGTTCAGTGCAGTCTACAATGCTTTCTGCATCAAATGCTCCTGCATTGATTCTGCATCATATCTGCACTACTTGGTGAATGAGCAGCCAGCTTCATGAGCATCTACTTGCAATTGCTGACCTCATGCTTGGTCCCCTAAAGCCAGCCCACCTTGTATAGTAGGCGTCTACCATTCACACATAGCTATAGGCATAGCTTTGAAGAGTCACCAACATAGGGACACATGTTCATACATCATGGAACCGCCCTATGTACTTAGTCAAAGATTTCAACTTGGGATCAACCCTGAAAAGCAACTACAGCTATAATCCACTCAAGATTACTTCAACATGAAGGAAGGAAGCACCTCTCTTGAAGGCTATAAAAGGACCTCACATCTTCATTTGGAAATATATCACAATCCATAAGTTAGATCAAAATTTCAATATACATAGTTAGTTTCTATTTTATAAGAGGGAAAGGAAGGAATTGACAAATCCTCCTTAACTCGATTTCATAGTGTTTAATGCTAGTGCATTAAAAGGAGAATTCATACAAAGGGCTTCAACTTGTGTAACTTTTATCTTGTTGTTTCTCTTTTGTGATTTCTATTATATAAACATGGTCTATTCAGTTTATATATACCTTGCAATGTCTATTGTTAGCTAAATCTTTATTAGTTGGAATGTTCTAATCATTTAATGAGCTTTTAAGTAAGTATGATGCATGTATGTATGTTTATACTTTAGTTCTTGCTTGATAATGTTTTCAACACTTATTTTATGATTGATCACTTAAAATAAGTAAATTTGTAAGAGCAGACATGGCTTACGATTAAGAACTCGAGAACTAATATGGGTGAGTGTTTTACATAAAGGAAACTTTGTGAAAACCATGCTAAGTCCTAGACATAGGATAGTATAGTCCATAGGGTGAAACTGTGGGTACTTTCAAAGGCAAGAGTGACCCTATTTAGCATGCCTAGACATAGGAAGCTTGTAATGAAACTCTGAAGAAAAGTGTCTGAAAGGCACATAACTAATGCAACAGCATTCAGTGCAGCTGCATCACATACTGCATCAAACACTTAAAAATAAATTACTTGATGAAGACATTCCAACTATCTTTTCTCATTTGCATTATCAACACTTATACTTTGCTTTCTTTCTAACTTAGTTGTGATCACATAAACTCCAATATTATTTGTTACTTAGTTACTTTACACTTTATTACTTTATATTGATTTTAAAAGTGAGTTTTTCAATCTCTGTGGGTTCGATCTTTTTACTACTTGTTTTTGGACTGTGTATACTTGCACACAAGTGTATTTTCCATACACCACACCTCGAAAAATCCGGTTTGGGTTTCTCAATGTACAACGTGGAAAAATTTTGAAGCCGCCACCAATATTTTAATTTTAAGACCAAAACATTGAAAAAAGGTCTTTTGAACAAGGCGGATGGTCTTTTGAAAACTAGAGATATAGGTTCGGGGGTCGATTACGTGTGAGGAAGGTACTAGCACCGCACACGTCCTTTCTACCGAAAGGGAACCTCTAACTAAATGTGTGGTTTTAACGTTTGATTTGAAAAATACCTAGATTTGCCTATTTATTTCTTGTTTGAAGGTGAATGGGAAAACTTAATGAAATTTTTTATTTTTGGCGCTTGACGAGAGTTGGCCTCTCGCTCCTACGTATCTCCTGGTGCGATGGAGAATTCAAAGCTACGTAGTTCTTGGTTGTCATGAAAAGGTTTTTGTTTTCTATCTTTTTAGTGAGTTTTGAAATAGGACGAGTATTCAGCGAATGATTAAACTAACAAAGGTTATGGGTAATCACCGCTACGTACTCTTGAAAAATGGGAGTCACCTCCACTAGTCAGACGAACAAAGGTTCTGATAGACCGTTAGTAGCGACTCGTTTTTTATTTGATCTTTTGAAAATGGTTTTCGAAAGAGATTAATTGGCACGAATGATCAAACTAACCAAAGTTATGGGTGACCATCGCTTATTGTTCTTTAGAAAAAGGCATTGCCACCAATGGCTAGACGAACAAAGGTTCTGATTAGCCACTTGCAACAATGGGTTTAAAAATGATTCTTTTTTGTTATGAAAAATGCTAATGTTTATGGTTGCGAAAAGGATTTTTATTTGTAGCGCTTGACGAGAACGTGGCTCGCTCCTACGTATCCCAAATGGGAATCAAAGCGAGGTAGTTCTAATGTGAAGATGAAAATGTTTTTGAAAGGGTTTTGGAAAGGGGAAGAGCTTTCATAATGACCAAACAAGCAAAGGCTTTGAGTGATCATTACTAATAACTCTTGATAGCGTTCAAGACAATCAAACAAGCCAAGACTTTGAGTGATAGTCACTAATAACTTGCATTAATTTGAAAAGAATTTGAAAGATTAAAGAGAGAGGGTGAGATAGCGAAATTTGGGAGTGCTAACAATAAAAATTTTTACATAAAAAGCTAGAGGGGTGCAACCAAAACGTGGGGGGAGTGTCATTAACAATCAAAATTTTAAAAAAACTTAAAAAAAGGAAAGGAAAGGCCCACATGCTGAAACAGGAAAAAAAAACCTAAGTCTATATTCCCTTATGCGCCGTTCCCTTCTTCTTCTGATAGAGAGAGAAAGAAGCCGATCGA
Organism: Oxytropis ochrocephala; assembly: GCA_020916435.1. Classification (NCBI taxonomy): domain Eukaryota; kingdom Viridiplantae; phylum Streptophyta; class Magnoliopsida; order Fabales; family Fabaceae; genus Oxytropis; species Oxytropis ochrocephala. Next base: position 84,129,584 of record CM037090.1, read on the forward strand.
GAGAGAGAAGACGATCAAGAGAGAGAAGCAGATCGAGAGAGAGAGGGTACCGCGAGAGAGAGGGCGTTATCGGAGGAGGTTGCTGGCAGTGCTTAGCGTGGTTCACCGGCGACGACGGAGGCGTGGTGGTGACAGTGACGCGCGACGGAGAGAGAGAAGCGACGGTGGGTCGTCTGAGAGAGAGAAGCTGAACGCGAGATAGAGAAGAGGAAAGGAGATCACGAACGGTGGTTCGGTTTTGGGGTGGCTGGCCGGAGGGTCCACTGGAGACGCCGTGAACAGTGAGTTTTACCTATTTTTTGGTTTTCTTCTCATTCTCCTCTATTTCTCTTTCTAAAACTGTTTTGGATAAGTAAAATAAACTGGTTGTTGTAAGGGTCTTTGTGTGGTTGTAGCAGATGTGGTGGTGGTGGTTGTGGGTGGAAGGAATGGTGGTGGTTGTCGTTGTAGTTGTGGTTCTTGTGTGGTTGTAGCAGATGTGGTGGTGGTGTCTTGCTAAAAATGGAGGAGAGTAAGGTGAAGGTGGTCTACGTCTGTGTGTGTTGTGTTTGTTGTTGTCACCCACTTCCTATTATTTTTTGTGTTTTCAGCCTCTCCTTGCTGTCTGCGTGTATGTTTTGGTTGCTGTGTTTGTGTTTTGGTTCTGTGTTTGTGTTTTTTGTTCTCTGTTTGTGTTCTTTGTTCTCTGTTTTCGTTTTTTTTCTCCCCCTTATGCTTGCTCTGTGAAGCTGTATTAATAGTGCTCTTATTGTGGTGTAGGTGAGGCATTTGAGCAGGGAAAAATTTCTCATGGGAGACAATACTGAGAATGCAGGCAGCAAGGGGTGGAGGTGGTGCTGCAAAACCTGCAGTGTTTTTTCTCAAAATGTAAAAAGCAAAGGGACAAGATTAAAGAAGCTTAAGCTTGGTTCTCAAAATGCCTTCAGCTGCTGTAACACCCCATTTCTACCCGGCAATTTAAATCAAAAATCAGAGTATATGAAAAAATTTATTTCTCAAATGGAATGCTACACTTATCTCTTAAAAACACTCAAACAGCCAATTCAACTCATAAATATAATCAATACGTAACACCATAAAAACACGTGGAATAATATCTCATATCACGCAGCGGAATTAAAACTACATCTCAAGAGAGTAATCAGCAGTCTCAAACAGTACATAATATATCACATATAAAAGCTCAACAGTGAGCAAAACAAAACAACTAGAGTCTAGATCCCATCCCCTAGGTGCTACGTATCAGAGCAGACCGACTCGGGGAATAGTGAAGGTAGCAAGCCCTCACTCATGACTACCTGTGGTAAACAACAACAGAAAGGGTGAGTCTCGAACTATATAATAATGGTGATAATAAGCAGTATAATAGATTCATAGAAGTCAATCAATCACAAGTCATTGCACAACAATCACATTCACCTTATTAATCATGTATGAGGATGGATGCAATGTAATGCAGTCATGCATGTGGTACCATTTGCCCCCATGGCAGTATCATCAACAATTGAGTCCCCATGACTCTGGCCCCCATGGCCTCATCAGCACAATATAAACGTCGCGACCGCAGCCGAATGTATGCATGAGACTCTATGAACATGCCACAATCACACTTCACAATCACATGCCACAATATCACAATCTCAACTTATAGTCAATCTCAGTTTATAGCCCCCATGGCTCTAGCCCCCATGGCTCATGCCCCCATGGCATCATCAATCACCTCTTTCACTAACTCATCTCAGTTATGTCCTAAGGACTAATTACAACTAGAGGACTAAACCTCACTCAGGGACCTAAAACACACTTTAGGACCAAATCAACACTTAGGGACCAAATTAACACCTTTTGGACCAAACTGTCACCTAGGGACCAAAACCACACCTAGGGACCAAAACCACACCCTTAGGACTAAACTATCACCTAGGGACCAAACTGTCACCTAGGGACCAAAACAACACACACTTAGACACAAGACAGCCCCAGGCGCCATTTCCCCCACAATCTGGCGCCACCCTGTGCAACACAGCACCAGGCGCCAAAAACTCAGCAACTTGGCGCCCCTGTGGCAGCACAGCCACTGGGCACCATTTTCCTAGCAATCTGGCGCCCCACGAGCAAAGACGGTCTTAGACATAAACTAAGACACAAAGCGAGACACGATCTCGAACACGCAGCGCATGCTGGCGCCTGGCTGGCAGCACTTTTGGCGCCCTGCCTAGACACAGGCAGCAACACAGGCGCAACAAGCAGCCATTTGGCGCCCTGTGCTGTGCCACATGCACCCACACACACGCAACACACATTCTGGTGCCACCCAAGGCGCCATGGGCAGCCAAAATGGCGCCCATCACTTAGACACCCACGCACACACCCACCTAGGCGCCAAAACAGGCGCCACAGGGCAGCCATTTGGCGCCCTAGACTTGGCACAGCACACCTAGGCGCATTGGGCAGCCACTTTTGGCGCCCTGCACCTAGACACAAGACATGAATAAAGTGACACAGCGCCATGCAGGCGCGCCTGGGCGCATTTGGCGCCCACATCGCGGCACACGCACACATCACACAAGCATTGCTGCTGGCGCCATTTTCCAAAGAAATCGGCGCCAAGCAAAGAACACACCGCACACGCACACAACTCCAACACGTGAACAGTAACCCAGGCGCCATTTTTTCCAAAGAATGTGGCGCCTGGCAAATGACATTCTGCCGCACAAACACACAACACACCTCATGAAGCGATTACCGTGGCGCCATATTCCAAAGCAAGTTGGCGCCGGGCAAAGAACACGCACACCCGGGCCATCAAGCTACAGTGACACAGGCGCCATTTCTCTAGGAAATTGGCGCCCAGGCAGCACAACACACCCACCCACTCTCTGCTACAGTACACAGGGCGCGTTATTCCTAGCAATTTGGCGCCCTATACACCTAGGGTCCCCAAAAATCCTAAATTCTTAATTTCTCTCAATTCTATCCAACATATATCATTCAAATTCATTCTATAATCATTTTGATACATTCAATTTCACATTTCAAACATCAAATTACACATTAACACGAAATCAAGCACATAAACCCTAACATTAAGCCCTAAATCAATTCAATCATGCAATTCATCAAATTCACTCAACACAATTCAATCAATCAATCAATTATCATCAAATAGAGACTCTATGACTCCTATACAACCTATTATATCCTCTATTATAGAGTGAGACTCCCCTTACCTCAAATTAAACCACAAAACCCACAGCAACAAGAGCTCCTTCCTCTCCTTCTTGCTTGGTGCGAAGCTATCTCTCTCTTTCTCTAGGGTTTTAGCGCCGTTCTCTCTTCTCCTTTCTTTCTCTCTATTCGTTTCTTTCTTTCTTTGCACAATGATGCGAATTGCATCACTCCTAGGAGCCTAAGTCATTGGGCTTGGGCTCCTGGGCCAATCTCTGCAGTCCTGGTATTTCCAATACCACTCCCTTCAATTAAATAAAATACTATATTATAAAACACTATATTATAACTTAATATAATTAAAATGGTGCAACACTTAAATAATTTAATCAATTACTTAATTAAATCATTTAGGGTGTTACAGCTGCAACAACAGCAACAGGCAGCAACGACTTGCCCCTTTCTTTTCTTATTTTTATTTTAAAAATTTGTACTGTTTGCTTTTGATTTTTGTCTATATATGTAACAAAAGTTGACTATTTGTACCACTTATATATAAAAACTATTTACAATAATAAAAGCCATTTTTGAATCTTATTTTTGTGTAAAGAAAATGATATGATAAATTAATAGACATATATGGGTAATAATAGTGAGTAACGAAACCATTAAGCGTAAACGACGAGACGCGAGCGCGCGCACACAAGAATCAAAACACGCACACAAAAGAAGTAATACGCGCAACAACGAGACTAAGTACGAGCGAACGATTCGAAATGATACGCGCGCACGATGAGAATAAGAAATACTAGATTACTAACGAACGCAACTTGAACACATTTGTGCAATTGAAACCTACAGAACGAGACACATATTTTGGGGCTTTCTGAAAACGAGAAAAATACTCGTTAAAATTGGGTGTTTACAAAAATACAATTTTATTTGATTTTCAACTAGTCGGACAAAATTGGGGTATGACAACTGGCAGTACAAACCATTCTATGAGAATGAACAACAAGTTACCAACAAAGGTGTATTCCACCGCATCTTTTGGAGTTTTGGCCCGTGCATAGAAGGCTTTAAATTCTGCAAACCAGTGGTCTCTGTTGATGGAACATGGTTGTATGGTAGGTACAAAGGGGTTCTTCTTTTGGCAATCGCACAAGACGGAAGAAACGGCACCTTCCCAATTGCGTATGCAGTTGTCGAGGGTGAGACAGCGGAGGCTTGGTATTTCTTCCTATCTCGTTTAAGAGAGTTTGTAACACCACAGGAGGGTCTTTGTTTGATATCGGATAGACACGAGTCTATCAAAAGCGCTGTTAGGCGTCTAAACAGCAACTGGAAACACGTCTTCTGTATTCGCCACATAGCACAGAACTTCATGAGACACTTCAAAAACACTCCTGCCAGGAAACATCTCATCAATATGGGTCAGTATCTTTGAAACTTTATTAATTTTTTATTATCTATTTTCCATTCCATAATTACCAACATCTTACTTTACTTGCTTCAGCATACTCAATGACGGAAAGATCAGCCATTCACTACAAAAATAAAATTGCTGACGAACTAGGTCCTGATGGGGTGACTTGGGTTGAAGACATTAACCCAGAACAATTGTTAATGTGGTGCGATGGAGGTTCCTGTTGGGGGCACATGACAACAAACCTTGCAGAGTGCATCAACAATGTCCTTAAGGGGGTGCGGAATCTCCCGTTCCGTTCATTGATAGATGCAACATATTTCAGGATGAACGAGATATTTGTCAAACGGGGAACACAGGCACATGCGATGATGACATCCGGAACAATGTTCTTTGAAAAATTGATGAAAAACATTGCCGAAAACATTAAAGTCACACACACGCATGGCGTTGCAATTCACGATCGTGCCAGAGAATTGTTCCGAGTTCAGGAACTTGAACGACCACAAAGTGGTAGACCTGCTACCACATTTGTGGTCAACTTTAGAGCACAAACCTGTGAGTGTGGGCAATTTCAGGCACTTCATTACCATTGTTCACATGCAATCGCAGCATGCGCAAAATGCAATTTCGACCACTTGAAGTTTGTCGATCCACCCTACACAATGCATAATGTTTTCAATACTTACATTGTGGAGTTCCCACCCTTGCCAACTGAGACCTCATGGCCTGATTTCAATACTATTGAACTACAGCATGATCCAACTAAACGAAGAGATAAAAAGGGTCGTTCACAGTCTACTCGTATTCGTAAAGAGATGGATCAAAGAGAAACGGGAACCCGCACCAAAAGATGCGGAATTTGTAGAAATGAGGGTCACAACAAAAATAACTGCCCTAACCGCAATGTAAACTAGTCACATTTACTACTACTGTACTTTTCGTATTAGTCTTTTAAATAAATTATGTCTTTAAATCAATGTTGTTTAATGTATTATTAGTTTGAGAAGTTGTATTTCATAATTAAGAAGTTGTATTTTTATCAATTATTAAATTTCAGGTTTTAATGTTAAGTCACATTTAATTAAGTTGGATCACTTATTAAATATTTTATCTTCAATCTTTAATAATGCATTGTGCAGAGTGTACATTGTGCAGAGTGTGCATTGTGCAGAGTGTACATTGTGCAGAGTGCTGCATTGTGCAGAGTGTGCATGCTACATTGTGCAGAGTGTGCATGCTGCATTGTGCAGAGTGTGCATAGTGCTGAGGTATTTTTTTATTGAACGGCCTAGATTTTGCCGATATTATTTAACGCCCTAGATTTTGCCGACATTATTAAACGGCCAAGATTTTGGCGACACAATTTAACGACCTAGATTTTGCCGACACTAAATGTAACGCCCCGAAAATAATTTGAATATTTATTTAATTAATTACTTAGGAGTTATGTGGTTAGTCATATTTAATTAAATGAATTAGGTGTTTTAATTAAATATGGAGGTGAGAGATAGTAAATAAGAGAGTGTTGATGTTATTAAGTTAGGGAGTAGTTGAATTAATTGAAGGGGGGTGCGAATAGAGGCCCAACCCAATTGGGCCCAATTATATGTTGAATTAAAATGAAAGAAAGGAATTAAGAAGAAAGAAAGAAAGAAGCGGACCGAGAGAGGGAGAGAGAGACGCGCGCGGGACCGAGAGGGAGAGGAGGAAGGGCGACGGTGAAGAGAAGGGAAGGAGGTGGAGATCTTCTCCATCTTAGCACTAGGTAAGGGGCTTTTTAGCTCATTCTCTTCCATTTTTCCTCCTCTAGCTATTGATGTTAGTTTAAATCCCTAATTCCTATTTATTGTTGTTTTGCCATTGTTGGGGAGTTTGAAGCTCAAAGTGGAGTTGGTGGTGGTTTTTGGTGTTTGTTGAGTTTTGGGTGGAAGGAGAGCTTACATTCTTCAATTCTTAAGGTTAGGGGATTCTCATTATGTTCATAATAACTTGTAGAATATGTGTTATGTAGGAAAATAGCCTAGCATGAATTGATTGGGTGAATTTGTGTTTATTCTATGATTGTTGTTGTATGGGTGTTTGAATTGTTGTTACCATGCTACTTGTTGTTGGAAAATTATGTGTTGTGGAATTTTGTGTGTTATGTGTTTGAAGAAATGTTTTCATGAGGTGAAGTATGTGAATGTAATAAATTGATGAAGTGGAATAGATACCTACATGTGTGTTGTTTTATGTGAGGATTAAGTTGTTGAATTAAAAAGTAGATTTAAATTGGTTTAGTGGAAGTATTTGGGTGAAGGGCGCCAAATGCCTAGGCAAATGGGCGCTAAGCCTTTGCTCTACCGTGTGTCTGTTTGAGTTCGTGAGGGGCGCCATTTGCTCGGCAAGGTGGCGCCAAAGGTTCTTGTATGTTGAAATTTGGCGGTGTGCGGGCGCCAACGTTCCATGAATATGGCGCCTGTTGGGGTGAAATTGTGTTGCTGGGTGGTCTTGCAGGGCAGGGGCGCCATTTGCTAGGCAAAGTGGCGCCCAGTTCTCGGTTATGTGGTTGGGGATCTCGGTTGGGGCTGGAGTTGGCAGGAGGGGCGCCAATTCCTTAGGAATATGGCGCCCGTGGCTGATGTACGTATGTGTGCAGGTAGAGTGGTACGGCAAGGGAGGGGCGATAGTTTCCTAGAAACTTGGCGCCTGTGTGTGTGTGTGCTGCTGTGTGTGTGTGTGTTGCGCTAAGTAGGGGCGCCAAAGTGGCTGCCCCTTGGCGCCTAGGTACCCAAAATGTGTCTAAGTGATGGTTTAGTCCCTAAGAATTAATTTAATCCTTGGTGTGACAATTAGTCCCTAAGAATTAAATTAATCCTTGGCGTGACAAAATAGTCCCTTAGAGTCCAATTAATCCTAATAGGTTAATAAAGGCCCTAAATACTAAATTAATCATAACGTGCCAAAATAATCCCTTGAGTATAAAATTAATCTGTGGAGGTCAAAATAGTCCCTAAGTGTAGAAAAAGGGTCCTTATGGAGTGGTTGGGCTTTTAAGTGAGAAGTAACTTAACAATTGACGAGGTGGTGATTAACAATTGACGAGGTGGTGATTAACAATTGACGAGGTGGTGATTAACAATTGATGAGGTGGTGGTTAACAATTGATGAGGTGGTGATTAACAATTGATGAGGTGGTGGTTAACAATTGATGAGGTGGTAGTTAATAATTGATGTAATGCACTTATTGCGGTGTGATGCATTGTCATAATGTCACATGAATCATATGCATGGCTTCGGCCAAACAGTTGATGAGTGGCTTCGGCCAAACAGTTGATGAGTGGCTTTCGGCCAAACAGTTGATGAGTTACCCGACGGGGTTTTGAGGTGAGTATGGATCCACATGCATAGTGCATACATGCATATACTCATGCATTCGTGGAGTTCTCGTTGATGCTTAATTAATTCTTGTGGTGGCTTGTTGGTATTTTAATTGATTGGTAATGCCTTGATTACTATGGATTGTTGTTGCTAGATGTTTTCCTAATATAATGCTTATCTTACTTGTTATTATTTATGTAAAGAGACTCACCCTAGCATTTTTATGTTGTCTGCTCTCGTGGCGACAAACAGGTAATTCTGAGTGAAGGTGCCATGCCTTCTTGAGTCTTCGAGTCAGCTCTGATTAGTGACACCCGGGCGGGGAATCTTAGTGTAGTATTTTATACTATGTATTTTGAACTGATTGGATCATGTGCTGTTTAAGTTTGAACTTGTTTATTTCCGCCGTGCTGAGGAAACCATTTCTGGATTGTTGTAAACTCTAAACAGGTTTTGAGGTTTTTTTCTAACCCACGTGACTATGATATGTATTTCACGTACTCGATGCGTTTGAATTTTAAATATGTTTTGACGAAGTTTTTATTAAATGTAGCACTCTCTTTTGAGGTGCGTGGAAAAATCTTTTGAAAACTCTGATTTTATTAATTTAATTAGTATTAAGTAGAAGGGGGTGTTACAGAAGTGGTATCAGAGCAGTTCGGTCTGTCCGACCAAGTTGTCGAGTCTGTTAACCCTCGAGTCTTGGTACTCGTACTAAATCATAATTATGTTGCTGTTTATTACTGTTAATTTTGTTGGTTTGTTCGTTCATTGACGTGCCTTGTGACTGAACTGTGTAATTAGTTGATTGTAACATCGCTTGCAGTACTTGTGACTGTTGGTTGTATTAAGTGAGGTGTGTGATTGGAAGAGCATTTTAACGACGTCCAAGGAGTAGGAATCGTGACGACGCCTTCGTACTCTGGACTGCGTTAAAAAGTCCTTCAATGTGAAAGGTGTAAATTTTGAAAAGACGTAGTTTTGTGACCTTAACTAAATTGGATGCGTGAGTAGGAGGGACTGATCACCCCGATAACTCATTCCCAATGAAAGAGGCGACAATAACTCGTAATTATTATAAATTTTGAATATGTACTAATTACAATTTGATTGATTGAGTGGTATGTGCAAGTTTGGTTGACTATTAATTTTTAGATAAATAGGTACCTTATGGATGTTTGAGTTTGAGTTGAGGTTTGATAGTCGGGAGATGTCAAAATAAGGATTGGCACTTTGGATTTGAAGTTCATGCAAGGAAAATAGAGCGTGCTTTTGGAAAAAGTTTAGGAATATGGTTTCTGGAAAGCCTAAGGTAGAGAAATTGTTCTTAAAAGTATGGTAGTCGAGGGAGTACCTATATAGGATCTAAATGATATTGAGTAACCTTGATGATTAAATGATTAAAATTCGGTACGAAGAGTAGGAATGCCGAGCTGAGGAAGGCATTGTTTGTGGTTTGGATATGGATTGACATATAAGATAGGAGCATTAGTACTTAAATGATTGCTATGGTATAGTTCCCTAACGATAAATTAATGGTGTTTGGATAATCGAGCGAGACTTTGGTGACCTGAAAATAGAGTTTTGGTACAAAGCAAAAAGGTGTAGATTAAGTATGCCTAAGGGTAGCTATTTGAGTTAGGTGTATTATGATCAAGGTATGTACTGTAGAGGTGAAGAGGTAGTAAGGGTTTTGTAACTTCCGTGAAATTCTTAATGAGTGTTGGACTAGTTGTGAATGGAAGGTGTTTAGTAGTTGGCTTAAGTATGATCATAGTATGAAGATCAAAGGAAAGAAGGAAGAGGAAGGTTAGGTACATAGGACTACATATGAACTGAGGTGTAGTTGCTTAACCATAGGCGTGTTGAAGTGTAATATGCATGCGACGTAGTATGCAGGAGTCAAAGTATGTAGTACCAAGGTTTAGGTACGTTTGAATAGTAAGTGTAGTGAAGCTTAGCGTGACGTAGCGTAGAGAACCGAGGTACCAAAAGAGTGTACCGAGGTGTTGTGAAGTGTAATGGCCAAGGTTAGGGAGTCCTTAGGTGTAGTGTGCCTAAGTGTAATAGTCAAGGGTGAAGTGACTAAGTGTAGATGATGAAGTGAGTTGTGAATAAGCCTAAGTGTAGTGGATAAACAATATTTGAAGGATTGCTTGTGAATATTGTTACCTTTGATTGACGTTTGGCTATAGGTTGATTGTCTCTGTGATGCACATGAGTTTAATTTTGATTTGTGCTAAATTGTTTTGAATGTTATGTACTGAAATGAAATGCGGTGCTTGGTTATAACAATTAAGGTTAGGATTCGCGTATAGTCTCCTTTTAGCAAAGATGAAATGATTGACTTTTATAACTTCTGAGTTTATGTCGGAAACTAAATTTTGAAAATAATGAGTGGTTGTTTGTGTGGCAACATGTTCGCGTTATAATAAAATTTGGAGTTGCGTATAGTTTTCCCTTTTGGACAAAAATTGTGAATTCTATGATTTTCAAAAAGAAACGATACTTGGAAAATTCTGTGTTTTTGGGAATGAACGTGATGCCAAGATTTGTGTTAAATTGCATTTCCAAAATTTGTTTAGAATTTTATTACGAGATGTGACATGATTTTAACTTTAGGACCGATTAGGTCATGGATTGATGTTGTTTGAAAAATGACGAGGTCTTACAATAATTTCATGGTTTGACGAGATAAAATCTTTTGGAAACAAAAATGTGAGTTTTACTCACGTTTAGAGAATTTTAAAATGTGTTTGTGTGTTTATGTGTTGACATGTGTTCATTTACTGTGATGGAAAGTTGAGTTACGGAGAAAGTACAAATTTCACGAAATTGGAAACTTTACGATTTTTGAGCATGTTTTGGTTTGTAACTTTGTAACTCGATTGTGCTTGAGTGAATTGGTGAAATTATGTCTTAATTGTATGTAAACCATGTGTTAGAATATCCGTTTGAAATGATTTCTGTTTCATTGGAAACTAGACTCGTTTTCTTCAATTTGAACAATTGTTTGCTTCATTTGATTGAGAATTAAATAAGAGAACCGAGTTACAAGTAGGGCAACAGTTGCTGTCCTATTTGTGGACTACTATCCTTTGTTTTGAAAACCGTACTTTTGGCTACATAAACAAATAGACAAAATTATATCCAGAAACTAGACACTCTAAAGTTTCTAATGAATATTTGTTTGTTTAATTCCGATAACGGTTGCTATGTTATAATGAATTTGTTGGTTGATTTTAATGTCGAGTATCGAGTGAGAACCCTTCAATGGTTTTAAAATTGATGTCCTGGACTGGTTATACAGGTAAAAATATTTTTGGGATGTCCATATTTCAGAGGAAACTCTGCCGAATTTTCGTTAGGAATTTTGATACATGTTCAAAGTGGTAATTGAGTTGTGTGATTAGAGGGTAAATGAAATTGAGAAAATGTTAGAGTGGTGTTAACTAAGTATGGATGAGTCAAATTGTAGGCTACCAAAGAGAAGACGTGGAGAGACGAGTCGAGCCTAGTAATGTTGAAACATAGCGGTGTCGAAGTGTTGTACAGGTAAGTCGAAGGGTAAATCCATGGGAGTCGAGGTGTAGTGGCTAAAGGGTAGTGTATAAATATACCTACGTGCAGATGCCGAGATCCAGAGTGAGTGTGCCGAGATGCCGTTTGATGTTAACGTGGTTTAGGATTGTTGTTAGGCGCACTGGGAGTGCGGTTGTTATGAAACTCGAAGTGGAATTATTAGTGATGACGACGAGTAGGTCAATTAGATGAATGAGATAGGTTGGGTTAGGAGGTTGAGTTCGGAAGTGAGCACCAGAGATTGGAAACCTAAAGAGGGTAAGCTAATCGCAAATCGTAGTTGAGGGTATAGTGTCCCTGCATCGGAATAGATGGTATTTGAGTAGTCGAGTAGGATCTGGATACCCTACAGGTTAGAATATCTGCTAAGGGTAAGAGTGTAGAGAAGGCATGTGTTTGTTACCTTAGTGTACGATAGATTATGATGAGTACGGTTAGAGGTGTGAAGGAGATTGGGTATTGCTTCGTGAGTATTTTCGAGGACGAAAATATTCTAAGTGGGGGAGAGTTGTAACGCCCCGAAAATAATTTGAATATTTATTTAATTAATTACTTAGGAGTTATGTGGTTAGTCATATTTAATTAAATGAATTAGGTGTTTTAATTAAATATGGAGGTGAGAGATAGTAAATAAGAGAGTGTTGATGTTATTAAGTTAGGGAGTAGTTGAATTAATGGAAGGGGGTGCGAATAGAGGCCCAACCCAATTGGGCCCAATTATATGTTGAATTAAAATGAAAGAAAGGAATTAAGAAGAAAGAAAGAAAGAAGCGGACCGAGAGAGGGAGAGAGAGACGCGCGCGGGACCGAGAGGGAGAGGAGGAAGGGCGACGGTGAAGAGAAGGGAAGGAGGTGGAGATCTTCTCCATCTTAGCACTAGGTTAGGGGCTTTTTAGCTCATTCTCTTCCATTTTTCCTCCTCTAGCTATTGATGTTAGTTTCAATCCCTAATTCCTATTTATTGTTGTTTTGCCATTGTTGGGGAGTTTGAAGCTCAAAGTGGAGTTGGTGGTGGTTTTTGGTGTTTGTTGAGTTTTGGGTGGAAGGAGAGCTTACATTCTTCAATTCTTAAGGTTAGGGGATTCTCATTATGTTCATAATAACTTGTAGAATATGTGTTATGTAGGAAAATAACCTAGCATGAATTGATTGGGTGAATTTGTGTTTATTCTATGATTGTTTGAATTGTTGCTACCATGCTACTTGTTGTTGGAAAATTATGTGTTGTGGAATTTTGTATGTTATGTGTTTGAAGAAATGTTTTCATGAGGTGAAGTATGTGAATGTAATAAATTGATGAAGTGGAATAGATACCTACATGTGTGTTGTTTTATGTGAGGATTAAGTTGTTGAATTAAAAAGTAGATTTAAATTGGTTTAGTGGAAGTATTTGGGTGAAGGGCGCCAAATGCCTAGGCAAATGGCGCCTAAGCCACTGTTCGGCTGTGTCTGTTTGAGTTCAGGAGGGGGGGGGGGGCGCCATTTGCTCAGCAAGGTGGCGCCAAGGTTGTTGTATGTTGGGCTGGCAGTGTGCAGGGGCGCCAACGTTCCATGAATATGGCGCCTGTTGGGGTGAAATTGTGTTGCTGGGTGGTCTTGCAGGGCAGGGGCGCCATTTGCTAGGCAAAGTGGCGCCCAGTTCTCGGTTATGTGGTTGGGGATCTCGGTTGGGGCTGGAGTTGGCAGGAGGGGCGCCAATTCCTTAGGAATATGGCGCCCGTGGCTGATGTACGTATGTGTGCAGGTAGAGTGGTACGGCAAGGGAGGGGCGCCAGTTTCCTAGAAACTTGGCGCCTGTGGGTGTGTGTGCTGCTGTGTGTGTGTGTGTTGCGCTAAGTAGGGGCGCCAAAGTGGCTGCCCCTTGGCGCCTAGGTACCCAAAATGTGTCTAAGTGATGGTTTAGTCCCTAAGAATTAATTTAATCCTTGGTGTGACAATTAGTCCCTAAGAATTAAATTAATCCTTGGCGTGACAAAATAGTCCCTTAGAGTCCAATTAATCCTAATAGGTTAATAAAGGTCCCTAAATACTATATTAATCATAACGTGCCAAAATAATCCCTTGAGTATAAAATTAATCTGTGGAGGTCAAAATAGTCCCTAAGTGTAGAAAAAGGGTCATTATGGAGTGGTTGGGCTTTTAAGTTAGAAGTAACTTAACAATTGACGAGGTGGTGATTAACAATTGACGAGGTGGTGATTAACAATTGACGAGGTGGTGATTAACAATTGATGAGGTGGTGGTTAACAATTGATGAGGTGGTGATTAACAATTGATGAGGTGGTGGTTAACAATTGATGAGGTGGTAGTTAATAATTGATGTAATGCACTTATTGCGGTGTGATGCATTGTCATAATGTCACATGAATCATATGCATGGCTTCGGCCAAACAGTTGATGAGTGGCTTCGGCCAAACAGTTGATGAGTGGCTTCGGCCAAACAGTTGATGAGTGGCTTTCGGCCAAACAGTTGATGAGTTACCCGACGGGGTTTTGAGGTGAGTATGGATCCACATGCATAGTGCATACATGCATATACTCATGCATTCGTGGAGTTCTCGTTGATGCTTAATTAATTCTTGTGGTGGCTTGTTGGTATTTTAATTGATTGGTAATGCCTTGATTACTATGGATTGTTGTTGCTAGATGTTTTCCTAATATAATGCTTATCTTACTTGTTATTATTTATGTAAAGAGACTCACCCTAGCATTTTTATGTTGCCTGCTCTCGTGGCGACAAGCGCAGTAGTTCGAGTGAAGGTGCCATGCCTTCTCGAGTCTTCGAGTCACTCACGATTAGTGACACCCGGGCGGGGAATCGTAGTGTAGTATTTTATACTATGTATTTTGAACTGATTGGATCATGTGCTGTTTAAGTTTGAACTTGTTTATTTCCGCCGTGCTGAGGAAACCATTTCTGGATTGTTGTAAACTCTAAACAGGTTTTGAGGTTTTTTTCTAACCCACGTGACTATGATATGTATTTCACGTACTCGATGCGTTTGAATTTTAAATATGTTTTGACGAAGTTTTTATTAAATGTAGCACTCTCTTTTGAGGTGCGTGGAAAAATCTTTTGAAAACTCTGATTTTATTAATTTAATTAGTATTAAGTAGAAGGGGGTGTTACACTAAACCCTACAATCAACGGTTATGATCACCCTAAATCAACGGCTCACACACGATCACGTCTATTATAAATACATTCTCAAATTACACTAACATTAACACCACCAGTTTACCCTCAACCTACCCTTGGCTTCTGAGTCATCTTCTCTTTTCTGCTTCTTCCCCAAAAATCATCGCCCCACCCACTAAAATGGAATGGCAGTTGTGCCAAACCCAGTACTCAAACGACAAATTTCTAACCGCCCTTCATCACAGTGGAATTGTCCCCACCGACGAACATGGTGTTGTCTTTCGTTGTCCTAATCATGTCTTCTGCAGGATGAGTAAGGACATCACCTTCGCCCAACTGAAGGAGAAGGTTGAGAGGAAGATTCGTCCAGAGGGAGCGTGGCGTAAAGACGTGGAGCGTATACGTTTCAAAAAGTTCAATTGTAGAGATGATGTGACTGTCCATTATTCAGTCATGGAGATCCAAAGCGACGACGACGTCCGCGCAATGATGGAACATCTAGCTAACGTTCCGATGGGGCGACAAATCTTAGAGCTGTACGTGGACACAATACGCACTCCAGAAGAAGTCATTCATCTTCTTCAACAAAGACCACCCGCACCACAACAACCCATACCGGAAAGACTCATTACGCACACCTGTAAAGTTGACTATCACATGATCGATCCGAGCAACAACATGGTGTGTTGTTTCATGGTCGTAACACTAAAAATATCAGGCTTAAGAACAACATCACCTTCGCCGAATTGAAAGAAAAACTAACAGAAAATGTGCACCTAGATGGTGTGGAGCAAGAAATCACTAGTATCGTTTGTAGCTCCCCTACATCCATGTAGCGCCCACGAATGTCGTATTCGGATGTGCCCCGTGCCTATCAAGAAAGACAAAGACGTTCGAGAAATGTTTGAGAAACATGAGAGCTTCCAAGGTTTGATTGAACCTTATCTCGAATTGTGCGTCGAAACAAAAGAATCTGTTTTATCCATCGTCCGTAGCATTATCCCTCTAGTCATCCGATGGCCACTACCTAAGAATCCATGGTAGAAGTAGAACTAAGTTGTATTATGTTTTCCTCTCGTTTCGTTTTAAATTTTCTATCCTTGTATTTTTGCAATTTGTGTTTTTCATTTCTGTTCTTATCCAATATTAAATTCTGTTCCACTTTTTAATATCTTCATTTTTTACCGTAATTACTTTATAAATAATTTTACTAATTATTCTAATTATTTAAATTAATTATTGTAATTAAATTAAATTAATTTACATTTTAATCAATTTTAATTCAAGAAATGAAAAAAAACGTGTGGAGAATTAGTGGTGGGGGGGGGCGAGTTCTCCACACAAAATTAAAAAAATTTGCAACATTTGTGTAGAGAACTAGTGGTGGGGGGGGGGTAGGGGGGGCGAGTTCACCAAAGGAAACAAAAAGTGGGTTAGTTTGGTATTTAATCTAAAAGGTGGGTTGTTTAGGGAAATAATTTTTTTTTGGTATCCAATGGTTTTTTTGCCGATAAAATGAAAAAAAAAAAGAAACATTAGAAAAAGTGAATTGTACTCACGCTTTGGTCGCTTTCACATCTTGACAGTCATCAAACTCCTAACTCCCCTGTCAAAATAATAACAACATTTTCTAACAGTACTTGAGAATTGAAGATTTGAGGGAGATGTTAGAGATTAAATTTGAGAAATTGAGGGTTTGAGTTTTGGGCTTTGAAGAGATGATTAAATTGAAAAGTAATTGTTTTGTGGTGGTTGTGGCTCGCTGGAGATGGTGGCTCATCGGGGAAGATGAAGATAGAGATAGGGTGATTTTGTGTTTTGTCAATTTGTTTTCATTTTGGTCCCTTATGTTTTTCTAAGTTTCAATTTGGTCCCCTATTTGCCACATCACTTAAAGAGTTCTAAGTCAGCTGTAACACCCCCTTCTAATAGACTACTATTTAATTAATAAAATCAGAGTTTTCAAAAACTTTTCACACAATTGAAAGCGAGTGTCACATTTACTTCAAAACGAGCTAACATCAATTACATGCTCACATAAATAATGTCATTGATACATTGCACATAAAGTTGGGACGAGCCCTCAAATACACCTGTCTCAGTACATCACAGCTATAATGAATAACTCGCAGCGGAATATCTCAAAATAATAGTATGGACTCTTTTACATCACAAAGTTGAAACAACATCAATCAAGAAACATAAACTACACGCCTCCGGTGCTACGACGAGCATGACTCTCTGGACCAAAAAGAAGGTAGAAGAACCTTCAATCGCTAGAAGCGTTTCGAGGCATGAGAAGCAACATAAAAGCAGTAGGGTGAGTCTCTTTACATAAATAATAGCAAATAGGATAAGCATTATACTAGGGAAGACAACTAGAAACACCAATTCACAAACATATCAACATATAACATTGAATACACAACTCCAAGAAATATCACCGAATGCATGATTGATGCATGAAATGCAACCCAAACACCACGGGCCATGCATGTGGATCCATCACCCAAAATAAGCCTTGAGGGCACTCCCAATCACGGCCGAAGCCTCATCACCCAAATAAATGCACATGGTTTATGAGACGCCATGAACAATGCACCAATCACAACCAAATCACACCATATTCACCACAACATGCATGAAGCATAATCACCCATATTTAATAGACTCCCATTGCCATTAATTAATTCACCATCACCCAAATAGAGGTCATAGACCCATCACCAAAATAAGCCTTGAGGGCACACACCGAATAGGCCGAAGCCTCTGCACACCAATTAGGCCGAAGCCTCTGCTCACCAAATAATTAATTTCACCATTAGCACATCACCAATTCACACACCTCAAATTATAGCTCTAAGGCTAGCAATTAATTCACCAGTTACACCGACACCAATTAAATAGACTATTTAAGTCACCGACACGGAACAGTCAAAATAAGCAAAACTGCACTTAGACACTTCGGGCAACAATGGGCAACACCCGCACAAATGCTGGATCCCTACAGCAGTACACCTACTTCGGCGGATTATTTAAAATAGCAAACGACATTGAAAAATTACAAAAGACCCCTCGTCGGAAAGCAACGGATGTGTAGTTTCTGAATATATCTTTAAAGTTTCAAAACAATGAGTCAATTAGCACAGTTTTTAGAAACAACCCGAACAGTTCCCAGACTGGACAGATTCTGTCCTCCCACTTTATTTCACTCTAAACTGACTTAAACTTGACCAAATGGGACAAAACCTTAGCCCGAACAAAAGCAATTTGAGTATAGTTTCTAATGGAAAAAGAATCGGTCAAAACGGAGTTCATTTGAAGACATAAAACCTGCAAAAACCGAACCTACTCACAGTTGGATTCTAGAAATTTGACCCGACTTTGGAGACTCATAACTGGAGCTACACAACTCCAAATTGAACGAAACCAGTGCCAAAACGACCGGCTTTAAGTCTATTTTCGAAAACACTCAGCCAAATAATTTTTTAAAAAACCAAACAGTACCAGTTTCAAAAAGACCGAAACAGTGTCTAGAAACGCACAAAACCATAAGCAAGTAAAACTCATCATGATCAATCACCCAAACCAATTATAATCACGGCACAATGCCTCACACTCCAATTTCAACACCAATTCATTTAGGCAAGTTATCAAACACCTTGCAATCATCATATTTTCATACTCAATTTCATTGAGACAATACATCAAACACCATATCCACATAGTTCATTTCAAGTTCTTTTTAACAACAAATAACATGGGTTCACCAAATTGAGTTCAACACAACACCAACCAAAACAAATAACACATGAATCAATCAATTAACCATCCTAAAACCTAACCCACATAGAATACTCATCATATAACCTATTATGAATGAAAAGAGAGCCCCCTAACCTTAGGAAATTGAAGAAACCAATCATTCTCTCCTCCAAAACTCTAAGAACCACCAAATACTCACTCCAACAAACTTTGAGCTTCAAACTTCGACAATGGCAAAACGAAAACAAGAAGAAATTAGGTGATGAAATTTACACTAGTAGAAAGAGGAGGAAAAATGGAAAAGAATGGTACCAAAAGCCCCTTGCCTAGAGCTAAAATGGAGAAGGTCTCCTTACTTCTTCTCCCTTCTTCCACGCCTCCCCTTCCTCTTCCCTCTCGGTTCTCTTTCTCTCCCTATTCTTCTCTTCTTTCCTTTTCTTTCTTTTCTAATACACTAAAATGGGCTTGCATTTTGGGCTCTAGTGTTGGGCCCTTTTTGCACCTCCCTCTTTTACTTCAACCACTCCCTGACATAATTAAACCACTCCCTTATTTACTACCCAACACCTCTTAGTTATATTAAACACCCTATTATTCTTTTAATATAACTAACCACTATAACACCTAATTAAAGTAATCAAATAAATACTTGAATTATTTTGGGGTGTTACATCAGCCCTTACAGTTAAGATGCAACGTCAGCAGTTAACTGCCAGCGTGGTGTCTGTTAAGTTAATGGACGGAAACTACTAAAAAAGGACCAACATGACACATAAATGAAAGATGAGGGACTAAAACGAGAAAAAAATAAAGAAAAAGGACCAAAATGAAACCAAGTCAAAGATAAAGGAATAAAAGTGTAATTTAGCCTTTTTAATTTGAAGATTTTGGGTCACAATTTTTTTAATTGCATTTTTTGTCCTTCATAACTTTTTTTGACAATAGGACCTTCGAAAAGAGTGGTCACAATTTTTTAATTGCATTAAAATCTAAAAATGTAGAAGTATTTTTTTTGACGCATAAAAATGTAGAAGTATTATTTAAAAACAATGTGCATTTATCCTGTGTTCTTTTATATATTTTTGTTATCAGTGTTTTTTTATATATCGTCTGCAGCTATATCGTGTTTTTACATACATCATTGCAATTATCCCCTAGGTTCAATTGATTATTTTAGTTGATTCATAACGGTGCGATTATCCGTGTTTTTATACATATCATTGCAATTATCTCGTGTTTTTTTACATATTAGTATAGTTATCCCATGTTTTTTTATATATCGATGCAGATTATCTCATAGTTTCAATTGATTATTTTAGTTGATTAGTATATTATAGTAGATAGTAAAAGATAGATAGTAGATTTTTGACAATCGATATAGTTAGGACTGATTATTCCGTGTTTTAAATATTAATCTTCGTAGTTTAGATTAATTATTTTAGTTTATTAGTAGATTTGATTTGATTTGAATTTCGAAATTTGAAGAAAAAAAATATGGGAAAGTTAAAAAAAATGGGAGTGAGAAGAAAGTGCATTGGGAGAAGAAATTTGAAAAAAACATGATAGTAAATTACAATGTTGCCCTTAGTTAGATGAATTGTCAAATAAATAGGGAAACTTGTCTGAGTAATTTAAGTATGACTTGTTTGTATAAATAGATATTAGATTAGTAGATAGTGGGTAAAGAAAGTTGGTGAGTTTAATTTAAATTTTGAATTTTGAAAAAAAAGTAAGAGAAAGTTGGAAAAAAAAAGTATGATAGTGATGGTGTGGGGCCACTAATAATAGATGTAAGAAGTAGGAAATGTTTTTAAAAATGATAAATAAAATAAAAGTTTTGATTCCTAAATATCTTAGATTTTGGGAAATTTGTGGACCAATAGTGCACAACTCATGATTTTTGGGATCAAAAAAGTGCGGTTAAATAAACATATGGACCAAAATTGTTATATTGAGAAAACTAGAAAACCAAATTGCAAAAACTAAAATAGGAAGAGCAAAATCGCTAATTTGAGATAATAAACCTAATAAAAAGAATAAATAATAAAGATCACAAAGAAAGAGAGAAGAGAGAGATAAATTTTTTGTATTATGTACTTTAGTGTGTAATCTTTAAAATACTTATAGAGTACAAGTCTTCTTGTAACTAATAAACATATTAAGAGTCTAAATATATGAAATTGTTGATGCGGATAATAATTTTTGATGATCGACTATTATATCAACAATGACTCTCACAAAATCAGTCGATTACACTAAGATAGAGACTCTAACTCTTGTCTATGGGTTTCTTAAATGCTCCAAAGAAGGTTAAGTAAAGTGACAAGTACAAAAGTTATAATAGAGAAGGCATAAATTGCAAAAGAAAAATTCAATGAACAAAAAAGATAAAGATAAATGTAAAAACCTGTGTTTGATTGATTGGTTGTTTATGAAAACAATATGTAAACGTGACAATTGATACGTGAGAATTACCTTTAAGTAAGGAGACAAAACACCTAATTTGGTATAGGTCAAAGGTAAAGCTAAACATTTTGTAACAGGTAGTTAGTAATTAGTACAACGGTCTATTAGTGAATGGTTGGGAATGTGGGGGTACGCATGATAGTAAGATTCTCATTCCAAGAGTGGTGAGAGTAATCGGTGGCTTAATTGTGAATAAACTCTAGAGGAAAATGTGAGTATGCACTCTTTCATGTCTTCCCTAAGTAGAAGGTTCAGATTCTCATTCCAAATTGAGTATATGAGTTAAGGACTTAAGGCTATTGGTGTTGCATTATAGACAACATGATCATGTTGTATTGAAAAATGTGTAGTGAAACCTAGATCCTTAGTGTTGTATTGGACAATCATAAAAGTTGGCAGTTAATTCGTTTTACGTCCATCAAGATCACTCTAATGAGCCACTAGATGTTGCCAAGAGTGGTGATAGTAATCGGTGGCGTAATTGTGAATAAACTCTTGAGGAAAACATGAGTTTTCACTCTTTCAGGTCTTCCCTAAGTAGATGGTTCAGATTCACATTCCAAATGGAGTAGATGAGTTGAGGTTATTGGTGTTGCATTACAGGCATCATGATCATGTTGTACTAAAAATGTGTGTGAAACCTAGATCCTTAGTGTTGTATTGATAATCATAAAACTTGGCAGTTAAGTCTTTTTACGTCTGCCTTATATTCCTTATTCCGTATATAAGGCGTGGATTATAACATAACAAAATTTGAGGCCTTGTTATTACAACTTTATTATAATAAAAAGGTATTTTCATTTTCATGTTCAATAGATTTCATTTAATGTTTTGTGAAAATTAGGGCTTCTAGAGAAACTGAGACTCGATGAGCAACTGATGTTCGCTAGGCGACTAAGAAGCTCTTCAACACCTACTGAAAGAAATGACATATAGCATGTTCTAATGAGGCAATGAAGACATGATATCGCTAAGCAAGTAGGAGTCGTTAAGTGAGTCATAGACTGACTGACCTATATTGACCAGGGTGATGTGGCAAGAAGAGGTGCACAAACTAAGACAGTGAAGAGGTGCACACTCACTGAGCGAGAGAGACTCACTAGTGAGGGTCATTTTTCACTCCAATAAATAATACGAGTTACAAGGGTGAAAATTATTCTATCATCTCTCTCTCTCCCTCTGTGTATATATATATATATATATATATATATATATATATATATATATATATATATATATATTCTCTCTAGAGTGTTCTTTGTGAGTTTTTGAGTGTTCTTGAAGGTTTGTTCGAGGTTCGAGATCGTTTGAAGCAATTTAGGGACCAAAGGAAAGCTACCAACTTTACTCTAGGTGGGAGAAAGATATCGCTCAACATTAGGATGTTTAGCTTTAAATATAGTCATTTAAAAATGTGTAGAGTGACCTAGACTCTACTAGAGTTAAAGAGCCAGTGATACCTAAAGATCATTTGACTACCGTTTAGAGTAAGGTTAAGTGAAGTTTAGGTCATCAAGGAGCGGTTAACACATAGGAATTTATAAGAGTTATTGTTCGATTATTTTGTTTGATTGATTGCTTGAGATGTCATTATGAGCACTTAGGACTTAAGTTATGAATCTTGGTTTTCGAGGTTAGACTCGTAAAAGATGAATATAGAATAATATTATCAAAGGATTTAGAGATATGATTAGAGATGATTGTAAGGTCCACAGTCGTATGTATGGGCATACAAGGTCAACACCACTGTAATTTTAAGAACACATTGTTATTATTATTGTATTATTGGTCATACGGATACAAAATACGCGAATCAAAGTTGGGTGTGAGACTTAAAATATCAAGACTTCTGGATAACATCAAGCTAGCAAATAGAAGCAATGCTCGACTTTAATATGCTAAAATTAAGGCAAAAAATCAAATGCTCGACTTTATTATGCTAAAATTAAGGCAAAAAATCAAATCCAATCAGATCTAAAAATTAAAACAACACCACCACAAATCTAATAAAATCAAAAGAAGATTATGCAAAAAAAATTGGATTTTTTTAAGAATACAAAAAATTTAAAAAATTAAAACGAAAATGTAAAAGAAGGATTTCCGTATTTTGTGGCCCTAACTCCCTTTAGGGAGTCCTAAACCTTGATTTTTTTCTAACGATATTCAGGCCAATTTTCAGAGCAATAAGAGCAGATAGCTCAAAAGTCCATTTTTTTGCCTAAAAACTCTAAAATCAAGCAAAGACAGAACTTGTAACCTACAACAAAATTGAAACACTACAAAAACACAAAAGAAAACATTAGTATTGTTAGTGGGGGTCCTGAAATTTGAAATTGCAAATTAGAGATCCCCGACAATCACGCTAATTTGATCAGCGGTCATACGCAGGTCAAAATAATTCAAGAGGTAATATATAGTATCAAGGAATAATATAGAGATATTGATTTCCCGTTTTTTAACTCCATAAGGTAGAATCCATGATATTGATGTTCACTTCAATTTACAGGTATACAGATGCTGCATATTTCCTACGGATATATTGATTTATGTAGTATGCATGTAGATTCAGCAGTATACCTCTAATGTTTTAGCAGTGGGAATTAGGTTTATGATTCAGCTCAAGTTAGAATTAGGAAAGTAATGATTTAGGTGTAAAAATGGTAACACACCATATTCCAACTCTTAACATATGTCTGAGAACTTTTTTGCAGTTCATGTAATGTAACACCCCAACATAATTCAATTAATTAACTTAATGAGTTATTAAGGGTTTGCAACATTCTACTTTTAAGTCAAGTAATTTATTAAGTGAGTGTTAAGCATGTGTTACCCTTTAGTAAAAAGTCTAGTTAGGAGAGGGTGTGGATAGTGGAAGCCCACGGCCTAAACAAGGCCAAGGCCCACTTAAGTCTTTTAGGACATGTTAAATAGAATGTGTCTTCGAAGGAGACATTCTATTCTTCCAAAAATTTGTTAAGTTGCTAAATTAAGAAGTAGAGAGAGAAGTGAGACCGAGGAGAGAAGGAGGAGAAAACGAGCGTGGAGAGTTCAAGCTAGGAGAGGAGAGGAGACCATTGTTGCTGTAGTTACTTGGAGAGTGAAGGATTCTCATTTTTCTCGAAACATTAAGGTTAGGGGTCTTCTAATATTTGTAATGTTTTGTGTTTGATTGTATTTTGGTGTGAGTGGTTTCTGAATCACCTTGCATGTGTGTTTTATGTGCTGATCATGACATGTTTGTACTATGTTTTGCTCTTGCTATGATTTGTGGTAAATATACTGACGGTGGATCAGCTTGAAAAAGAGAGGAGTGTAATACTCTGCATTTCCGAGTGAGATGAAGAGAGAGCACTGCATGGTGAGGCATGAGAGTGTGGATCGGTGTAGTGAGCTGAAAATGAGCTTGCATGTATAGTTAGGGAGAGGATCGGTGCAATAGAGTGAGTATCCGAGTGTGCATGAGTGTGGTGAGCTAATAATGAGCTTGCATGTTGAGTCTAACTTAAGAAACAGAGTAAAGGAGTGAAATGGGAGTTAAGCGCCTTCATTACGCGCGTAAACTGAAGTGTTCTTCAGCTAGAGTGAGAGAAACCGAGTTGAAGGAAGTCAACGTCTAGAGTATTTTAGTGTTGAGGGTCTGTTGGTGAGTTTGAGGGTGAGTATGTGTCTAAACACCATAAGCGAAGGGTAGGGACGCATAAACCGAAGTGTAGGTGTTTTGCCTTAAGGTTACTGAGGTGTAGGGGTAGTGAACCGAGGTCATCAGGCCGTGGTAGCGTCACCGAGGTGAAACGCCCAAGTGTCTAAGTGTAAGTGAGCTGAACCAGGGAACACTGAGAAGTGAATTCCCATGACTTAGGTGATTTTGGTGTAAGTAGTGCGTAACTGTGAGCGCGTTACCGAGTTGAGGGTTTGAGTGTGGTTAGCCGAGGTACACGCATAGTGTGCCGAGGTGATGATTAGGCGCCAATGTTGTCTAACACATTATGGGACGCCACTGTGAGTGCCATTTAGCACCAATGTGCATAAGTGTTGGAGCGATTAAGTCCATTTTGGTCCTTAGGTGACATTTTGGTCCCTAAGTGTCGTTGTGGTCCTCGGTGTGACATTTAGTCCACAAGGGAGTGACGAGGTGATTGAGAGATGCCGAGGTGACTGAGAGGTCGGTTGTAGGTCCTAAGGTGATTCTACCGGTGTTGTAGGGTCGGCCTTAGCAATGTGATGATGTCTAGGTGGAGTAGACGTCAGTGTGAGCGACAGAGTATAATGACGAAGTATAACGACGGAGTAGAACGACGGTGAACGACAGTGAACGACGGTGTAAACTTTCACATATGCTATGATTGATTTGTTTGTGATTGTATTTGTCATGAGTCACATGTTCATGTGCATATAACGACTGAGGAGGTCTCGGCCTCGATATGGTAGGACTTCGGTCTCCATATCAAATAACGGCGAATAACGGCGAATAGCGACGAAGATAACGACGATAACGACGGAGAGCCAATAGGCTAAAAATAACGACGGTGGAGGTACCTCATTGCATAAGGCCCTGTGGTTGGGTTGCATACATGCATACATTACATGATTGAATGAGTTGAGCTGATTGATAATTGTTGTGATTGTTTTGAGCTATCGGTGAGTGGCTGTGTTAGCTGAACCGAGGTGCTTTTAGTGCCATTTCTATCCTTAATGCTTTTCTTCACATTATATTACTTGTGTTAAGAGACTCACCCTAGCTGCTATTGTTGCCTGCTCTCGTGGCAACTTGCAGGTACTCATGAGTGATGGTTGTGCCTAGCTCAAGTCGGTCGTGTCTGCTCTGGTCATGTAACACTGGGTTGGGGCCGAGGAGTCTATTTTGTGTTGTTTAGTCTGAACTTGTGTATATTTTGATAGATAGTCTTTGAACTGAAAACTATCATTATTTTGTGTAGCTATTACTATGTAATATGACAATGATGTGTACTGGCCGAGGTGCTTATATATGAAATTTGAGACCCTTTTGCCGTGGTGATGCGTATGATGGCATACTTTGTATAATGCTATGAAATTGTATGACTTAATTGAATTCTGTTTTCACTTTTAATCACCAAATGTAGCACTCCTTTGAGTGGAATTTTGAAACTCTGATTTTAGCTAAGTAGACCGAATTGATTAGAATAAGGGGGTGTTACATTGTTGGTATCAGAGCATAAGTTCGGTCTTGTCCGACCAAGTATTGAGTCTAAGTGTCTTAAGCCTCGAGTCTTAGGCTCGTTCTAAACCAGTTCTTGATTGTGTGACCAGTGAAGTGAGAATGGCTGGAAGAGCTGGAAGAAATGATGATGCTATAGCTGCTGCGTTGGAGGCGATGGCAAATGTTGTGGGGAATCGACCTCAGCAGAATGCCGAGGGTGCTGGAGCTCGTAGACTCGCTACTTTCCAGAGGGAGAATCCTCCTACCTTCAAAGGGAGGTGTGATCCTGATGGGGCTCTAGTATGGTTGAAGGAGATAGAGAGAATTTTCAGAGTGATGGATTGCACTGATGAGCAAAAGGTGAGGTTCGGGACTCATATGCTCGCTGAAGAAGCCGATGACTGGTGGCTTGAATCTCTTCAAAGGTTGGAGACTGCTGAGGAAGGGATCACATGGGATATTTTCAAGAGGGAGTTTATGAGGAAGTACTACCCAGAAGACGTGAAAGGAAAGAAAGAAATGGAGTTCTTGGAGCTCAAACAAGGTAGCATGACTGTGTCTGAGTATGCTGCTAAGTTTTCCAAGCTGGCGAAGTTCTATCCCCATTACACTGGAGCTACTGCTGAGTTCTCCAAGTGTATCAAGTTTGAGAACGGTTTGAAGCCTGAGATCAAGCAGGCAATTGGGTACCAAAGAATAAGGGTGTTTTCTGAGTTGGTAGACTGCTGCAGAATTTATGAAGAAGATAGTGTGGCTACTAGCCGAGCTGGGAAGGATAAGAAGACCTTCCAACCTCAGAACCGTTGGAAGCCTTATGGCCATTCTGGTGGTAGAGGAAAGGGAAACTCTGCAGGGAGAGGAAAGCCTAGTAGGGGAGATGCTCCTGCTATTCTGACTTGTTACAAGTGTGGACTGCCTGGGCACAAAGCGAAGGAGTGCAATGCTGAGGTGAAGAGGTGTTATAGGTGTGGCAAGGAGGGCCACCTATCTGCTGAGTGTGGGCAAAGGGAGATAGTTTGTTTCAATTGTGGAGAGTTGGGACACATCAGTCCTAAGTGTCCAAAGCCAAAGCAAGAAAAAGGCGTGGGGAAAGTGTTTGCGCTAGCTGGGTCCGAGGCGGTGAATGAAATCAAAGGTACGTGTTATATCAACGGTGTTCCTCTAGTTGCAATTATAGATACTGGTGCAACTCATTCATTCGTTTCTTCCATGTGTGCTAATAGACTGAGTTTAGTGTTGTCTTCATTGGGAAGGGAGATGGTCATTGATACTCCGGCCATGGGTTCAGTGACTACCTCTCTGGTATGTTCGAAGTGCCCACCGATCGCCTTCTTGGCGAGGACTTCTTTGTTAACTTAATTTGTTTACCACTAGAGGGAATGGACGTCATCCTTGGTATGGACTGGTTGGTTGACAACCATGTTTATATCCATTGCGCTGAGAGATCGGTTAGTTTTCCTGCTACCGAGGTGAAGGAGTCTGCTTTACTTCCTGCTAGGCAAGTGCGCAAGTTGTTAGGAGAAGGGGTTACTCTGTTTGCTTTATGGGCGTCATTGACAGTAGAGAATCAAGTCAAGATTGAAGACCTGCCAGTGGTTAGAGAGTTTGCCGAGGTGTTTCCTGAAGAAATACCTGATGTTCCACCTGAGAGAGAGATTGAGTTCACCATAGAGTTGATTCCTGGAACTAGACTGGTGTCTATGGCACCTTATAGGATGTCTGCATCCGAGCTGTCCGAGCTGAAGAAACAGTTAGAAGAGTTGCTAGAAAGGAAATTCGTGAGACCAAGTGTGTCACCGTGGGGAGCACCTGTGTTGCTAGTGAAGAAGAAAGATGGAAGTATGAGGTTGTGCGTAGACTACAGACAGTTGAACAAGGTTACAATTAAGAACAAGTATCCACTACCAAGAATTGACGACTTAAGGGATCAATTAGTGGGTGCTCAAGTATTTTCAAAGATTGATTTGAGGTCAGGCTACCATCAAATCAAAGTGAAGGACGAAGATGTACCAAAGACTGCTTTTAGAACTCGGTATGGACACTACGAGTACTTAGTAATGCCATTCGGTGTCACTAATGCTCCAGGGGTATTCATGGAGTATATGAATCGTATTTTCCATGAGTACTTAGATCGGTTTGTGGTAGTGTTCATAGACGATATATTGGTCTACTCCAAGTCGGCAGAAGAGCATGCCGAGCACTTAAGGATAGTGTTGGAGGTTCTGAAGGAGAAGAAGTTGTATGCGAAGCTATCCAAGTGTGAATTTTGGTTGAGGGAAGTGAGTTTCCTAGGTCATGTGATTTCCAGCAAGGGGGTTGTAGTGGACCCTTCAAAGATTGAAGCTGTGTTGAAGTGGGAGGCACCCAAGTCGGCCACCGAGGTGAGGAGCTTCTTGGGGCTAGCCGGTTACTACAGAAGATTCATTGAGGGTTTCTCCAAACTGGCGTTGCCATTAACCCAATTGACATGCAAAGATAGGGCCTTCGTATGGGATGGCCGATGTGAAGAGAGTTTCCAAGAGTTGAAGAGGAGATTGACAACGTCGCCAATCTTGACGTTGCCTAATCCAGAGGATCCTTTTGTGATTTATTGTGATGCATCCAAGTTAGGTTTGGGTTGTGTGCTGATGCAAGAAGGTAAAGTAGTGGCGTATGCTTCAAGGCAACTGAAGACTCATGAGAAGAATTACCCCACTCATGATTTAGAGAGCTAGGCTGTAGTAGTGTTTGCATTGAAGATATGGAGGCATTACCTTTATGGTTCAAGGTTCGAAGTGTTTAGTGATCACAAGAGTTTGCAGTACTTGTTTGATCAGAAGGAACTGAATATGAGGCAGAGGAGATGGTTGGAGTTATTGAAGGACTATGACTTCGGTCTGAACTATCACCCAGGGAAGGCCAATGTTGTAGCTGATGCGCTGAGTAGGAAATCTCTGCATATGTCACAGATGATGGTAAGGGAGTTGGAATTGATTGAACAGTTTAGAGATTTGAGCCTAGTATATGAAGTAACACCTCGGAGTGTTAAGTTGGGGATGCTGAAGATCACCAATGAGTTCATGGTTAGTATAAGGGAAGCACAGAAGGCTGATGTGAAGTTGGTTGATGTGTTTGTGAGTGTTGGCCGAGCTGATAACAAAGATTTTGAGTTGGATGCGCAAGGTGGCATACCGAATTGCATTGCCACCTAATTTGGCAAATTTGCACGATGTGTTCCATGTATCTCAGCTGAGGAAGTATGTTCCTGACCCGTCCCATGTCATTCAAATGGATGATGTGCAAGTGAGACGACTCTCCTTTGTTGAGACAATGCCAATCGAGAATTGAAGACCAGAAGTAAAGACTCTCAGGGGAAAAGAAATCAAGTTAGTGAAGGTGGTTTGGGTAGGAGCTGCTGGTGAGCATGCTACTTGGGAGCTAGAGAGCAAGATGAAGGAAGCCTATTCCGAGCTGTTTGATTAAGGTAAGATTCCGAGGACGTAATCTCCTAAGTAGGGGAGAGTTGTAACACCCCAACATAATTCAATTAATTAACTTAATGAGTTATTAAGGGTTTGCAACATTCTACTTTTAAGTCAAGTAATTTATTAAGTGAGTGTTAAGCATGTGTTACCCTTTAGTAAAAAGTCTAGTTAGGAGAGGGTGTGGATAGTGGAAGCCCACGGCCTAAACAAGGCCAAGGCCCACTTAAGTCTTTTAGGACATGTTAAATAGAATGTGTCTTCGAAGGAGACATTCTATTCTTCCAAAAATTAGTTAAGTTGCTAAATTAAGAAGTAGAAAGAGAAGTGAGACAGAGGAGAGAAGGAGGAGAAAACGAGCGTGGAGAGTTCAAGCTAGGAGAGGAGAGGAGAGCATTGTTGCTGTAGTTACTTGGAGAGTGAAGGATTCTCATTTTTCTCGAAACATTAAGGTTAGGGGGTCTTCTAATATTTGTAATGTTTTGTGTTTGATTGTATTTTGGTGTGAGTGGTTTCTGAATCACCTTGCATGTGTGTTTTATGTGCTGATCATGACATGTTTGTACTATGTTTTGCTCTTGCTATGATTTGTGGTAAATATACGACGGTGGATCAGCTTGGAAAAAGAGAGGAGTGTAATACTCTCTCTGTTCTGAGTGAGATGAAGAGAGAGCACTGCATGGTGAGGCATGAGAGTGTGGATCGGTGTAGTGAGCTGAAAATGAGCTTGCATGTATAGTTAGGGAGAGGATCGGTGCAATAGAGTGAGTATCCGAGTGTGCATGAGTGTGGTGAGCTAGTAATGAGCTTGCATGTTGAGTCTAACTTAAGAAACAGAGTAAAGGAGTGAAATGGGAGTTAAGCGCCTTCATTACGCGCGTAAACTGAAGTGTTCTTCAGCTAGAGTGAGAGAAACCGAGTTGAAGGAAGTCAACGTCTAGAGTATTTTAGTGTTGAGGGTCTGTTGGTGAGTTTGAGGGTGAGTATGTGTCTAAACACCATAAGCGAAGGGTAGGGACGCATAAACCGAAGTGTAGGTGTTTTGCCTTAAGGTTACTGAGGTGTAGGGGTAGTGAACCGAGGTCATCAGGCCGTGGTAGCGTCACCGAGGTGAAACGCCCAAGTGTCTAAGTGTAAGTGAGCTGAACCAGGGAACACTGAGAAGTGAATTCCCATGACTTAGGTGATTTTGGTGTAAGTAGTGTGAATCGTGGAGCGTTCACGAGTTGAGGGTTTGAGTGTGGTTAGCCGAGGTACACACATAGTGTCTTGAGGTGATGTCGGGTTAGCCGAGGTACACACATAGTGTGCCGAGGTGATGATTAGGCGCCAATGTTGTCTAACACATTGTGGGACGCCACTGTGAGTGCCATTTAGCACCAATGTGCATAAGTGTTGGAGCGATTAAGTCCATTTTGGTCCTTAGGTGACATTTTGGTCCCTAAGTGTCGTTGTGGTCCTCGGTGTGACATTTAGTCCACAAGGGAGTGACGAGGTGATTGAGAGATGCCGAGGTGACTGAGAGGTCGGTTGTAGGTCCTAAGGTGATTCTACCGGTGTTGTAGGGTCGGCCTTAGCACTGTGATGATGTCTAGGTGGAGTAGACGTCAGTGTGAGCGACGGAGTATAATGACGAAGTATAACGACGGAGTAGAACGACGGTGAACGACGGTGTAAACTTTCACATACGCTATGATTGATTTGTGTGTGATTGTATTTGTCATGAGTCACATGTTCATGTGCATATAACGACGGAGGAGGTCTCGGCTACCGATATGGTAGGACTTGGTCTCCATATCAAATAACGACGAATAACGACGAATAATTGACGGAGAGCCAATAGGCTAAAAATAACGACGGTGGAGGTACCTCATTGCATAAGGCCCTGTGGTTGGGTTGCATACATGCATACATTACATGATTGAATGAGTTGAGCTGATTGATAATTGTTGTGATTGTTTTGAGCTATCGGTGAGTGGCTGTGTTAGCTGAACCGAGGTGCTTTTAGTGCCATTTCTATCCTTAATGCTTTTCTTCACATTATATTAAGAGACACCCTAGCTGCTATTGTTGCCTGCTCTCGTGGCAACTTGCAGGTACTCATGAGTGATGGTTGTGCCTAGCTCAAGTCGGTCGTGTCTGCTCTGGTCATGTAACACTGGGTTGGGGCCGAGTAGTCTATTTTGTGCTGTTTAGGCTGAACTTGTGTATATTTTGATAGATAGTCTTTGAATTGAAAACTATCATTATTTTGTGTAGCTATTACTATGTAATATGACAATGATGTGTACTGGCCGAGGTGCCTTATATGATGGGCTGAGACCCTTTTGCCGTGGTGATGCGTATGATGGCATACTTTGTATAATGCTATGAAATTGTATGACTTAATTGAATTCTGTTTTCACTTTTAATCACCAAATGTAGCACTCCTTTGAGTGGAATTTTGAAACTCTGATTTTAGCTAAGTAGACCGAATTGATTAGAATAAGGGGGTGTTACATGTAACACCCCAAAATAATTCAATTAATTAACTTAGTTGAGTTATTAAGGGTTTGCAACATTTTACTTTTAAGTCAAGTAATTCATTAAGTGGAAGTTAAGCATGTGTTACTCTTTAGGAAAATGTCTAAATTAGGAAAGGGTGTGGGTAGAGGAAGCCCACGGCCTAATAAGGCCAAGGCCCATTTAAGTCCTTTAGGACATGTTAAATGTGCCTTCGAAGGAGACCATTATCCATTCTTCCAAAAATAGTTAAGTTTCCAAATTGAGAAAGTAGAGAGAGAAGTGAGACTTAGAGAGAAGCAAGAGAACCGAAGGGAGAAGTGAGCTAAATCTTGAAGGATTCTTAGAAGTGCTAGTGAAGAGAGTGTGTCTACGGTTATAATCAGGTTAGGGGACTCTTTTAATCCTTGTAATGTTCTGTGTTTGATCGTATTTTGGTGTGAGTGGTTCTGATCACCTTGCATGTGTGTTTTATGTGTTGCTCATAACATGTTTTGCTATGTTCTTGCTCTTTGCTGTGATTTGTGGTGAGGAACGACGGTGGATCGTTTTGGAAAGAGAGAGGAGTGTAACACTCTCTCTGTTCTGAGTGGTACGAAGAGAGAGCATTGCATGGCGAGGCATGAGAGTGTGGATCGGTGTAGTGTGGAGAAAATGAGTTGCATGTAGAGTTAGGGAGAGGATCGGAGCCAATGGAGTGAGTATCCGAGTGTGCATGAGCGTGGTGAGCTGGACATGGGTTGCATGTTGGGTTTAAGTAGAGAAACAGAGTAAAAGAAGTAAAATGGGAGTTAAGCGCCTTTATTACGCGCGTAAACCGAAGTACCCTTCAACTTAGAATGAGAGAAACCGAGTTGAGGGAAGTCAACGTCTAGAGTGTCTTAGTGTTGAGGGTCTGTTGGTGAGTTGAGGGAGAGTATGTGTCTAAACACCATTAACGAGGGGTATGGACGCATAAACCGAAGTGTAGGTGTTTTCGCCTTAGGTTACCGAGGTGTAGAGGTCCTCAGGCCGAGGTAGCGTCACCGAGGTGAAACGCCCTAGTGCCTAAGTGTAGGTGAACTGAACCAGGGAATACTGAGAAGTGAATTCCCATGACTTAGAAGATTTTAGTGTAAGGGAGTGCGTAACTGTGAGCGCGTTACCGAATTGAGGGTGTGAGTGTGGTTAGCCGAGGTACACACATAGTGTGCCGAGGTGATGTTGTGTGGTTAGCCGAGGTACACATATAGTGTGCCGAGGTGATGTTAGGCGCCAATGTTGCATAGCACATTGTGGACGCCACTGTGAGTGCCATTTTAGCACCAAATGTGCATAAGTAAGGGAGCGATTAAGTCCATTTTGATCCTTAGGTGACATTTTGGTCCCTAAGTGTCGTTGCGGTCCTCGGTGTGACAATTAGTCCACCATGGAGTGCCGAGGTGATTGAGAGGTCGGTTGTAGGTCCTAGGGTGATTCTACCGGTGTAGTAGGGTCAACCTTAGCCCTGTGATGATGTCTAGATGGTGTAGACGTCAGTGTGAACGACGGAGTAACGACGGTGAACGACGGTGTAAACATTCACATGTGTGATTATTGATTGGTGTGTGATTGTATTTGTCATGAAGTCACATGTTCATGTGCATATTACGACGGAGGAGGTCTCGGCCTCGATGTGGTAAGACTTCGGTCTCCATATCTAATAACGACAGAGTAACGACGGAGAGCCGACGGGCTAAATAACGACGGTGGAGGTACCTCATTGCATAATGCCCTGTGGTTGGGTTGCATACATGCATACATTACATGATTTGATGTGTTTTTGAGCTGATTGATAATTGTTGTGGTTATTTGAACTATCGGTGAGTGGCTGTAATTGCTGAACCGAGGTGCTTTAGTGCTATCTCTAACCTTATTCTTTCTTCACATTATATTACTTGTGTTAAGAGACTCACCCTAGCTGATTTATGTTGCCTGCTCTCGTGGCAACTTGCAGGTACTCATGAGTGATGGTTGTGCCTAGCTCAAGTCGGTTGTGTCTGCTCTGGTCGTGTAACACTGGGTTGGGGCCGAGTAGATTATTTTGTGCTTTTATGCCGATCTCGTGTATATTCTGCTAGATAGTCTTTTGAACTTAAACTATCATATTTTGTTGTAATTTTTACTATGTATGATGACTTGATGTCTTACTGGCCGAGGTGCCTTATGTTGTGGGCTTAGACCCTTTAGCCGATGTGATGCGCATGATTACATGTTTAGTAATATGTTGTGCAACTGTTTGACTTAATTGAATTTTGTTTTCCTTTTAAAATCACCAAATGTAGAACTCCTTTGAGTGGAATTTTGAAACTCTGATTTTAACTTAGTAGATCAAATTGATTAGATAAGGGGGTGTTACATTGTTGGTATCAGAGCATAAGTTCGGTCTTGTCCGACCAAGTATTTGAGTCTAAGTGTCTTAAGCCTCGAGTCTTAGGCTCGTTCTAAACCAGTTCTTGATAGTGTGGCTACTAGCCGAGCTGGGAAAGATAAGAAGACTTTTCAACCTCAGAACCGTTGGAAACCTTACGACCATTCTGGTGGTAGAGGAAAGGGGAATTCCGCAGGGAGAGGAAAGCCTAGTAGGGGAGACGCGCTCTGCTATTACGACTGTTACAAGTGTGGATTGCACAGGCACAAGGCGAAGGAGTGCAAGGTCGAGGTGAAGAGGTGTTATAGATGTGGCAAGGAGGGCCACCTATCTCGCTGTGAGTGTGGGCGAAAGGAGATAGTGCATTTCAATTGTGGAGAGATGGGACACATCGGTCCCAGTGTCCAAAGCCGAAGCAAGAGAAAGGCGTGGGGAAAGTGTTTGCATTAATTTGGGTCGAGAGGTAGTGAGCGAAATCAAAGTGTACGTGTTATATCAGCGGTGTTCCTCTCAGTTGCAATTATATATATTGGCGCAACTCATTCATTCGTTTACGCCATGTGTGCTAATAGAGATGAGTTTAGTGTTGTCTTCATTGGGAAAGGAGATGGTCATTGACACTCGGCTATGGGTTGAGTGATGACTACCTCTGCGTATGTTGAAGTGCCCACCGATCGCTTTCGCGCGAGGACTTCTCTGTTAATTTAATTTGTTTACCACTAGAGGAATGGGCGTCATCCTTGGTATGGGTGGTTGGTAGACAACCATGTTCATATCCATTCATATTTGAGAGATCGGTTAGTTTTTCCTACTACCGAGGTGAAGGAATCGGCTTTACTTCCTGCTAGGCAAGTGCGCAAGTTGTTAGGAGAAGGGGTTACTCTGTTTGCATTATGGGCGTCATTAACAGTAGAGAATCGAGTTAAGATTGAAGATCTGCCAGTGGTTAGAGAGTTTGCAGAGGTGTTTCCTGAAGAAATTCCTGATGTGCCACCTGAGAGAGAGATCGAGTTCACCATAGAATTGATTCCTGGAACAAGACCGGTGTCTATGGCACCTTATAGGATGTCTCGCATCCGAGCTGTCCAAGTGAAAAAGCAGTTGGAAGAATTGCTAGAAAGGAAATTCGTGAGACCAAGTGTGTCACAGTGGGGAGCACTTGTGTTGCTAGTGAAGAAGAAAGATGGAAGCATGAGGTTGTGCGTGGACTACAGACAGTTGAACAAGGTTACAATTAAGAACAAGTATCCACTACCAAGAATTGACGATTTGATGGATCAATTAGTGGGTGCTCAAGTATTTTCCAAGATTGATTTGAGTCGGGCTACCATCAAATCAAAGTGAAGGACGAAAGACGTACCAAAGACGGCTTTTAGAACTCGGTATGGACACTACGAGTACTTAGTAATGCCATTCGGTGTCACTAATGCTCCAGGGGTATTCATGGAGTATATGAATCGTATTTTCCATGAGTACTTAGATCGGTTTGTGGTAGTGTTCATAGGCGATATCTTGGTCTACTCAAGTCGCGAGAAGAGCATGCAGGAGCACTTAAGGATAGTCTTTGAAGGTTAGGAGGAGAAGAAGTTGTATGCGAAGCTATCCAAGTGTGAGTTTTGGTTGAGGGAAGTGAGTTTCCTAGGCCATGTGATTTCCAGCAAGGGGATTGCAGTGGACCCTTCAAAGATTGAAGCTGTGTTGAAGTGGGAGGCACCCAAGTCGGCCACCGAAGTGAGGAGCTTCTTGGGGTTAGCCGGTTACTACAGAAGGTTCATTGAAGGTTTCTCCAAATTGGCGTTGCCATTAACCCAATTGACATGTAAAGATAGGGCTTTCGTATGGGATGACCGATGCGAAGAGAGTTTCCAAGAGTTGAAGAGGAGATTGACAACGTCGCCGATCTTGACGTTGCCTAATCCAGAGGATCCTTTTGTAATCTATTGTGATGCATCTAAGTTAGGTTTGGGCTGTGTGCTGATGCAAGAAGGTAAAGTAGTGGCGTACGCTTCAAGGCAACTGAAGACTCATGAGAAGAATTACCCCACTCATGATTTAGAGCTAGCTGCCGTAGTGTTTGCATTGAAGATATGGAGGCATTACCTTTATGGTTCAAGGTTCGAGGTGTTTAGTGATCACAAGAGTTTGCAGTACTTATTTGATCAGAAGGAATTGAATATGAGGCAGAGGAGATGGTTGGATTTATTGAAGGACTATGACTTGATGCCCGAACTATCACCGGGGAAGGCCAATGTTGTAGGCGATCACATTTGAGTAGGAAATCTCTGCATATGTCATCGATGATGGTAAAGGAGCTGGAATTGATTGAACAGTTTAGAGATTTGAGCTTGGTATGTGAAGTAACACCTCGGAGTGTTAAGTTGGGGATGCTGAAGATCACCAATGAGTTCATGGTTAGTATAAGGGAAGCCTGAAGGTTGATGTGAAGTTGGTTGATATGTTTGGGAGAGTTGGCCGAAAGTGATAACAAAGATTTTGAGTTGGATGCGCAAGGATTGTTGAGGTTCAGAGGTCGGATATGTATACCGATGATGAGGAGATCAAGAAGGCAGTGCGGAGGAGTGTCACGAAGTGGTGAGTATCCATCCGGGAGCTACGAAGATGTATCAAGACTTGAAGAAATTATTCGGTGGCAAGGAATGAAGAAGGATGTAGCTCGTTTAAATCTATGCTTGTTTGACTTGCGAGAAGTCAAAGGTGGAGCACCGGCCGGCAGGTTGATGCAACCGTTGCATATTCCTGAATGGAAGTGGGACAGCATTTCCATGGACTTTGTGACCGGGTTGCCAAGAACAACAAGAGGGTTTGACACCATTTGGGTGATTGTTGATAGGCTGACAAAGTCATCACACTTTATTCCTATTAACATCACATACCCAAAGTGCAAGGTTAGCGAGAAATTTATATCAATGTCATTGGAAACTTTAATGAATCCCCTTGAGGTATTGTATCAGACAGAGATCCAAGGTTTACTTCGGAATTTTGGAAGAGTTTGCAAGAGGCGTTGGGTTCCAAGTTGCGTTTGAGCTCCGCATACCATCCTCAGACTGATGGTCAATCCGAGAAGACTATCCAATCCTTAGAAGACTTATTGAGAGCTTGTGTGCTTGAGCAAGGAGGTGCGTGGGATTCGTATCTACCATTGATAGAATTCACTTACAACAACAGTCATCATTCAAGTATTGGAATGGCACCATTTGAAGCATTGTATGGCCGTAGGTGTAGGACTCCACTATGTTGGCATGAAACAGGAGAGAGGGTTGTGTTAGGACCCGAGTTGGTTA
The DNA here is from genome assembly GCA_020916435.1 of Oxytropis ochrocephala. NCBI lineage: Eukaryota > Viridiplantae > Streptophyta > Magnoliopsida > Fabales > Fabaceae > Oxytropis > Oxytropis ochrocephala. The sequence continues at coordinate 84,167,326 of CM037090.1, forward strand.
GAGAGACTACCGAGAAGGTTAAGATGATCAGAGAGAAGATGAGGGCGTCGCAAAGCAGACAGAAGAGTTACCATGACAAGAGAAGGAAAGACTTAGAATTTCAAGCCGGCGACCATGTATTCCTTAGAGTCACCCCGTGGATCGAGTCGACGAGCTCGAGCTCCAAGAAAGCGTCACCTAGTTTCATTGACCCTATCAAATCTTGAGAGAGTTGGGAAGGTGGCATACCGAATTGCATTGCCACCCAATCTGTCAAATTTGCACGATGTGTTCCATGTATCTCAACTGAGGAAGTATGTTCCTGACCCGTCCCATGTCATTCAAATGGATGATGTGCAAGTGAGAGACGACCTCACTGTGGAGACAATGCCGATCAGAATTGAAGACCGAGAAGTAAAGACCCTTAGAGGCAAAGAAATCAAGTTGGTGAAAGTGGTTTGGGTAGGAGCTGCTGGTGAGCATGCTACTTGGGAGCTAGAGAGCAAGATGAAGGAAGCCTATTCCGAGCTGTTTGATTGAGGTAAGATTCCGAGGACGTAATCTCCTAAGTAGGGGAGAGTTGTAACACCCCAAAATAATTCAATTAATTAACTTAGTTGAGTTATTAAGGGTTTGCAACATTTTACTTTTAAGTCAAGTAATTCATTAAGTGGAAGTTAAGCATGTGTTACTCTTTAGGAAAATGTCTAAATTAGGAAAGGGTGTGGGTAGAGGAAGCCCACGGCCTAATAAGGCCAAGGCCCATTTAAGTCCTTTAGGACATGTTAAATGTGCCTTCGAAGGAGACCATTATCCATTCTTCCAAAAATAGTTAAGTTCCAAATTGAGAAAGTAGAGAGAGAAGTGAGACTTAGAGAGAAGGAAGAGAACCGAGGGGAGAAGCAAGAGAACCGAAGGGAGAAGTGAGCTAAATCTTGAAGGATTCTTAGAAGTGCTAGTGAAGAGAGTGTGTCTACGGTTATAATCAGGTTAGGGGACTCTTTTAATCCTTGTAATGTTCTGTGTTTGATCGTATTTTGGTGTGAGTGGTTCTGATCACCTTGCATGTGTGTTTTATGTGTTGCTCATAACATGTTTTGCTGTGTTCTTGCTCTTTGCTGTGATTTGTGGTGAGGAACGACGGTGGATCGTTTTGGAAAGAGAGAGGAGTGTAACACTCTCTCTGTTCTGAGTGGTACGAAGAGAGAGCATTGCATGGGGAGGCATGAGAGTGTGGATCGGTGTAGTGTGGAGAAAATGAGTTGCATGTAGAGTTAGGGAGAGGATCGGAGCCAATGGAGTGAGTATCCGAGTGTGCATGAGCGTGGTGAGCTGGACATGGGTTGCATGTTGGGTTTAAGTAGAGAAACAGAGTAAAAGAAGTAAAATGGGAGTTAAGCGCCTTTATTACGCGCGTAAACCGAAGTACCCTTCAACTTAGAATGAGAGAAACCGAGTTGAGGGAAGTCAACGTCTAGAGTGTCTTAGTGTTGAGGGTCTGTTGGTGAGTTGAGGGAGAGTATGTGTCTAAACACCATTAACGAGGGGTATGGACGCATAAACCGAAGTGTAAGTGTTTTCGCCTTAGGTTACCGAGGTGTAGAGGTCCTCAGGCCGAGGTAGCGTCACCGAGGTGAAATGCCCAAGTGCCTAAGTGTAGGTGAACTGAACCAGGGAATACTGAGAAGTGAATTCCCATGACTTAGAAGATTTTAGTGTAAGGGAGTGCGTAACTGTGAGCGCGTTACCGAATTGAGGGTGTGAGTGTGGTTAGCCGAGGTACACACATAGTGTGCCGAGGTGATGTTGTGTTGTTAGCCGAGGTACACATATAGTGTGCCGAGGTGATGTTAGGCGCCAATGTTGCATAGCACATTGTGGACGCCACTGTGAGTGCCATTTTAGCACCAAATGTGCATAAGTAAGGGAGCGATTAAGTCCATTTTGGTTCTTAGGTGACATTTTGGTCCCTAAGTGTCGTTGCGGTCCTCGGTGTGACAATTAGTCCACCATGGAGTGCCGAGGTGATTGAGAGGTCGGTTGTAGGTCTTAGGGTGATTCTACCGGTGTAGTAGGGTCGACCCCAGCCCCGTGATGATGTCTAGATGGTGTAGGCGTCGGGCGTGAGCAGCGGAGTAGAGCGGCGAGTAACGACGGTGAACGACGGTGTAAACATTCACATGCGTGATTATTGATTGGTGTGTGATTGTATTTGTCATGAAGTCACATGTTCATGTGCATATTACGACGGAGGAGGTCTCGGCCTCGATGTGGTAAGACTTCGGTCTCCATATCAAATAACGACGGAGTAACGACGGAGAGCCGACGGGCTAAATAACGACGGTGGAGGTACCTCATTGCATAATGCCCTGTGGTTGGGTTGCATACATGCATACATTACATGATTTGATGTGTTTTTGAGCTGATTGATAATTGTTGTGGTTATTTGAACTATCGGTGAGTGGTTGTAATTGCTGAACCGAGGTGCTTTAGTGCTATCTCTAACCTTAATCTTTCTTCACATTATATTACTTGTGTTAAGAGACTCACCCTAGCTGCTTTATGTTGCCTGCTCTCGTGGCAACTTGCAGGTACTCATGAGTGATGGTTGTGCCTAGCTCAAGTCGGTTGTGTCTACTCTGGTCGTGTAACACTGGGTTGGGGCCGAGTAGATTATTTTGTGCTTTTATGCCGATCTCGTGTATATTCTGCTAGATAGTCTTTTGAACTGAAACTATCATATTTTGTTGTAATTTTTACTATGTATGATGACTTGATGTCTTACTGGCCGAGGTGCCTTATGTTGTGGGCTTAGACCCTTTAGCCGATGTGATGCGCATGATTACATGTTTAGTAATATGCTGTGCAACTGTTTGACTTAATTGAATTCTGTTTTCCTTTTAAAATCACCAAATGTAGCACTCCTTTGAGTGGAATTTTGAAACTCTGATTTTAACTTAGTAGATCGAATTGATTAGATAAGGGGGTGTTACAGTTCACACTTAACATATTGGAACTTTTAGTTTGATTATCAGCAGAGTATGCCTTTTCTTTGTATTAAAATGATTGTAACTTGGGCAACAGTAATTGTAATCGTTGCATTGACAAGAATAAATAAAATGGAAGTAAACATAATGGAAGACACAAATGAATAGGAAATATTTGATCCTCCTGACCACTATAGTTAAAAAAGTTACTGAGTAAGTACAAATTACATACCTATTTTTAGGCTTTTTTAAAATATGGGGGCATTATTGGTCATTATGGCGCAGATTAACATAACCCAAGCCCATACTTTGTAACTAGGGCGTCACTAATTCTACGTTTTGTCGCTCCAAAAACTCACCCTCCCTCACAAACACGATACATACCAGTACCACCACTCCAAACACGCGCTCGCTGCCAACACAAACGCACCACCACCACACACGGGCCTCCCTGCTTTGTACCGCCCTTCCGTCATCGACCGCTTCTTCAAGGTTAGATTTCGTTTTGCACCGCTACTTCTCTCCATTGATTTTATTTTGGGAACAAATTATTGTAGCTGCAAATTTCGTTCTGAATCTCCACCGATTTGGGAACACATTATTGTTGGGGAATGATTTGAACAACTATATCATTACTTTTATTTATTATAATATAAAATTTTATTTGGTTAAATAGTCTTACCATTCTAAACCAGAGTCTTAGATATGCTAGCGGGCGTGTGCCTTCTCCTACGTTTTTTCAAGCACCTCGACCCGGTGCTCCTCGTATCATTTAAACGACGTGTTACCACTGTATCAGACTTCAAAGCTTACAACTGAGCCCTAACCTTGAGCCTCCTTCTCCTCCGGAGTCCCTTCGCTAGTGCACTACCGCCGGAGCATCATTACCACAAGGTAGAATACATGACATTAACATGATTTAAGAGTGTGACTGTACTGCAAATAGAATACACTTTGTTTTTTCACTTCATTGTGGCATAAGCATTAGGAATAAAGGAAGAATACAGAGATATTGATTTCCCGTTTTTTCACTCCACAAGGTAGAATCCATGATATTGATGTTCACTTCAATTTACAGGTATACAGATGCTGCATATTTCCTGCAGATATATTGATTTATGCAGTATGCCTGTAGATTCAGCAGTATGCCTCTAATGTTTTAGGAGTGGGAATTAGGTTTATGATTCAACTCAAGTTAGAATTAGGAAAGTAAAGATTTAGGTGTAAAAATGGTAACACAACATATTCCAACTCTTAACATATTGAGAACATTTTTTGCAGTTCACACTTAAAATATTGGAACTTTTAGTTTGATTATCAGCAGAGTATGCCTTTTGTTTGTTTTAAAATGATTGTAACTTGGGCAATGGTAATTGTAATCGTTGCATTGACAAGGATAAATAAAATGGAAGTAAACATAATGGCAGGCACAAATGATTTGGAAATTTTTGACCCTCCTGACCAAGGTAGTTAAAAAAGTTACTGAGTAAGTGTTGCGTTCGTGTGGTATTCGCAAATATAGTGCAAGTATACACGTCGTACAAGTAATAAAGTGGAATTAAGTACGAGATCGTTCCCACGAGGATTGGTTTGCTTTCAAAGTTCAAGTTTCAAAACACAAGAGAATCAAGTAACAAATCGGCAATAAGAGTTGTTTTTAATGCTAGGAATATAAATAAAACAAGTAAACAAATGTTGGTTGTGAATATGGATGAGAAGTGAGTTGGATTGTTGCATGCAAATAAATCCTTTCTAGTCAGACGTTATAACGTCTACACGTTATTACGTACAAATGCTATTCTGTATAGATGTTGCCACGTTTGAACGCTGTTGCAAAAGAGCTGTGCTTTTCAGCACAAAACGTCAGAGCTTCAAGTATAAGAGGTCCTATGTCTAGGTTCTAAATAGGCCCACTCCTGTATTTTAAGTACCCACAACAATGTTCTATGAACTATTATCCGTTCTATGTCTAGACTTAGATAAAAATGCCTAAATGTCTTTAGTGCACCTTTCGTTCATATAAATCTTTGAGTTCTTTTCATAAACCATGTCTGTACCTATGAATCTACCTATTTTAAGAGGCCAACCTCAAAACAAGTTTGGAAATATTATCACACAAAGATTTAAAACATTTAAACGTCAATACTTTATAGCATTAAACTAGAAATTCATTACGAACAAAACAACAACTCAACTACAAAGTGTTTAGCTCATGCTGAGCATCTTTACAGAATGATAAGGACTTAGAATCCAAATACCATACATAACAGAAAAGAAACTAAGTGCAAAAGATACACCTAAGTAGCTCTTCAGCATGTACGCTGTAGAGATGTTACAACGTCTGAGCCTCACAGTAATGAGTTACGCAGAAAATAAAATAAAAGTTCAGAAAAGCAAAATGCAGAAGTCTGTTTCCAGAACTTCTTTACAACACTATTTCTGGAATTGATGAAGGGATGATGAAGGGATGAAGTGGAGTGAAGTGTATGAATGTCTCTGCGTGTATGTGTGCCTTGAGAGAGAGTTGAGTCTTCATTAAATAGCCTCCTTGCTCACGTGTTGCTGATGTCATTTGCCCACCTACCAGGTCTGTTTTCTCTTCATTCCGACCGACACATGCGGTGCTCTGAGTGTATCTTCCGTGTCAGCACATAGGGAATAGAATATCTTCTGACTTTTTATATCTTTGACCATCATTGCTAGTGCGCCAAAATTGAGATCTTTCACCCTTGCTCTGCTGCTCTTTATAGACGTGGTGAGGGACGTGGTCACGTTCAGCACTTTTCCTGCACAAGCACAAGAAACATCAAAACGCTCTCAAAAGGCACCACTTGGTGCCAAAATGCACAGATTTATCAATTTAACCTCTAACTAACTAAGGAATAAGAAACTAACATAAAACTAATTAAATTAACCTTGTATTGCTAGAGAACTTGCATGATTTATTCTTTGAATGAGTATAAATAACTCATATAAATATGAGTTATCAGTAAGTACAAGTTACATAACTATTATTAGGATTTTTTAAAAGATGGGGGCATTGTTGGTCATTATGGCGCGGATTAACATAACCCAAGCCCATACTTGGTAACTTGGACATCACTAATTCTACGTTTGGTAGCTCCAAAAACTCACCCTCCCTCACAAACACGATACATACCAATACCACCACTCCAAACACTCGCTCACTGCCAACACAAACGCACCACCGAAACTGAAGTCCAGAACCACCACCACCACACACACGGCCTCCCTGCTATGTACCTCTCTTCCATCATCGACCATCACTTCTCTTCAAGGTTAGATTTCGTTTTGCATTCTGTTTTAAGAGTTTTGGGATTTCGTTTTGCGCCGCTGCTTCTCTCCAATGATTTTATTTTGGGAACACATTATTGTAGTTTCAAATTTCATTCTAAATCTCCATCAATTTGGGAACACATTATTGTTGGGGAATGATTTGAACAATTATATTTTTACTTTTATTTATTAATATATAAAATTTTATTTGGTTAAATAATCTTACAGTGTTATCACTGTATCGGACTTGAAAGCTTACAGCTGAACCCTAACCTTGAGCCGCCTTCTTATTCGGAGTCCATCCGCTAGTGCACTATCACCAGAGCATCGTTACCACAAGGTAGAATACATGACATTGACATGATTTAAGAGTGTGACTATATTGCAAATAGAATACACTTTGTTTTTTCACTTCATTGTGGCATAAGCATTAGGAATAAAGGAAGAATACAAAGATATTGATTTCCCATTTTTTTCACTCCACAAGGTAGAATCCATGATATTGATGTTCACTTCAATTTACAGGTATACAGATGCTGCATATTTCCTGCTGATATATTGATTTTTGCAGTATGCATTTAGATTCAGCAGTTTGCTTGTAGATTCAGCAGTATGCCTCTAATGTTTTAGTAGTGGGAATTAGGTTTATGATTCAGCTTGAGTTAGAATTAGGAAAGTAAAGATTTAGGTGTAAAAATGGTAACACAACTTATTCCATCTCTTAACATTTTTTGCAGTTCACACTTAACATATTGGAACTTTTAGTTTGATTATTAGCAGAGAGTATACATTTTCTTTGTGTTAAAATGGTAGTAACTTGGGAAATTGTAATGGTAATCGTTGCATTGACAAGAATAAATAAAATGGAAGTAAACATAATGGTAGGCACAAATGATTTGGAAATTTTTTACCCTCCTGGCCAAAGTAGTTAAAAAGTTTACTAAGTAAATACAAGTTACATAATTATTATTAGTGTTTTTTTAAAAGATGGGCCTGAGAATCCGACCCGAGAACCCAAGTTTCTGTGAAACAGCGTGGACGTCCCAACAATCCAACGCGCCGCTTCTTACGTCTTCATGCTTCAACACAGTGTGTTTAACGAGTTCGCCCAAGAACGACTTCAACCATGGATGAGCTTGCGAAGCTCCCTGAAACTCGTTGATTCGTGTGCTTTTACAACTTAGCACGCGAGTTTAACTACCTTGCTCCTGACACTGGGTCCCAGATCTGCTACTGACTAACCAAGTTCACGGTTAATCATTTTTTATTGGCTTGAAGACATTGTTGAAAAGATTATGCAGTCTAGTTAATTTTGACATCCATGTTTTTTTTATTGAAAGCTGTTTATAGTGGAGTATTGCATATACAGGAGCTTAAACCCCTATGATTTGATTGTGTTGTGCTATAGGGTTAATCATAACAGCAGAATTCATAAGACACACTGAATCCACACAAAAAGTGACAATGGCTGGTATCAAAGCGAATGCAAACAAGCAGAATCGCAAGCGAAAGAAGAGCATCGATGTGCAACCCCAAAAACCTTCAAGACTGCATCGTTTGGATTCTTCTCAGAAACCTCAGGACCCTGGGAGATCTCCCGCTCCATGGAACAACCTTCAGTTGATTTTGTGCATTCAAGACAAACACCTTGGTCTTGACAGGGTTGTGTTCTGTTTTTTTAATCATCTTTATTTCTTTTATTCTGGCACAGGTTTTCAAGTAATTGAATGCAGCAAGGTCAATCAAGCATTCAATTTCGTGTGTTCAAGGGTGAATGATGTTGTTGAGGCTGATCAACATTCTGAAACTATAAAACTACCAGGACTACTATGCTCGCTTAATGATTGAATACTTATGGTGTTGTTTCCTCCTAATGGGAAGGAAAACTGGGGGGATACTCCCTCCGGACTCATTTATAAGCAACAAACACCTTTTTAGATTCATTGAAAAAATAATGTATCTAGATTATATATAGTCTAGATACATTACTTTTTCAATGAATCTAAAAAAGTGATTGTTGCTTATATGAGTCCGGATGGAGTATATGGATCTTCGTTGTTGGGAGATATTCAAATTCTGCTTGCAGGAGTTTGAAATTCACCTCTCCTTGAATATGTTGCGGAACCTTCTACAGACTGTTCAGTTTATTGCTAGGAATGCTTTGTCACCCACTCACTTGCAGACTGTTGTTGGGAGATATTCAAATTCTGCTTGCAGGAGTTTGAAATTTCACCTCTCCGTGAATATGTTGCGGAACCTTCTACAGACTGTTCAGTTTATTGCTAGGAATGCTTTGTCACCCATTCACTTGCCCTTCTTCCATTTTCAGAACAGTGGAAGAAGTTGATGATGGTGGTGGAAGAAGTCCGTTTTAATGGCCTTTTTCATCTAGTTCAAATTGATGAATTTTTAAGCTTGAGTGGTTTAGAAAAGTATGGTGCTTCGTGTGATGATAATCCAAAAGACTCCAAAGCTACTAATACTCCAAAAGACTCAGTACAACACCTATGTTTTAGAGGTTTTGCATGAGTTTATTCAGCCTATGTCATTTCCCCCCATAAATAATTTCTAGATGGACATGAGGCACGTCTTTACATAGTATAGCTTATATGATGCCAAAGCAATAAGGCTTGTCAAGTAATGCTGAAGAAAGTTGTTCTAGATTCTTGACGTTTCTGTGTAGTAAAGTTTATTCCATATGCATGAGCGATCCAATTGCTGAACCAAACTGAACAAGGCTCCGATTCCCGGGCGAATTGGTCCGACCGACCGGTTCGGTCCGAGTTTAATAACACTGGTTGGTATCTTCTTCAGATAAGTTCATCTATGCCATTTGTAGAGCCGTCCATCGAGTGTATTCCAGAAGGGCAAGTGAGACTAAGACTTACATCACTAAGCCTTTTGTTTAGTGATGATCACTAAATCTATATTAGCCGTTGGATAATAAATATATTACTTAAATAATATCCAATGGTTGTTATTATATGAGGGTAATTTAGTACTATCAAATATTCTTTATAATAATTAATTAAATATAAATAACTAATAAAACTATTATCTCCTATGTTTAAGGTCATTAATTCCGACGGTTACACATTCCAAAGTTAATGCCTAATTAATCGGAACCCACATAAAAACTAATACTAAATTATTCTTTTTTTATTAATTGGTAAATTACATTTGTATCCCTTTAATGACTATCACTAAATGTGTCAGATGTAAACCGGACTCGGCAACTGAGTAGGTGTATTAGACGGATAACAGATGATATATCAGAAACTACTAGCCTAGTAAATTAGACTGGGGGCTTCTTTCTCATCTCGCCTTTGTCGATGATGTGATCCACTTTGCTGTAGGCAGTGTAGAGCAAGCTGAGGTCATTTCTAGATGCCTTGACCTCTTCTGCATCAGCACTGTTTCTTCAGCATTCAATATGATTTCTACAAACTTGCAACAACCTCAAGATCCTCTCTTCTTAATTCTAAAGTGGCTTGGTCCTGAAGGAATAAAAATCCTCCTTTGGATAAAAATCAATTGTGTTGGTGCATTTGCAAATCATGTATGTTGCCGCTAGATGTCATTGGAAACCATACTGGGTTATGCAGAAAAGGTTAATGCTAATTAATTCTATTATGTATGTATTTTGAATTGCAGGCTAGGCTATATGGAGAGGAGCTAAGCTTGAATTGGGCAAAGGATTTGGAAAGTTGGCGGTGGGTTATTAAATATTTCTTTTCATTATTTAAGGCATTCTAATCACTTGATCGGTTACGTTACTACCATTGTAAACCCAGGGCTTCTAAAATGTTGTTCTGATATTGGCTGTGGCCTTGATTCTTTTGATTACACCAACTGTTGAAGAAGATGAAGAAGAAAGTGGCTCGGCTCATCACCTTTTGTGATGTGTAAAGATTTGAGTCGGTATCAATTTTGATTTGGTTTAGAATGCATTTCATTCATAAAGAAAATTGAACAACCAAACATTATATGACATAAGTGGTGGATACTTGAGCCTCTTAACTATTTGGTCTGGGTTCAATTCTTGGTCATTGCGTGTAAAAAAACATTTGTTGAAACAGATTAACTTCTTAAATCGATTTTCGATATTTCGAAGAATTGGTCTTTACAATCGCCGTGGAGGATAATTGAATAAATTTTCTTTAAGCTCTATGGACAATCCTACACCATTTCAGGGGATAATGAAACCTGTCTTCCTTTAACTGCTGAGGCAACGCTCATAATCTAAGCAATAGTTGCAACTTGCATTACCTTCCGCTCAGCAGCTGACTTCTCTTCGCTAACTTTCTCAAGTTCAGTTGAAAGACAAGCTTGCATCTTCTCAGCTACACTTCTGGCTTCTTTTTCAGCATCCAACTGCTGCTGCAGCATATTTACTCTCTGCCTTTGAGAAGCACATGCCTCCTACAAATAAAGTCACTATCTTATAAGTCTAATGAACACAGTAGTGCATAATTAATCACCAAAAGGAAATGGTCAAGATTCGAGAACAAACAATACAACACACCGCGAGAGCAATTGTTTTGTCTGATTCTGCAGCTAATTTCCATTTATACTCTTTGTATTCTGCTACTTCTTTGGTTAAAGCCTGTACTTGACCAAATGGGTAATCACGGTCATCTCTAATTTGTTTAAACTCTTCCCGTAGGCATTTGACATCATTTGCTAGCATTTCTTTCTGCTTTGTAGCCTCATCTAGAGAAGCCTAAGAAAAAAATATTAAAATAGGGGAATTACTATACATGCTGAAGATCATTTCGAATTTGTTTCTGTCTTCACAAAAAGGTTGTATATAACTAGTTAAAAATTAAAATTTATTATACATGTTGAAGAACAAGTGCTTGCATGAAGAAGAATGTCAGTACAATCAAAAGAAGAACTACAAGCAAATTTATAATGCCAAGCTTATCAAATCTACTATTTTCCATTTAATTCCCATGAAAGCAATGAATGGAGGGGGGAAAATTCATTTTTCCATTTCACCTAATTAGAAACATTTCAAGTATCAAATTCTCTATTGACAATAAAGGTAAGACTCGACGAAATTTAGCAAATATTACATTAAACAGCTTACTTTAAGAAATGCCAACTGCTCTTGCAAAACGCTATTGCCGTCTCTTATTTTGCTAAGGGCCTCAACAAAAGTAGTGTTCACTGTTACCAGATTTTGATGTATCTCTTTAGCTAATTCAAGGTCTGACTGAAGGTTGCTATTGTATTGCTGCAGAGTCATATTATACTCCTGTGATTGTCTGTACAAGTCACCATTTGAAATGGCCTGCAAAAAGCAGCAGTTTCAAAAGGAGAAAAAAAAAGTGACCTATGCTGCAGAAATCAAATAACCAATAAGCACAAATAATAATCCTTCAATATAATCTAAGCAATAGTTGCAACTTGCATTACCTTCAGCTCAGCAGCTAACTTCTCTTCGCGAACTTTCTCAAGTTCAGTTGAAAGACAAGCTTGCATCTTCTCACTGGCTTCTTTTTCAGTTCTATGTAGTTCAATAGCATCCTGGTTGCCAAAACAAAAGAAATGAAGTCAAAAGGCAAAAGAAAATATCATCTAGGATGTCTAAACTAAATGTTGTGGTAAACAACCTTACCAGTTTATCCTTTGCAATCCTCATCCTCAAATTGGATATGGAGTCATTCAATTCTGCAATCCTATTATTCATCTCATTCTCTGTGAAATCAAAAATGACAAATGTAGAGAATATTGGATTGGATAACTGGTATTAATTAAAATATTTAGTATTAACTTCAATATTTTCATAACAAAATAAAATTATTTAGTATTTTCAATAGAAAATTAGAAAGACCAATTTCTTTAAGAAATCTAGTAGAAATAAAAAATGTGACCAAGCTATCTCTTAATTCCATAGCATTGAAGGCTTTTCAGCTATGCAAAATCAATAGAATCACTAGATATAATTTTGACTTTCCTATTTCTGAGAAATCTACTCCTACTATATTCCTGACTGCCACTGTCAGGATTTTCAAAACACTAATGAATAATCATTCCCAGAGTAGTAAAGCAAGCAGAACAAGCATATGGTGGAAACATGCTTGACAAGGTGTTTTCAACAGTGTCGAAGAGATAAAATAAAAAATCAGAAAGTGAGCAGAGAAAAAAAGAGTCACCGGTATCACCACATTTCTTCTCAGCAAATTGAAGATCAGTCTGAAGCTTTTCTTTTTCCTGGATGTATCCCTCTTCAACTCTCTTAAACCAGCGAACACAAAGTTTGAATCGCTTAATCAGATCCATCATCTGCTCCATTTTTTTCTACAGGAAAACAAATCAACCAAAAATAAGCTTTAGCAACAACAATTATCAACTATTAAAAACCACCCCTGAATTGAAACAGTTAAAAAAAAGCCAGACCTTGTCATACATATTCCCCTTTTTCATCTTCTCTTGCAGCAACGCTTCTACTTCCTCTTTCGTAAAATCAACGGTGATGGAAACAGATCCTTCGGCACCACCGCCATCATTGACTTCTGGTTTGGTGTTGACTGCACCAAACGGCGCCCTAGTTCGTCCCGGTCGTTCCACCTTTTCCAATCCAATTCTTCTGCGCTTATCTGAGGGAAGTTCCTCAGTGCCTCCCTTCTTCTGCATCTAAAATAAAACACAATTGATACAAATCTCAGTGTTTATTATATACACTGCTCTTATCGAATCGAAGCCTACTTGAGAAAATCTACGAAATACGGAAGTGTATGTGTGTGTGTGTCTGGGGTAAGGATTCTCTGTATTTAGGGTGCGAACTGCACTATGTAGTCAGTGTAAAAATAAATATTTAAAGTCGGTTCGTTGCAAAACTGATGTTAAATATCTCTTTCACACATACATTTAACATCGGGTAGGTTGTTCAACCGACTTTAAATGTTTATTTTTACACTGACTGCATAGTGCAGTTCGCGCCCTAAATACAGAGAATCCTTACCCGTGTGTGTGTGAGAGAGAGAGAGAGAGAGAGAGAAGGGGCTTACGTTAGAGGGAGGAGGCCGATTCTGGTTACGGGAAGCAATGTTTGGTTTCGCAGCAGGGGAAATCAGGGTTAGAAATGGGAAAAGGATCCTCTGCAGTTTTGGCGAGAAACTGCAGAGCGCATTCAGTGTAAAATAGACATTTTACATCGGTTGAACAACCTACCCGATGTTAAATATATGTGTAAATAGAGACATTTAACATCGGTTAGGTTGTTCAACCGATGTAAAATGTCTATTTTACACTGAATGCACTCTATAGTTTCCCGCCAAAACTGCAGAGGATCCTTCCCCTTAGAAATGGAAGCTAGGGTTTGAAATTCTGGGGTTTAATAGGGCCGTCATTTTCAAATTAAAAATTTTGAATTGGGGTTTGCTTTTCCCACACCCCCTCCTACTCAAAACACACCCCATAAGAGGTCATTCCGAAATTTGTAATTTTTTATTTTTTTTTTAAAAGTTTGTATATTAAATTAAGATTTAAACGCGTTTTATTTTGGAAATATGATACGAACGATTTACGATTTAAATAACAATACGTCAAAATATATAAAATGACCAACATAAAATAGAGTACAAATACAACTATGGTCCAAAATGTCTAAAAATGATTGAAAATAAGCACGTGAAGTAGGTGAGCAGGCGACATCTAGGCATCGGGCCAATGCAGCTGCTCTCTGCACCCTCTCCTCTAATGTCTCTGGGACAACGGGCTCCTGATGATCGGGCTCTTGATGTGGCTCTGGCGGAGCAACTGGCACCTGAGTAAGACGGACCACAGTTACTGATCGTGTATCAAGGAAGGTAATCAGGATCGCACTTCGCCGTGGTAGCCCACTTTGTCTACTAGCTCGCCAAAAGTCTGCGCTGAAATCGATACATCGCAAGAACCCCGTATGATCCTGTCCGGAGAGGGAGGATTACCCGAAATGGGTGGAGAAGGGATCCTCTGTACCTGCCCGAACTGCCAACGCACCCTGTCTGGCATGTAGGGAACAACGTCATCGCCCCAAATCAACCAGCCTTTGTAAACAGATATGTTCGACAAAGGAACATACTGTCTGTGGTCTGCATAAGGGGTGAGGATGACATCCTCCAGCTGCAGAGCATCTATCCGCTCCTTAAAGTCCACCAACTTTATTTTATCCAGCTTCTTGTTCCCCCAGCTGGTGGCACGTGGCTGATGCGTCCTAGCTAACACTTTCCAACCAACGACGGTGGGAAAATGCTCGTAGATCCAGCACTGAAATAATTAAATTAAAAAATAATCAGTTATTAATATATGAGTAATTTAATTAAAAACTTTAAATTAAAAAAATAAATAAATGATTACCTGGAGCAGTGTCGCGTATCCGCCGAACTGCTTGGTCGTATAAAAGACCGCTTTCGTCAACTGAGTGTACAGTGGCGAGAGCGGCTATACCCAAGACCACCGCCACCTTCTTTGAAGATCTCGAATCAGATACATCCACCTCACTGGCAGTAAATGGTGACTCTTGTCGGCCAGAATGGTGGTGCCTAACAAAAAGAGCATGTAGCACCGTGCAGCCTGGTCATAAGCACCCCGTGCCATATTCTCCCTGTAAGAGTCCTCTACAAAGGAGATCCTCAAATACTGCCCCCTGTTTTCCCTAAGCTCCTCGATGACACTAGCCTGATGCATGCCCAAAGAGTCCACAGCCAAGTGAAGAGCCTCAACAGAATCAAAATCGGCCCTGTGGTCCAATGGGGTGCCATCCAGCGGCAAGTGGAGCAGCACGGCCACATCGTCCACAGTGACCGTCATCTCCCCAAAGGGCATGTGGAATGAGCAAGTCTCAGGATGCCACCTCTCCACAAAAGCAGATATCAACTCATGGTTGATTGCCCCCAGAGGTGTGATGTCCAATTCAGAAAGCTTAAAAAATTATGGCTAAATTACTGTTTTGGTCCTTTATCTTTGGCCTTGATTTCATTTTGGTCCTTTATCTTTTTTTTTTCTCGTTTTGGTCCTTTATGTTTCAGTTTTGTGTCAATTTGGTCCTTTTTTGTGTCAATTTGGTCCTTTTTTTGTGTCAATTTGGTCCTTTTTTGTGTCATTTTGGACTGAAAACTACAAAAAGGACCAAATTGACACAAAACTGAAACATAAAGGACCAAAACGAGAAAAAAAAAAGATAAAGGACCAAAATGAAATCAAGGCCAAAGATAAAGGACCAAAACAGTAATTTAGCCAAAAATTATTCAACTCATGGTTAATTGTTGTTAAGTAAAATTAAAATAAAGAATTAAAATATTACCTCGCCTCTATCTATCCAGGACGCGCAGTGTGTATCCTAGTGTAACAATAATGGTGGGTGATCCACAGCTAGGGCAGGCTGAACCTCCTCCTCCTCAACCTCCTCCTGAACCTCCTCCTCCTGCTGAACATCCTCCTCCTCCACCTCCCAAGCCTGCCAACCGTGAGCAGGAATGTCATGATCCTCCCTAGCCTGCCAACCGTGAGCAGGAATGTCATGATACAGCTCTGGGTGCTCCTGTTGGTGACACATATTGTACTCATAACTGGGTGATCGGTGGGGATCGCTCTTCACAGGAGTGAGGCTCGTGCTCGAGCTCAACCATCTCTATCACTCTAGCGCGGGCTCTTTGGCGCCTCTG
This sequence comes from Oxytropis ochrocephala, assembly GCA_020916435.1. Lineage (NCBI taxonomy): Eukaryota > Viridiplantae > Streptophyta > Magnoliopsida > Fabales > Fabaceae > Oxytropis > Oxytropis ochrocephala. Next base: position 84,183,242 of record CM037090.1, read on the forward strand.
ACGCTCAGAAGCATGCCCAGCAGCTCTGAGCCTCTGTAGAGTGTCTGGAGAAGGAGAATCGCATCTTGTTGGCCTCCCAAAGCATGCTCTCGCTCGTCGTCATTTGCAGGTCTTTGCTCAAGACTCTGCTCGCGCTACATTGTCTGGTCGTCTACTCGCCACTGTTAAAAAAATAAATGTAATTAAAAATATTAAAAATTGAAAAAAAAATTGGATTTTGTAATTACAGGTAATTAGAAAAGAATTTCGGAAGTACTCAGTAATTCCGAAAATAATTTCGGAACTACCTCAAAAGTGAGGTAATTCCGGTTCATATTTCTGAACCGGAATTACCTCACTTCTGAGGTAATTCCGAAATTCTTTTCGGAATTACTGGGTACTTCCGAAAATCCCAACCGAATTTACTTACTTTTTTCGGAATTATGAAATCTGAATTGTGAAATGTGATTTTTGTAAATTTTCAAGGGCATTTTCGTTCGTTTGGGTAATTATGGGGGTGGGAGTGATAACGAGGGGGTGGAAAAAAAAAAGCCTTTTTGTTTGTGTTTCTGCTGGGTGGGTCCTTTTGGACTCTATTTTTAAACATCTTTAGTTCACGGTTTTCTTAATACACAGTTGTTTTAGTCATATTTAGTTTTAGTCCACGGTTTTATAATTGTGGTCTCTAAATAAAACTGTTTAGTCCACGGTTTTACGCGTTTTAGAATAAAAATTTTAAGTCAACGGCTAGACAAATGTGGTCTTAGGTATCTACACTTGTTTAACCGTAGCCTATAAAGTTTTAAACCATAGCCTAACAGCAAGTTAATGAAACCGTGGCCTAATATCTATCTCATTGTCTACATTTGTAAACGCGTGAACTTACTATTTAGTAATTAGTTTTTGAATTTCAAAATCTAATTCTAAAATAAATTACATACAATATGGAATAATGTGATTTCCATTTTTGCATGATGATTATGTAAATTTTTGAAACCAATTATTGTGAGGAATTATTCTGTGTTGACCATAACTTATATAACAATAAGTTTTCTGAGTGCCATTATTTCTGAAATTCAAATTATAAAACATGTACTCCTCCTCCGTTCTGAGAATATAGGTAAAAATTGATCAACAAAAGTTGATGTATCTTGATCAAAATTTGGACTAGATACATCGACTGTTGATCATTTTTTGTTTATATTCTGTAACAGAGTATTATTCAATGACATTGAAAGGTTTACCATGAATATATCAGTACAAATAACACATTGCATCCCAAGAAATCCGATCAGCAATAAAAACCGCACACGTTACCATATTCATACTATCTGGAGCTACAATATACAATCTCTTGAATCAGGTTCCACAATTAAGGTCATGGATCAAGTGGAAAGCGCAAATCATATCATTAAATGTGCACAACATAATCGAAAATTTAATTAGATGATCAAACTTGCTTCTCACCCTATTCATATCATTAAAAAGTTGACCAATTGGAGCAGTCAATTTTTTTGAGACCTATATTAACACCCAATTTTATACCAAAATAATATCTCCCTCACGAAACTTATAATCAGAATTTTCAAACTCAAATTCAAAAAAGGGTAGGAAACCTAAATATTTCAAAATCCCTATGCAATTAATCTCACGTTAAATTTGATAATCTCAATACCGTCATTGATAAATAAGGAATTTCATATTTGGTATGCACCTAATTAGCACGGAGGTGTCGATACCCGCCCCGAATTCTCTCAACATAATATTAATTATTTTATTTCATTTTTTACATTTATATTCATTCATTTTATTTCATAAAATTTTTATATGTTTAATTTTGATCTATTTTCATAGAAAGACTATTTTAATACTTTAAATTTTATTTTATTATTGAGTAATTATGATTTTATTTTATCAATAATAATAAACATAAATTTTTTATTTCTCTATGAGTTAGTGTCGGAAATGGGAGCCAATCCCATTTGGGACGTGGATGGGGGATGCAAAATCCGACCTCGCTAGAGATTGGGCCGGGACGGGGGATGCAGGAGAATTTTATTACAACCCATGTCAACATAGATCATGGTTTTTTTTTGATAAGTCAAAAATTTATTGATAGTGGCACTAGGGGTGCCTCAACCCAATTACAATTACTGTAACCGGTTTATACAATTGGCATTCCACTCCTCGAAATCTATATTGATTTGATCTCCCAACCTATGTGCTATCCACCCACAAGATAATCCTTTTACATGGTTTAGCATTTGTGATATACTTGGTACCCCCCTCTGAAAATGATATTATTCCTATTAATCCATAAGACCCAAAGCACAACAGCCTAGACCAAAAACCTTATTCTCTTTTTTTTCTTACCTCCTGCCACAATTCGGTTCCCTCCACATATGATCCCACGATCCTTCACACACTTCCCCTGTAGAACCGATCGACGCAAAAACATCCCGCCACAGTTGAGTGGATACCGAGCAATTAAAGAACAAATGTGCAGAATCTTCATTGAAACGAAAGCAAAAAATGCAGCAGACATCGTAATTAGCATCCACTATTCCTCGCTGTAACAGAGACCTTCTCGTGGGCAACCTATATATCAATTAAAACTCTCCATCCGTGCACTACAAATTTAGAGGGCGCTGCGATGAGACCAGAATTTTTAACGACTTGTTTTTCTTTGCTTGTTGTGACAAAGATCGGCTACGCATTATGTGAGACGACTGCGCAGTATGCTATCTTCACTGTATCATGGTTGAAAACCAAAACACAACAACCGGTGCAGAAGAATTTTCCAACACATTATATTACAAACCATGTCAAAGACCATGGTTGAAAACAGAAAGAAAACTAAAACAACTGAAACCTATTATTCTGAATGATGCAACTACACTCTTTCTCAATATTAATTTGTTTCTTGAGAATCATTTGTGGCTTCTTGTCGGTCTGTGGGAATGGACATGTCTTTGCCAATGGTGGTGTTTCTTCATTACATAGATCAACCACATCAACAGCACTATCAATCTGTTGATTCTCATTAGTTGAATTAGAGAAGTAATTGAGGACCTGACTTTTTTGTGCGTGTCAGCATCTGAATATATATTATACGGTTAGGATATATTTGTGTACATTGTGTAGTACACAAGTGTATAGGAGAAGCTAATTGATCCTATAGTGTAGTACTATAAAAAGTGTGCAGTACAATTTCAAGGGATGGATTAATTGTGAGAGACGTTTCATAATAATGTAATTTAATGCCTAAATGCTTAGAAAGTTCGCCATTGTAACATCCTGCATCGCTTCTACAATCGCTGATCGTGCCTCACGAACCAACACGAGTCTTTTCAGCATGCTTTGTCCTCACTTGCATGCTTTCTGGAAAACTTCCCAGAAGGTCACCCATCCCACTACTACTCCAAGCCAAGCACGCTTAACTATGGAGTTCTTATGGGATGGGCTCCCGAAAAGAAGATGCATCTTGTTGGTATAGGTAGTCCAAATCAATTCTTTTAAGCCTTCCTTCAATCTGCATAGCCCCATACCGCATGACCTCGGGATCCTCTCATTCCGGTGCGTATTCGGTTCATTCACGCGCTTCGCTGAAGTCGCTCGAGCCGCTCTTTGCCATGCCACCTTTTTGGGCACCGACGATCACTCCCCGCCCTCCTCAGCCCCGGATGTCACAGCCATGTGTGAGAAAATTAAATGAAAATATTTGTAATTGTTAATAGTATAGATATGTTTGTATTGGCAAGTCCATCTGTGGATGCACAATTAGGACGACACATTGCCTACCCCATGCTTGTGAGCTTGGTAGGTATAGTATAGTATAATACCCACTCAGTGTCGGCCCAAGAGACTAGTGTCGGCCCAAGAGACTAAAACAAGGGCTTTAGGCCTCAAATTTTTGATAAGAAAAAGGCCTAACAAATAAGCAAAGCTCATATGGTTTCTTGATCACATCCTAACACTACCGATGAGGGTTCGATCCCTAGCGTATATTTATTTTGATAAAAACACAACTAATGTAATTTTATCTTTAGAGAGGTTAGCAGTTAGCTTCTTTTTTTTTTTGGGTCGATTGTAGTAGGCGGCTACTGAATGCGAATTTTCAAGTTGGGCCGCCAATATACATCTCTCATGTTTGGGGAAATGGTTTCTTTTGCTAATTTTTCTATTGTTTTCATTTTTCGTTAGTTTTTTCTTCTTGTTTGCTCATTTTTTAGATAATTGTTTTGTTTAGTACCAGATCAGAGAAATGCACGGAACTTGGACCAGGCCCAATAGCGCGTTAATAATAGCCCAGCGCGCACTCATCCAACAAGTTTTCCATCTAGCGGCTCAAATTAACACGGTCGTATCCGAAGCCCCACACGTGTTGCAATCGTCTATAAATATGGGTGCTACCCCCCATCTCCAGGTACGCTTTCCATTCCTGCACATTTCGCCTCATTCAAATACTGACTTAGGAATCAGAGTGTCTGCAGGTACTCCCTACCCGACGTGGGACTGCGCCCACCTCGGGACGACCGAGCTCAATTCTGAAAATCTGACATTCATCTTCAAGGTCCACAAAGCAAGAAACACAAGTACCCCGGATCAGGTAATTCTCGAGATCCAGTACCGAACATTGGCAACCACAGTGGGAGAATAATCGCTTGCTTCCACCCCCGACATACATTCAGCCATGATACCCGCCATGGAACTAAGTGGTGGCTACTCTGTCTCATCCGGCGTAACGAAGCGTGCAGTGAAACGAAAATGGTGAGAGATTGCTAATCTGTCTTCTGCCTCTCGCGCCAAAGCTTTTCCCCGAGACAATCATTGTTTTTTTCGATGACGACTATCTCCTCAGGGAACCCAATGAGCCCATTCCCCTAATCATCTTGATCTCGGCTTCCATATTCGGTGTAGAGGTAAGGCAAATCCTCGTCGACCAAGGAAGCTCCGCTGATCTGATGTTCAAGGATCTCCTTCCTACGTCCGGCTTGTCTCCAAATGACTTAAACCCCTAGTCAGGGCCCAACCTCTCGGTCTTTGGGAAAGTATGGCATGACCTTTGGGCTACTTCGACACTTTTGTAACTTACGGAGAAAAGAAGCTGCCTGAGAGCTATCAAGACTACATTCTTGGTGATACCCATGATCTCTCCCTACCGCTGCATCGTTGGAAGACCAACTCTGGCAAAGCTTGGCGCCGTTGCTTTAGTCGTCCACCTGAAATTGAGTTTCCATTCCCTCGATGTCGAGGTTGTAACCATCCCGACTGACCTGAAAGTCGCAAAGCATTGCCATTACCTCACCTTGCATGGGACCCAACCTTAGCTCCAAGAAATTTCTGAGCCTCCACCATCAGCTCTCGCAGTAAACCTCTCCGAGGTAGGCGCCCGCTGTGATCCCGACAGCTCTGAGGAAGAGTCAGACGATGAATTGGCTAAAGAACTCAAGAAAATCAAACGGCCCGAGCCTCAGGGTGAGTTCCTCGAAATTCCTTTGAGTGATGATCCCACAAAGACGGTCAAGATAGGAGCCGACCTTAGTGATACAGTAATGGAAGCTCTAATCGCATGCCTTCGTCGAAACGCTGATACCTTCGCATGGTCCGCCTCCGAGATGCCAGGTATTCCCATAGAAGTGGTGTGCCACCATCTCGTAGTGAATCCCGACACCAAGTACATTGCCCAACGATGAAGGGTGCAAAGCGAAGAAAAAACAGAAGTTGCTTCCAAGGTAGTGGACGACTTAGACTCGGCAGGATTCGTCAAAGTAGTTAAATACACCACCTGGCTCTCTAACGTTGTCCTGGTAAAGAAGAGCAATGGGAAATGGAGAATGTGTGTTGACTACACCAACCTCAATAAAGCTTGCCCCAAGGACGCTTTCCCGGTCCCGAGCATCGACAAACTAGTGGACAACGCCTCTGGCTTTCGCCTACTTTCCTTTTTGGACGCCTACTCCGACTATAACCAAATCGCGATGAACCCACCAGATCAGGAGAAGGCAGCCTTTATGACCGACCGGGGCAACTACTGTTATAGGGTCATGCCTTTCCGCCTAAAAAATGTCGGGGCGACGTATCAATGCATGATGAACAAGGTTTTCCTTGATCAAATCGGCAAGGTTGTCGAAGTCTACCTCGACGACATGATTGTTAAAATCAAGAGGGACGAAGGCCACATGGCCGACCTCGAGGAAATCTTTGTCGAGGCAAGGAAGAACAACCTCAGATTCAACCACCAAAAGTGAACTTTCGGCGTTAGAGTAGGGAAATTCCTGGGTTTCTGTCTTACAGAAAGAGGAATTGAGGCCAACCCGGACAAATGTAGAGTCGTGACCAACATGCATCCCCTGATGGCCAAAAAAGAAGTACAGAAACTAACCGGTATGATTGCTGCCCTTTCAAGATTCGTCTCAAAGGCAGCCAATCAATCTCTTCCCTTCTTCAGAATCTTAAAGAAAGGGGTTGAATTCAAATGGACGCCGGACTGTGAAAACGCTCTATCCGAGCTTAAGCAAAAACTCTCAGAACCACTGATACTGCTAAAGCCGGCAAAAGGAGAAACCTTATATCTCTACCTCGTCATGGCCGAGGAAACTGTCAGTGCAGTCTTAATTTGAGAAATAGAGGGCGGGCAGCGCCCCGTGTACTTCGTGAGTAAGGTGTTGCAGGGGGCCGAGTCAAGGTACAAAAAGATAGAAAAGTTGGCACTGGCTCTAGTAATAGCTGCCAGGAGACTAGGGCCATACTTCGTTGCGCACTAAATCGTGGTGAGAACGGACCAGCCCATCCGTCAAGTAATACATCGCCTCGACTTAGTGGGCAGAATAATCAAGTGGGCAATCGAGCTCTTTGAATTCGGCATCAAGTACGAAGCCCGTTCCGCCCTCAAGGCTCAGGTGCTAGCCGATTTCGATGCTGAAATGACGTTTACTCCCTGTTATACCCCAATTTTGTCCGAGTTCTTTTGATAGTTTTTAATTTGGACTTTTTCAACCATTTTATTTTGGACTTTTTCTGAAAATTACAAAAAATAGTAGTTTTTTGCGTATTTTCGGGTGTTAGTTTTTAGCTACTATTCGAAGGAAATTTCTCTCTCCTTGGACCTCGTTTTTACGATCTGAACGGTGAAAGTGAAGACATATTTCCCACGAATCCGCTGTAAAAAAATGAAGACGATCCGACGGTTAACGAATCTGGAATCACACTTTTACGATGAGAGGTTTGAGAAAAACGGACCAAAAACTGCAGCTATTGCGAAGGCAATTTCTCTCTCCTCAGACCTCGTTTCGACAATCCGAACGGTGAAAGCGTAGATATATGTCTCACGAACCTACTGTCAAAAAAGGAAGACGATCCAACGGTTAACGAATCGGAATCGCATTTTACGGTGTGAGTTTGAGAAAAACGGGAATTGTGTTTTAAAGGGGAATTGCTTTCTCTACCTTGTTTTAGTCCCACATTGCTCACAATAAACAAGAGTTCCCTAGCAATTGGATATAAAAGGTGTTGAGAGGTGAATATTAGAGGAGGAGATCATTGGCGGGTTAATTGATCTTTTGGGTCAAAGCGTTCGCGGCCCATTTCACTAAAAACATGTCTTTGATCATTTGGACGTTTTGAGTCGGCTTTCCGATTCTCAAAGCGGTTCTTGCGGTCTTGGGGTCAAAATAGACCGAATTGGAGTCCGGTTTGCTGCTCCGTCCGGTTCGGCACTCGTCGAGTCCAGGTTAGTTTTGTATTTATTTTGTTTATTTTTATGTACATATTTATTTATCATTTATTTGTAATATAATCTATTTATTTATTTATTTATTGTTTATGTATATATCTATTCATATTTATTTATGTATATAGTTATTTATTTTTTTGTTTATTTATTTAGCCTAGTCTTTATTAATTATCAGTTTTTGTCTTTTTTTATGCACAAATTAGTTTATTTCTTCAAAAATCAAATAAAAGACTAAGTCGGTTGTACAACCGGGTTAGTCATCTTCCTAGGACCAATGAGCTGTACAGTTCAGTAATCCTAAAAGCTTATAAAAATTGTAAATAAATCATTTTTCCTAAAAATAGGGGACTAAGTCGGTTGTACAACTGGGTTAGTCAGCGTTCTAGAACTAATGAGCTGTACAGTTTAAGAGTTCTAGAATACCTATTCTAAAACCAACTCACCTCACATCAAACAAACGTCTTTCAAAAAACCTCAAAAATACTTTCAAAAGTAGGGGACTAATCGGTTGTACAATCGGGTTAGTCAGCGTCCTAGGAATTAGTGAGCTGTACAGTTCAAGGAATCCTAGGACCCCTACACTAAAAACCACCAACCAACAAACCTTTTTTCAGGAAGAACTACGTAGCTTTGATTCCTCCATTGCATCTGGAGGTACGTAGGAGCAAGAGTCCACCCTTGTCAAGCACTAAAAACTAATAATTTTAATTAAGTATTCTTTCCTTCACATTCAAATAAAAGGGTAAAATGATAATAAACTACAATTAATTAGACCAAAGGATGTCGTGGGGTGCTAATACCTTCCCCACGCATAATGACTCCCGAACCTTAAACTCGCCTTGTCCAAACTTAAAGGGATTTCCCGAATTTGCCCTTAAACTAGAATTTCGGTGGCGGCTTCCTATGAACCTTGAAAGAATCCTTTCCCGGATTTTTCGGTCGCTACAGCTGGCGACTCCACTGGGGAATTAACTTTTTAGAGAGTCAAAACCTAGTCTAATTATTTAGGATTAATTTCATTTTTACCCTTCCCTTATTTATTTATTTTTGCATGTTATACTTTTATGTGATATATAAACCCTAGGGTAGAAGACGATATTTGTATGAATGTTTGTTTTGTTTATGACTTTGAGTTATTTTAAACTCGCTCCACACACTACACTCTACACATCACACACATTAGAAAACGAAATTGTTAGAACGAGATGATGAGTGATGGACGGGACGACGTCGTCTCGTTGGGTGGTCATGAAAATCTCACCTAGAGTTTGATTCCTTTTAAGGATGCTATCCCTTCTAATAGCTTGCCTATTGTTGGGGTCAGTATTCTTGACTGGGGTCCTTGGCTCTAGGGACCATATGTAGAATTCTTTAGAACCATCCTTGTGAGGTTCACTATAAAAGAAACCTTAGACCCACTCCATAGGATACCTTCCTAGGGTCACAAAGGAGCTTCATACCCTTGCATTCAAACAAATATTGATGCATACCATCTTTTATCAACAAAAAAAATCAAAAAAAAAAACAAAAATTGTTATATTCCACAAGCTTTTAGAAGTTATGCCTCATGCATTTTTCCTTTTCTTTGCAATAAAAAAATCTCATGTCGCATGTATTTTTATGACCGTCTGAGAGTTAAAGCTTTATTTTGGAGAGAAGCCATGCATGCTAAAGTCAAAGTCAAACTTTGTACTTTACTCTCCAAACGTAAAACTTATAATTCCCCGGCGCGATAAATAAAATCATATATTATCATTTCATGCATGTACATAATCATTACATTCGCATTTCACATACATTCATTCGCATATCATGCACATTCATTCATTGCATACTTACATCATGCAATAAAAAAAAAGAACAGTATAAATTTTAGAGAAAAACTGTGATGAGAGATGAGACGTTCTTGTTAAATAAATTACTCTTCTTTGGAAAAGTTTAGTCTTACTTAGTTGCAAGCTCAAGGTGTTTCAAGGCACTCAATTTTTTTAAATTAGCAGCTCGTTCACATTTTTTCTAACAAAGTGTTGCATCCCATGATGAATGACCGAAATGGTCTGTCAAAAAGTTCTTTCATGCTTTAACTAATGTTAACTCTCTACGAATCATTTGTATAGTAACTTGTGTGTAACATGTGTCTTCATTCTTGTTTGAGTCAGTTAATGTTCGTACCTTATCATCATACCCCGTCCAAGTCTAACCCCACCCTGACCACCCTAAAGTACATACTCCCCTACCTAGTCGACTTTTTGGTTTGTTCTCACTAATGAAATAACGCTTTAGGCCCTCCATACTGGGGCAAATTTGTGATCTCTAAAATACCTTGTCAACGTTGTATTCCCTTGGTGCAAGTCCTTTACAAAAAAAAAAATTCAAAAAGGCCCGTTAGGTTGAAAACTCGTAAGAGCGGCCTAAGCAAAAATTAGGGCATAAAAAAAAGAAATAAAGAAAAAAGAGCAAATATATAAAAGTAAATAAATTATCGTCCTTAAGTTAATTTTTGAGAAAACGAGCAATCATGATTTGAAATGAAGTTTGACCATCTTCCCCAAACCCTCAAAAAAAAAAACTTTTGCTACCCACCTTAAGCCAAAAATCCAAAAACCTTGCAATCACCCTAGACAAGGATCAATTCTACATCAAAGATAGCGTATCACTTTTATCTGCTCACTCAGCTCAAAAGAAAGAGAAAGTAAAATCACAAAAAAAAGTGAAAAAAAGAGAGGATTGAAAAGAAAAATTCTGAAAAAAGAAGCAAAAGTAGTAGAAATTGTGAGCTGATACTTCGTACCTTGTCGGAAATCAACTCTCAAATACTTCCTTTGGCCTCAATATCCTACCCTCCACAAACCCTTGGCCAAGTGACAATCCTAAACAGGTCCATTCTACCATGAGACACATCAATTACTGTCTCAATAAAACCTCAAAACACTCATTTGAGCCTAATAACCATTTCCTTCATAAATCATTACCCGTTAGCCAAGTTACATCACCAAATAAAAATCATTTGTTCTATCAATCATCAAACACTTCTTCGAGCCCAATTATCCCTTCCTTCATAAACCATTAACCATCAGCCACATTACAACTCCAAAAATCCATTCTGATCAATGACCGATTGCTCTTGTTTTCTCAAAGTTTTAATCTTAGGACAAATAAGTTTATTTATTTACAATATGTTTGCTCAAAAAAAATGTATCTAAAAAAAACTCAAATAAAGAAAAAAATCAAAGGGCTTGCACTCCAAAGGTTCATTCAAGTTCCATTGATATAAAGACAAGGTTTAGTGATCACCAAGTGCAGTTTTCATCATAATAAACTCAGGACTATCATAGCCTGAGAGACGTTCTAAAGACAACCAAAAGGCTTAAATTGGGGCATCCCTTTCACCATGTGCTCCGCGCAAGCTTGGGCAAATGTGTCCAGCATCCATACCACACCCAGTCTACCCAGTCATATTTGACCAGCTCCTAAACTCATTACCCTAACTCCGTCACTTTTCACAACCTCACCAAAACAACCGTCTGAATTCCCATTATCAAATGGGGCAACACCATACTCTATGGGCTGGGACAAAATCTCTTGCTTTTCGCCCTTCATTCCAAAGTCAATGCATTCCCAATTCATCATCTTCCACGCCCCTAACTTGTCACCACTAGACTGGGGCAAGTTATTCACTCACCGCCATCAGATCTAAATTGGGGCAATCCCACATTTCTTGGCTTGGAAAAACCTACCTTTCATGACCTTGACAAAGACCAGTCAGTCATTCACCCCTTCATGTGCCACAAATGTCCTCACCCTGGACCTATAGAACCCCACATTAACTGACTCATTCATATATATATGCACTGCTATACATGTTTGCTAAACAATGCTTTAGAGAGATAGAACACAAGTTGATAATGTGATACTGAAAATCCACTTAGTTAACTTTGTGGACCTAAATTTCGATCATCATGGGGTATCATAATGGAAGAGAAAAAGAAGCAAACTTGCAAATACAATACTTTTTTTCACATCAGTGTCTGTAAATAACAACCTTTGAGATTGCCGAAGTTTGAATCAAATCTAATCTTTCCAAAGAATGATCAATATTCATCTCCGCCTCTCGCATCCAAAATCTCACATCTCATCATCACAAAAAAAATGTTTCTACACCCAAATCAATCATTTCATATCATCGCACCATGCACCATAGCATTTGCATTCAAGCATTTCATTCACATTCGCATTTCATGCATTTATTGTATAGCAAAAAAAAAGAGCAAAAACTAAAAAACAAAAAGAGAAAAGAATCACCTATTTCATTCATCACATCGCCAAAAATCAACTGTTGCATGTGCATATATTATTGGCATTGTATATGAATTACATGTATTGCTTCTGAATCGACTTCAAGTGTCGATCCCTATATTTTGTTCCTCTAATATCCGCGCTTTAAGCGTTGATCTCATATCATATCACAGATCACCAGGTTGATCCCTCAGACCCCAAGTGGTCCTTCAGAGAAGTGCCCTAAGTGGCCCAGGTCGCAACGTCGGAGTCGAGCCCGACGGACCTTCGCGAACCGCGTGGTCCTTCGGGACTAGTGTGTGTCAGCCTAAGACATAGTGGACGTCCTCTATTGGTCAACATATCAGTTCCGGATCTGATCTTGACCCCTGGCCGCTCGAATATAAAGGCCCCTCAGACCGTTTTACTAGTACCGTAGCTAGTAGCGCTCCTTCAGACCACGATGGTCCTCTATTAAGGCCTAGGCAGCCTTTTAGACCCCGAGTGGTCCTTTAGAGCCTTAGTGCTCCTTTAAGGCCCCAAGTGGCCCTTCAGAGCCTTAATACTCCTTCAGATCCCGAGCGATCCTTCATTTTGTTCTTGGTTAATGCGCCAAGTGTTAATCGTTCCTCCTCCATTCTCAAACCCTTTGCTTTCTCTTAAACAGACAAAATTGACGTCTATTCTATCTTTATTTCTATTTTCACTACGAAAATTTGAATACACTTCACCTTTTCTAGTAAAATATAAATAAAGAGGGGCTGCTGTTATTCCACAATTTTGTCCGAGTTCTTTTGATAGTTTTTAATTTGGACTTTTTCAACCATTTTATTTTGGACTTTTTCTGAAAATTACAAAAAATAGTAGTTTTTTGCGTATTTTCGGGTGTTAGTTTTTAGCTACTATTCGAAGGAAATTTCTCTCTCCTTGGACCTCGTTTTTACGATCTGAACGGTGAAAGTGAAGACATATTTCCCACGAATCCGCTGTAAAAAAATGAAGAAGATCCGACGGTTAACGAATCCGGAATCGCACTTTTACGATGAGAGGTTTGAGAAAAACGGACCAAAAACTTCAGCTATTGCGAAGGCAATTTCTCTCTCCTCAGACCTCAATTCGACAATCCGAACGGTGAAAGCGTAGATATATGTCTCACGAACCTACTGTCAAAAAAGGAAGACGATCCAACGGTTAACGAATCCGGAATCGCAATTTTACGGTGATAGGTTGAGAAAAACGGGAACTGTGTTTTAAAGGGGAATTGCTTTCTCTACCTTGTTTTAGTCCCACATTGCTCACAAGAAACAAGAGTTCCCTAGCAATTGGATATAAAAGGGGTTGAGAGGTGAAGATTAGGGGAGGAGATCATTGGCGGGTTAAGTGATCTTTTGGGTCAAAGCGTTCGCGGCCCATTTCACTCAAAACCTGTCTTTGATCATTTGGACGTTTTGAGTCGGCTTTCCGATTCTCAAAGCGGTTCTTGCGGTCTTGGGGTCAAAATAGACCGAATTGGAGTCCGGTTTGCTGCTCCGTCCGGTTCGGCACTCGTCGAGTCCAGGTTAGTTTTGTATTTATTTTGTTTATTTTTATGTACATATTTATTTATCATTTATTTGTAATATAATCTATTTATTTATTTATTGTTTATGTATATAACTATTCATATTTATTTATGTATATAGTTATTTATTTATTTATTTTTTTAGCCTAGTCTTTATTAATTATAAGTTTTTGTCTTTTTTTTATGCACAAATTAGTTTATTTCTTCAAAAATCAAATAAAAGACTAAGTCGGTTGTACAACCGGGTTAGTCATCTTCCTCCTAGACCAATGAGTTGCATGCAGATTCAAGTAATCCTAAAAACTTATAAAAATTGTAAATAAATCATTTTTCCTAAAAATAGGGGACTAAGTCGGTTGTACAACTGGGTTAGTCAGCGTTCTAGAACTAATGAGCTATACAGTTCAAGAGTTCTAGAATACCTATTCTAAAACCAACTCACCTCACATCAAACAAACGTCTTTCAAAAAACCTCAAAAATACTTTCAAAAGTAGGGGACTAAGTCGGTTGTACAATCGGGTTAGTCAGCGTCCTAGGAATTAGTGAGCTGTACAGTTCAAGGAATCCTAGGACCCCTACACTAAAAAACACCAACCAACAAACCTTTTTTTCAGGAAGAACTACATAGCTTTGATTCCTCCATTGCATCTGGAGGTACGTAGGAGCGAGAGTCCACTCTTGTCAAGCACTAAAAACTAATAATTTTAATTAAGTATTCTTTCCTTCATATTAAAATAAAAGGGTAAAATGATAATAAACTACAATTAATTAGACCAAAGGATGTCGTGGGGTGCTAATACCTTCCCCACGCATAATGACTCCCGAACCTTAAACTCGCCTTGTCCAAACTTAAAGGGATTTCCCGAATTTGCCCTTAAACTAGAATTTCGGTGGCGGCTTCCTATGAACCTTCGAAGAATCCTTTCCCGGATTTTTCGGTCGCTACACTCCCTCCACTACAAGAAAAATGGGATTTTTGGCGGATTTTTCCATAAAAACACCCAATTCCGCAAATCTGTGTATTTTTAGCGGATTTTTCCGCCAGTAAATGGTTGGTGGCAGCGTATTTTAGCGGAAATTCGCCGATAATTTCCGTGATTTTAAGTCATTTCCATGATTTTTTTTGGGAATTTTGCGTGATTTCCCAGTATTTTCCGTGAATTTTGGACTTTCTCGCGGATTTTTCCGCCAAAAATTTTTTTGAAATCATGAAAATCTTGTAAAATCCGCCAAAATTTTTTTATTTTTATTTTTTTAAAAATCCACTAAAAGTACACTAAAATCATTAGAAAATACATTTTTTAAAAAAAAATTTAAAAACATTTAAAAAAGTTAAAAACGCGTTTTTAAAATTAAATAAATTTAAAAAAAAAAATATAAATAACATATTTAAATTAAAAAACTAAAATTGTGATAAAACCAAATAAAATGTTTTTTAAAAATTAATAAATTTAAGTTAAAAATATAAGTAGCATATTTAAATTAAAAAACTCAAATACCAAATAATAAACATCCATAATCAACAAAAAAAAACATTCATAATCAACCAAATAATAAACATCCATAAATTCAAATCCAACAAATCACTCTGATATCCATAATAATAAACATACATAATCAAAAATAAAACTACTAAGGTGCGTGCTCATCGGAGTCATCTCTGTGATAATATTGTTCACCTCGTGCTGGTTGATCATCACTGAACAAACAAGCCTCTATCGCACCCAAATTTAGATCAATATTATTATTGAAGAGATGAGGTGATTCTTCTTTTGGGGTTGATCACAGGCTCTTCTTGAGGTGGTGACTGCATGCTTTGGGAAGATCTTTGGGATGGATCTGCTTTGTGACGCATTGGTGCTTTGGGAGGATCTTTGGGAAGGATCTTTGGCGGTGGATACCGCTTTGGGGATCTGCTTGAGAATAATGGGGTGGGAGTATCTTTGTGGATATCTTGCTAAGGTACGGAGGATACTGAGGCCAAGACTGCGGCTGGTAGGAAGCCATATGTGATGATGATGATGATGATGGCCTCGAATGATGGTTCATCTGAGCCATCAACTGCTGAAAACACTCCTCAGTTCTCCTAGTTTGCTCTGCAGCGCGCTCAGCAGCGCGCTCCTCAATGATCCTAGCTTGCTCTTCCAGTTGTCGTGCATATTGCTCCGCCTGCTCGTTAAATCTCTGGTTAAATTGCTGGGTCAATTGATCTACCACTTCGTTGGGAGCGAAGATAAGAACGACTCAAGCTACTCTCGCCCCCGAATATGATCGACTCGGCAGAATGCTTTCCTTGAAGAACCTGGGTCCCATGCTACCAGATCCTGTCAACCGATCACTCTTTTGTGGGCCAACTGCTCTTTCCCACATAGAGCGACCCACTCTAGGCTCCTCGTCAGGATCGACTGACCCACTGCTCTGCAGCTGAGACTCACGCCACTCGGCCATCCCAGCATCATAAGCATCCTAAAAAAACAACAGATAAATAACTAAATATTAATAAAAAACAATAAAAACAATATAAATATATATATATATATATATATATATTAATTGTATTTAAAGATAAATAACTAATAACATAATGTAGTTTTATACCTGAATCCTCCTCGCCTTATCATGGATAAATGTACCATCCTCCTCTCGCATATACAAGTTGCGATGCAACTCAGGCAAACCGACCTCCCGTCCCAGTTCTTCCTCCTAGATACATAATTTTATTATTTAATAACAACTACTTAATTAACACATAGTTAATACATTTAATTAATTAATGAATAAAAGTAATAGTTATAAAATTACGTACCATGCGCTGGTGATGAGTTCCAGCACTAATACATCCACCTGCGTGATTGCAGTAGCTGCCGGCATTTTCAGAAGCACGGTTCTTCTTAGCTTTCTCTGCTTTATTTTTAAATTCAGGAGTGTTCCAATACTCGAGCAGCTGTGCATAAGCCTCTGGTCCCATGAAGTCAGGTTTTGCCTTTGCTTGCCGTACACCCCGCAGTACTTCAGAGTATCTATCACTGCATCTCTTGTTGAACGCATGCTCAACATCTCTCTGTTGTTCCGGTAACCATGTACATTGTTCCTATTTAAAAAAATTAGAAGAATATTGTTAATACAGACAAATTAAACAATTCAATAAAATAATTAAAAATTAATTATTTCATAGAACTTACTTGGAAAGAATTGAGCATGGCCCTAAAATAGTCTTTCTTATCTACTTTATCTTTCTTAACAGTAGTCCAATTTTTCCAACCTTTGACGAAATTCTCACTTTGAATTGCGTTTATGATCATGTGATGGGTGCAGGCTTTGAAGGAATAAACACAAATTTTTAAAAAAGTGAATATTTTGGACCACGAAAGTAGTTGTATAAAAGGCAACAAAAATTAATAAATAATTATATACTTACGAATCTCCTTGAGGCACCACGATGACACGACCATCTTCAACATGTGTGTGGTAGTAAGTCCTCCCCCATGTGATCCAGGAAGAGGTGTACTACTACTACTACTCGCACCATCTGTGTTTGGCTTTGGCAAATATCTGCCAAGAGGAACAACACAACGACGCGTCTTGTGACGGCGCGTAAGGCGAGTAATAATCTTCTTCCCTCTACCTGCCGTATCCGCGACAGGTGGAGGAACATCGTATGTGTCGTCACGATCAGATGAGGATCCAAATGATGATGACATACCTATATACATATATATATATATATATATATATATATATATATATATATATATATATACATACATTTAAATATTAAAAAAAGAAACATGTATATTGCATAAACATATATTCGTACAAATATTCATACAAAATAACTATAAATATCCATACTATTACCAGTTACTAATTAAGTACCAAATAAAACAGAATAACTAGAAAAACTAATTTGAATCCCACTCATTCTCAAAATCATCATCATCAGATGAGCATGGAATTCTTGATACACCAATATGTTCTTCTGCATCTTCATCAGCATCTTCTTCGTCATCAACTTCATCGCCGGTGTTTGGTTGATCACATAAACGAGTAATGGGTTCCACTTGAATCACTTCATTTACATTAGACATCTCATCCATTTGAAATGGGACATCTTCCAGTGTGTCATTTGTCTCAATCCGGCCTCTTGGTTTTGTGATAATTGCGACACACCAACCACGCCTATCAGTCCGCGTTGATGGATAAGGGACATAATAGACTTGTCTCACATTTTGAGCAATGACGAACGGATCATACAGTCGATATCTACTACTCATTTTAATGTCGATTGATTTGACTTTGGATTTACCCTTGTTCCTCGAGCGCATGGATCAAACCAATTACAATAAAAAGCACTACCGTCGACTATAGTCTAGATAGAGTACGCAACTTCGTATATGTGTTGAATCACACCATAAAAATCACCTTCACCACCTCCAGTGACACCCTTCATGCAAACTCCACTATTGATTGTTTCTCTGCCCTGTGTCCATTCATTATTGTGAAATTTGTATCCATTGACAAAGTATGTGTGCCATTCTTTAACACATCTTCGAGGACCGTCTGATAAGTTCCTCAAGTGTTGGTTGGGAGGAGTTGGTGGGAGGGCAAAAACACGTTGCCTAAACCACATTGGAAAATGTGCATTAATATAAGCCGAAGATTGTTCTTCACTTATTTCCTCAGATGACAAGAATTCCCTAAAAAGAAATAATTAATTGTTACACATTTGTCTACTTTTATTAACTTAATTAAGATCGATATATATAGTTAATGTTGAGGAATACATACTCAATGAATGGTTGCACCTCAGTACAGTTTATCAACACATTAATATGTGCTGCCTTGAACTCTTCCTCTGTCAGCCAGTGAGTTGACTCCCTCCCAGATGGACGACCGGGTAGACAAAAGACAGACAAAGCTAATTCATGTCTAGGACATTCAATATCCATTTCATTTCGACTGCTTCTTGGAGCAAATTCATTCTTGAAATAATAAGAACAAAAGTTGGTTGTTTCACGGTGTAAGTATGAAGAACATATCGATCCTTCAACTCTAGCTTTGTTTTTCACCGATCTTTTTGAATCACCCATGAACCTAGATAATTAAACGATATGTTAATTAATTAATTAATAATGTTATTTTTAAACTTCCTTAATTTATATTATAATAAATAACTGACCTTTCAAACGGATACATCCATCTGTATTGGACAGGTCCGCCAAGTTTAGCTTCAGATGCGAGATGCACCGGTAGATGCTCCATAGAATCAAAGAAACCAGGCGGAAATACTCTCTCCAACTTGCATAAGATAAGTGGGATGTCTTGTTCCATTTTTGTAAGATCATCCACTTTTAGGGTTCTTTGAACACAAATTCTTAAAGTATGTACTTATTTCAATCAATGGGTTCAAAAGCGTGTGTTGGCAACGAACTAAAAAGCGATGGGAAGTAAGCACTCCATGAATACATGACAATCATGACTCTTCATCCCATGCAACTTCCCATTATCCACATCCGCACATCTAGATAAATTGGAAGAATAACCGATCGGCATTTTCAACTCTTTTATCCACCGATAAGCGCTTTCGCTTCTTCCTTAGATAAAGTATAATTGGCTTTGGGTTTCAATGTCCTAGTACCTTGCTCAACCAACAACAAATCCTTTCGTCTACAATAATGAGCTATGTCCTTCCTAGCTTTCTCATTTGTCTTCGTTTTACCTTTCACGTCCATGACAGTGTTAAATATGTTATCAAAAAAATTCTTCTCTGTATGCATTACATCCAGATTGTGTCTCAGTAGATTATCTTTCCAATAGGGAAGTTCCCAAAAGATACTTCTCTTTGTCCAGTTGTGCCATTGCCCATAGCCTTACGGACGAGAAACAACACCCGCTACGACTTCCACTTTGGAGGATGTCTTTAACACCGCCCCAAACTTCCTCTGGTGTCAAACTATGAGGAGGTCCACTTGTTTCAACATGTCCCTTGATGAATGCATATTTCTGCTTTCTAAATGGGTGACCCATAGGTAAGAACCTACGATGCGAGTCAAACCACGAAGTTTTCCCTCCGTATTTAAGAGTGAAAGCCCTTGTGTCAACCATGCAAATCGGACACGCCATCTTACCATGTGTTCCCCATCCAGACAACATTCCATAGGCAGGAAAGTCATTAATTGTCCACATCAAAGTCGCGCCTCATTCTGAAATTTTGTTTGCGTGCTGCATCATAAGTTAAAACACCATGCCACAACCTTTTTAGGTCATCAATCAAAGGTTGCAAATATATGTCAATACCAGCTGTTGGATTGCTTGGCCCCGGAATAATAGCATTTAAAAACATGTATGGTTTAGACATACACATTTCTGGTGGAAGGTTGTATGGGGTGACAATAATCGCCAACAAGAATACGGTGATGCCGATGCTTGAATATAGGGTGTGAAACCATCGGAGCATAAACCAAGCCGAACATTGCGTGGATCATCGCAAAATGCGGATGAACACGATCAAAATGCTTCCAAGCTTCACCATCGGATGGGTGACGTAATTCACCGGAATTGTTTCTATTTTCATGGTGCCACGTCATTTTACCAGCGGTCTCCATTGATGTGAACATCCTCTCGTAGCCTTGGTATAAGCGGCGAGATAGAACATTGCTTTCCGTGGAACCGGTTTGCCTCTCGCTCGTCCCTTTCTCGCCGCGCGGTAGCGTGGCTCTCCACACAACTTGCATTCGTCAAATTTCCATCATTTATGCCAAACTCATTATTATAATAGAGCATGCAATCGGACACACAACAATCAATTCTTTTAGATTTTAAGCCAAGCTTCGATACAGTCTTTTAGCATCATAATAACTCTGCGGCAAAAGTCCCTTAATAGGGGTTGCATCCAACATCATTTTGGTCATATATTCCATGCACAACTCGGCAACATTAAATTGAGACTTAAGACCCAACAACCGAACACACATTGATAATTTTGAGTCTTTAGATCCTTCAAATAATGGTTTATTTGTCTCACTCATATACGTGTAAAACAATTGCGCTTCCTCATTTGGAACTTCTTGACATCATATTAGGTTCTTCAAAATCCAAATTTACTCCAACGGCATGAGATATCATTCTCGATAAACATCTAACGCGGGTTGCATGATTTGGCGATCCGGATGTGGAAGCTACTTCTTCAACCGGAACATTAGTACTTGAAAGATATACTTCAACCGAACATTAACCGCAGAGAGTTTCTCGCAGTACCCTGTGTAGTGCTACTTGCGCGTGGCGACTCCATATCCAATAATCGGCCTAAACCCATTATTGTACAAATGCATTCGACTTCATCTTCATTTTTATAAATCGAATTGAACATTTCGCGCCACGGACATCTAATTCCCCCTTCTCGCGCAAATCCTTCGTCACGCTTTAGCACAAAAATAAACTCTTCTACTCCTTCTCGCAAATCGTCTCTTTAAACCGCTTCTTCCAGGATATAATCGATCATACATCCAACTACGATCCATGTTTTCTAAATCCTAGTACTACGTGTGCTACAATAAAAATTATCATAAACAATAACTAATTACTTTTCATTTCATAAATAATAAATCAAAATTTATATTTTCTTACTTACATATTCATACACATACATACACATACACATATACAAATATCATATGATCATATACATACACACACACATATACACATACAAATATTTACATACATGCACTAACAATGTAACATTACATTAATTAATTATAATATAAATAGATTTTAAAACATTTTACACATTTTATATATTATATATGTTATGGTAAACGTAAATATTAGTCATTTTAACTAATTACACTCTATTAACTAACAACATAAATAATATTTTAACACATAAATATAACGATAAATTACATATCATACCTGCTTAAATGAAAATAAATGAATTTTCAAAAATATAATAAACTTTAACAAATTAATTAAAATAATGATTGTACAATGAATTTTTTGAAAAACTAATATATTCTTGTTTAGTTAATAGAGTGTTAGTTAAAATGTATTAAAAACATGAATTAATAATTAAAAAATATATTAATTATTTTATTTTGGATTTATCTATTTTTTATTAAAAAAATATTAACATATCTATTTTTTAATCATTTTAACTAACAAGTCTATCAAAAATTTTATTCATTTTTTTATTAACAATAAATTATCATGATTGTCGAAAATATAATAAAATTTAACAATTTAATCAAAAAAATGATAATATAATGATTTTCAAAAATATAATCAACTTTAACAAATTAATAAAAAGAAGGATTATACAATGAATTTTCGAAAATTTAATATATTATTGTATTTTCTAACTATAATGATAATATAATGATTTTCAAAAAAATGATAATATAATGATACATTAAATTTATTTTTTAACTACTCTATCATTATATTTCGTATTTTCTAAATAGAAATTAAAATTTAATAAATATTTTATTTATTTTATTTCGTTTTTATGTATTTTTAAAAAAAAAATTAATATATGATTTGATTAATCACTAATTTGGTACTTATATTATCATAAAAAAATATTAGAAACAACTAATAACTTCAATAACTAACCGGTGGTGGTGAGAAGACTCTGACTTGATGCTAAACCGGAGTCCTTCCAATAAACGAACAGTGGTCACCAAATTCAAACAACTCCTAAACAAACAACATAACAATTAGTAACTAATAGTTTATAACAAAGCATAAGCTAAAATTAAGTATAAACTAAAACAAACCTTTCAAAGTTTGAGAGAGGAGAAGAAAAAACTGAATTTGATAGAAGATTGAGTGAAAAATGTTAAAGTTTAAGAGAGTGGAGAATTTGAGAATTTGATAGAAGTTTGAGAGAGGAGAAGAAGTTTGAGTGAAGGAAGGAGTGAATGAATGAATGGAAGAAGTGAGATATATGAAGAGAGGAGAAGGTAAAAGTGCCGTTATCATCAGTGTGTCATTTTCGGCGGATTTAGAGAGATTTTCGGCGGATTGGGAATGCGCGTGACGTTTCGGCGGATTGGCGACGTTTTCGGCGGATCCAGTTTGGTCAGTTTGACTCCTCGTTGACCGCGCTACGTTTTCGGCGGAATGGGGGATGTTTCCGGCGGAAATTTAAATTTCAAATTTCCCCCCTGATTATTGAGTTGTCATTTTCGGCGGATTAGGGGTCCTTTTCGGCGGATCCAGTTTTTTTTTTTTCAGACCCATTTTTTTTCCACTTTATAATCCCCCACAAGTAACATAATTCCGCCGAAAACGTCAAAAATCCCCCAAAAAATTTCTGGTGGATTAAATCCCCCACAAATGTCAAAATTCCGCCGGAAATTTTCTGGGGGATTAAAATCCGCCAGAAAGTTTTGCCTTGGATTTTAGGTTTTTCTTGTAGTGCTCTAACTCGGCATCCTTACAATGGACACTCCACTTCGACAGATCTTCAAATTCAAAGGGAAGTGGAGCTGGGTTGATGATGTCTCATATTTATATGAGTTATTTATGCCTTTATCCATGTCAATCAAGTGAGTTCTCAAGTAATATTAGTATCTTATGTCTCTAATTATTATAGTTGTAGGAAAAGAAGGGTTAGAAACTGTTTTGTATGAATTCGGCACATCTGGTGCCCTTTTGAGCAATTTAATGTGTTTTGTGAGTGCTGCTGTGATAAACGCTATAGCGTCTAACGCTACAGCGGCAAGAGGACATCTCGGCTAAGTTTTGGGCAGGTCGGCTAAGTCTTTGAAGCAAGCCGGCTAAGTGTTTTTTTTGGCGCCAAGCTCTTCACTCCAAGTCTCGTTTTCAATGCCCACTGTGCAGACTGACACGGCCGGATTTTCATGGATATTATAGGACACATGGCATTGTGTGAGTGAGAGGCTAGCGATAGTTGGTGCGATGGCCATACCACATTACCCACTAACACTGACGCCAACTACTTCTTCTTCCCTTCAAATATACACATTCAGAGACATGCAAATACATTCGCAGATTCAGAGAGTTTTAGAGAGAGTTTTTTTGTAATAGATTTTCTTCATTGTTAAACACTTTTAAGCTTTGTTTTATTTGTAATTTTTAGTTTAGTATTCACTTCGGTGTGAACTCGGCGTTTAGCGTCATCTCGGTGGATGAAGTGGAAGCTTCGGTGTGAATCTTTTGCCACCATTTCTTCCCATTTCGTTCTAGGTAATATGAGCGTTCTACCTTGTATTACTTTGATGATGCGAAACATGAGCTAAACACTTTGAGTTGGATTGCTCGGATCTTTGTAATGAACCATTAGTATTGTATTTATAATGTTGCATGCTTTGCGTTTCAATCTTTGTGTTATACTTCTTTCAGACTTGTTTTAGAAATGATCAGCTAAAATGGGTACATTCGTGGGTACAGACATGGTCCATGGATCGACTTCAAAGATTGATATGAACGAAAGTTTATTTAAAGAAATTTAAATAGATTTTGCTCCCTCTAGACATAGAAATGCAATAGTTCATAGAGCAAAGGCTGTGGGTTCTTTATTATACAGGGGTGAACTTATTTAGAACCTAGACATAGGCATCTTGTAACGAAACCCTGGCGTGAGTGACTGAAAAGCACAAAAACATTTGCAACAATGCTTGTGTTTGTAGCGTGTGACGTTATAATATTTGTGCTAATTGGGGATTTACTTAGCAAAGAGAAATCCGACTTGTTTCTCTCACATTTTACAACCACTCTTTTACTGTTTTCTTTCGACAACCACTTTTTACTGATAACCTGTTACTACAAACTTTTGCTACTCGGTCCACTAAGTACTAGTATCGCTTAAACACTAAAATTAATATCAATCCCGGTGGAGACAAACTTTACTTATCAATATATTACTTGTTGCGATTGTGTACACTTGCACAACTCGGTTTCGAGCAAAGGACCCTATCCTACAACGCTATTTAGCCCGAGTACGGGAACTACTCCTTCAGTTCGAGCAGGCAGAGCTAAAACACGTGCCCCAGTCCGAGAATGCTCGGGCAGATGTCTTGGCGAAGCTGGGCAGCACCAAACTAACGGGCAATCTCCGAAGCATCATCCAAAAGAGTCTGGCAAAGCCCAACGTCGACTTCACTCCACTCTTTATGACCGATGTCCTCGTCGTAACTGAACAAGAAGGGTGGATACAACCAATCAAGAGCTACATTGAATCTGGCCTTGAACCATCCGATGCCAAAAAAGCCGTTGTTATCCGATGCCAACCGAAAACGGAACACAATTCGCCGACAAAGGATTCCGACAATCTTTGGCAGACCTAAACATAAAACAACATTTCATCTCTGTTGAACACCCTCAGACCAACGGTTAGGCCGAATCAGCTAACCGTGTGATACTCAAAGGTCTGAAGAAAATATCGAATGGGGCAAAAAGGGCATGGCCTGACGAATTCCCGTACGTCCTATGGGCATACCGAACAACGCCACACTCCACCACTGGCGAAACACCTTTTCGATTAATGTACGGAATTGAGGCAGTTATTCCTGTAGAGGTCGGGGAATCTACTTGGAGAATGTTGTATCCCCTCAAGAGGGAGGAAAACGAAAGAGCCACAAGAGAAGAGCTTGACCTAGTCCAAGAGGTCCGGGATAGGGCCCACTCCGAAGCTGTGGTCAAGGCCCGAATTGCACGATGCTACAACCAAAGGGTCATCACCCAAGATTTCAACGTTAGGGACCTCGTTCTTTGACGCGCTGATGTGGGTAACAAAAATGCCCGAGACGGGAAGCTGACTCCAAATTGGGAAGACCCATACTGTGTGGTATCCAAGACCGACAAAGGAGCGTACCAACTGGAAACGCTCTCCAAAGAGCCGATTCCAAGGACAAGGAACACAGCTAAATTTAGGATTTACTATAGTTAATTGTGCACTTAATTGTTAAATGTAGCAACTCACGTTGTTTCCACCATGGAATGAAATAACCATTGAGGCAAAATCCCTAGTAATGTTTTGATGTTCAACAAACCTCAAGGATGAGAAGCTTAAGGTTTCTGATCATATGTATTACTAATGCTCTTGTTGAGTGTTTCATAAAGAACAGGACTTCAAATCATTCTCAACAAGTTACTTGCTTATGAGAAGCATCAATTTTAAGAGAAAATAGAAAAGAAACATTGCCTATACTACTACTAGAAAGGAAGCTTTTTCAAGCATAAAGGATTGAAGTCAAGAACCACTTGGAAATCTTGGAAGAATTATGCTTGAGAAGATTCATTTTGTGAAATGGCAATATGAGAAAAACATCTAAGAAGATCAAGCATGAGAAGAGTCATGACAAAGAAAATTGAAGAAGATGGAATGCAATATCAAGCTAAGAAGAGTCATGATCTCAAGAAAGGTACTGCATCAACATGAGAAGATTCATCTTGAGAAGCATCATCTTCAACTTAACAAGTCATGAGAAGAGTCACAGTGAGAAGGGTCACTTTGAGAAGGGTGATGACAGCTGTATTCTGTAGTGTGACAGTGACAGCACAAGAGCGTCTTTCCAGCGGCTCCAAACGGCTAGTTGTTGATGCAACGGCTCTATTTCTTGGACCAGGAGTTAAAGGGCTACAACAACTCTATA
Organism: Oxytropis ochrocephala; assembly: GCA_020916435.1. Lineage (NCBI taxonomy): Eukaryota > Viridiplantae > Streptophyta > Magnoliopsida > Fabales > Fabaceae > Oxytropis > Oxytropis ochrocephala. The sequence goes on from CM037090.1 coordinate 84,209,413, forward strand.
TAACAACAGCTCTGGTCTTCATTGATCTTCAAGAGAGTGAATTAAACTTTGAGCTATCAACCTTCTCACACATTCAAGTTTTCTCTCTTCCATACTCAGTTACTTTTAAACCAGAAGGGATTCATCTTTCTCTGAGTATGTATTAAGTCTTGTGTTGTAAATCATTCATGTATATCCTATATATGTCAACCAAGCTCTAAGTAATCCCAAAACCCTTGTAATCAAAGAACCTTGAATAGGGAACCTTCTCAAGTAGCATGTGTTGCTATAGGACTTGAGAAGTGAGTGATTTTGTGTTAAAAGCAGTCTAATAGCTTTGGAGAAGTCTATTAGTGGAGTATACAGTAGGTAGAGCTGTGAGAAGAAAACTACCAAGAGCTTTCAACTTGTATGAAGTGTGAAAGGGTGTAAACTATTTGGAAAATAGTGGAAAATCTCACTGGGTGTGAGGAGTGGAGTAGCCCATTTTATTGTTGGGTGAACCACTATAAATCCATTTGTTATTTACTGCTTTAAGTACTTAGTTTACGGTTTGAGAAAAACTCCTCTTGAGGAGAGATTTTTGAAAACCTGAGAAGAGTTAATTCTGACCCTTCTCAGCTACAACTAGAACAAGAGTTTTTCAACCCTTCTCAGAACATTTCAAAGACTATAAAATGTTTTGAAACTCTTAACAAGTGATTTACAAACTTAATATATCTTTCACAGTAAGACTCTACTTAAAACAATTGGGAAGCAACTGTGAGAAGAGTGAAGAAGTGTTGAATGATCCTTCTCAGTTCTTCATAACTGTGGAGACAATTCAATCACCCTTCTTGACTCATCTAATTCATTAAGAGGATTGTTTCTGCATAGCACATTACACTCACTCTTCTGATTCTCAAGTACACTTGTGAATCAAAGTTCTTTTATTTCAGAATAATTTTAAAAGGGTCACAATTCCAACCCTTCCTTGTGACACTGGTGACTTCAATTAGTATCAGAGCTAGACCTCTGGGGTTTAGCTCACTTAACAGTGAAAGAGGAAAAGATATTGGAAGAAGTCATGGCAAAACCAAGCTCGATTACCTTCTTTCCAGAAGGTGTTTCATCTAACAGGCCACCTGGGTTCAATGGAGAACACTACTACTATTGGAAAAATCAAATGAAGTTATTCCTTGAATCTCAAGACACTGATATTTGGGACATTGTTGAGAATGGACCATTCACTCCAACAATAGCTGGTCCTGTTCCAAAAACAAGGATTCCAAAGCCAAAAGCTGATTGGACAACAGAGGAGAAACACAAAGTGCTGCAAAATTCCAAAGCCAAGTACTATCTTACATGTGCTTTGGGAAGAGCAGAATATGACAAGATTGTGGGAAAAGAAACTGCAAAAGAAATATGGGATACACTACAAATAGCTCATGAAGGAACAGATCAAATCAAAGAAGCTAAGAAAGGAATGCTCATCCATGAACTTGAAATGTTCAAAATGTCAGAAGAAGAAATCATTGATGAAATGTTTGGCAGATTCACTGCTATCATTAATGGATTGAGTGCACTTGGGAAAACATACCCAAATGCTGAGAAGGTTAGCAAATTGCTAAAATGCCTTCCAAAGGCATGGAGACCTAAGAAGACAGCCATAGAAGAAGCCAAAACCTTGTCTGAATTGGACATTGATCACTTGCTTGGTTCTCTCAAGATTCATGAGCAAGAGCTCATGGAGGAGTTGCATCCAAAGAGAAAGACAGTGGCTCTCAAAGCTTCTCACAAAGAAGAAAACAACCCTTCTCACAAAGGAAAAGGTGCTGCACTCAAAGCCTCTCAAGAAACTGATGATGAGCAGGAAAGTGGTGAGGATACAGAAGGTGAAGAGCTTGCATTGATATCTAAAAGAATCAACAGATGGCTAAATAACAAAAGAAGAGGAAGAAATCAATTCAAAAGAGATACATTCAAAGGAGACAAATCAAAGTTCACATGCTTTGAATGCAAAAAGCCTAGCCACATGAAACAAGATTGCCCATTGCTCAAAAAGGGGCCAAGAAAGTTCACACCCCAAAAGAAAGCTCTATTAGCTACTTGGGATGACTCAGAAGAGTCATCAAGTGAGCAAGAAGAGGAGTCTGCTAATCTATGTCTCATGGCAGGAACTGAACAACAATAAGAGGTAGAAAATTCTGAACTCCTTTAATGTGAAACATGCAAAGAAATTGAATCCTCCTTTGATAGCTTGCTATATGATTATGATATTCTATCTAGAAAATGCATGGTTTTCAAAGAACAAATAGGAATTTTCAAAAAGGAAAATGAGGAGCTAAAAATACAAAATGAAAGAATGGGAAAAACAATTTCCACACTTCAATCATCCCATTTCAAACTATCAAAACAATTTCAATTCCTCAGTTTGAGAGTGCCAGAAATTCCCATCACTTCTAACTTGGAACTTGAAAAGGAGATTGAATATCTTAGAAAACAAGTTAGTGATTTGACAAATGAGCTTATGATTTGTGCACAACAACTTGGAGCTTCTCAGAAAAGTTTAACACCTTCTGAGCAAAACCAATTGTCCAAGAAGGGTCAAAGAAGACCCAGGAACAAATGCTCTAAATGCAAACAAACTGGACATTATGCTTCTGCTTGTAAATCAGATTATAAACATCCCATACATGTGAAAACTAACCCTCAAGGACCCAAAGACAAATGGGTACCTAAATCATTGTCAAAAACAAATGCAGGTATGCCTCTTAGCATCAAGAAAGAAGTTGTGGTTCCTAGACAGTGGATGCTCAAAGCATATGACAGGGGAGAAGGATAAATTTCTCTCCATGGAGAGCTTTGATGGAGGACTTGTCATGTTTGGCAACAATGACAAAGGCTACATCAAAGGAATAAATCTTGTAGGTAAAATAAACTCTACTCGATTCAAAATGTTCAATTCATGAAAGGACTCAAACATAACTTACTTAGTGTAAGTCAGTTATGTGACTCTGGACATGAAGTGACTTTTAAATCTGATGTATGCAAAATAAATAGTTTAGAGTCTGGTAAAACTATTTTCACTGGTCATAGAACTAATAACCTATTAGCATATGTCTTGATGATCTTCCTGATCAAATGTGTCTAATGTCTAAGGAAGATGATAAGTGGATGTGGCATAGGAGATTTGGTCATATAAGCATGAAAACTCTTTCAAAACTATCCAAACTTGATTTGGTCAGAGGACTCCCAAAGATCAAATATGAGAAGGATAAATCATGTGAGGCATGCATTCAAGGAAAGCATGTCAATCATCTTTCAAACCTATTAACATGATTTCAACTAAAAGACCTTTGGAACTCTTGCATATGGATCTTTTTGGTCCAACCAAACATGCTAGTCTTAGTGGAAAAAGATATGGTTTTGTTATTATTGATGATTACTCTAGGTTCACTTGGGTGATTTTTCTTAAACACAAAAATGAAGCTTTTGAAAGTTTTAAAACCTTTTTCAAGAAAGTTCAAAATGAGAAAGGTTCTAACATTGTTGCAATTAGAAGTGACCATGGAGGAGAATTTGAAAATGCCTTATTTAAAACCTTTCTTGAAGAGAATGGTGTGTCTCACAACTTCTCTTGTCCAAGAACTCCTCAACAGAATGGTGTGGTTGAAAGAAAAAATAGAACATTGCAAGAAATGGCTAGAACATTGCTCCATGATTCAAAAATAGAAAAATACTTTTGGGCAGAGGCAGTCAACACTTCTTGTAATATTTTGAATAGAGCAACAATTAGAAAAATCTTAAACAAAACCCCATATGAACTATGGAAAGGAAAGAAACCTATCATCTCATATTTTTCATGTGTTTGGTAGTGATTGCTATGTTTTGAAAAACAAAGACAATCTAGGAAAGTTTGATGCCAAATCTGATCCTACACTCTTCTTAGGATATTCACTTACCTCAAAAGCATATAGAGTTTTCAATCTTAGGACTAAAGATGTAGAAGAAAGCATGCATGTTATGTTTATGGATACGAACAGTTCTATTAGAGAAGAAGATGATGAAATTACTGCAGAAGAAACAAGCAAGAAGGGTAGTGATACAAATGAGAAAGTTGAAGAAGATTCAACAAACAACCCTTCCCAGCCCTCTAGTACACCAAATGAGCAACCTACTCAAGCCTCAGACCAACCTAGAAGTTGGAGACTAGTCTCTAATCATCCTCAAGATCAAATAATTGGAGAAACATCTGAACCAGTAAGAACAAGAAACTCCTTTAGAAAAGAAACATCTCAAAGTGCTCTTACATCTCAAATAGAACCTAAGAACCTAAATGAAGCAATTGTTGATGAATCTTGGATTAAAGCAATGCAAGAAGAGCTTGCTCAATTTGAGAAGAATGAGGTATGGAACTTAGTGCCTTCTCCCTCACATCAATCTGTTATTGGTACTAAGTGGGTGTTCAGAAACAAAATGGATGAAAATGGTAAGGTGGTTAGAAACAAAGCAAGGTTAGTGGCTCAAGGTTACAATCAATAGGAAGGTATTGATTATGATGAAACCTTTGCTCCTGTTGCTAGATTAGAAGCTATTAGAATTCTTCTTGCGTATGCTGCTCACAAAGATTTCAAACTTTTTCAAATGGATGTGAAAAGTGTTTTTCTAAATGGTTTTCTAAATGAGGAAGTTTATGTGCATCAACCTCCTGGTTTTGTTGATGAGAAGCATCCTAATCATGTTTTCAAATTAACTAAGGCACTGTATGGTCTTAAGCAAGCTATGAAAGACTAAGTACCTTTCTTCTTAAAAATGGATTCTGTTGCACCTCAAAAAAAATCCGGTTTGGACTTTTCAATGTACAACGTGGGAAAATTTTGAAGCCGCCACCAATATTTTAGTTTTGAGACGAAAACATTGAAAAAACGTCTTTTTATACAAGGCGGGTGGTCTTTTCGAAAACAGGAGATGTAGGTTCGGGGGTCGGTTAGGTATGGGGAAGGTGTTAGCACCCCACACCTCCTTTCTACCGAAAGGGAACCATTAATTTGATGTGTGGTTTCGACAAGGTTTGATTTGAAACAATTGTTCTACTTCTTTTCGTATTCTTTATATTAGAGAAAAATGTTTTGTAAGCGGAGAAAAGAAAGATTTTTTTTTAGAATTTTTGAAAAGCGTGCTTGACGGGGGACGTGGCCCGCTCCTACGTATCTCCCGGTGCGATGGAGAATTCAAAGCATACGTAGTTCTCCTGAGTCGAGAAGTTTTGGTGTGTTGGTGTTTTTTATTGTAGGGGTTCTCGGGTCTGAACTCTACAGTCCACTAACCCTAAAACATAGACATCCCCGCCCGTACGGGCGACGTGCCCCCTACTTATCGAAAAGTGATTTGAATTACCTGAAAAATTGGTTGTAAGGTTGGTTGCTTTTATTCGAGCAAGTATCTCAGGCTCGCACGAACTGTACAGCTCGCTAACCCTAAGACGCTAATCAACCCGGACGTACATCCGACTTGATTCCTTACTCATTTTTGAAATAGGGTTTAAGTTGTTAATTGTTTGTTTTATTTCTCATAAGTATCCCAAGATGTTTGAGTTGTACAACTCCGATCTTAGGACACTAGTCAACATCGGCCGTACGTCTGATTTGACTCCTTATGAGGTGTTTTTTTTGAAAAAGGGGTTTTTTACTTTATTTACATGTGAAAGGAAAAGAAGTTAATTTGGTGAGATTTTTGGAAAAACAAGTAGAACACTTCAATCAACTCCAAATCCATAACCAAATGCAAAATGAATGAATGAAGTTCAAACTTATTCAACTAATCAAGCAATCATGAACATGTTAATCATCAACTAAGATTAATCATGCCAATATAATTAAGGGATTCAATTATCAAAGATGCAAGACAAAGTTCTTAAAATAATTGTGCGTGTGTGTGTGAGAGAGGTGCATTTGTCTTAATGACTCTATGCATGAGAAAGGAATTGCACACAATTAAGTCAAGACATTTAAATGGCATCATGAACAAAAGAGATACAATTAGTTATAGGCAGAGAACAATCTAGGTTGGATGAGTGAACATGCAAGCAATGATGTGCATGATTAGGCAAGTGTGCATGATTAGGCAAGTATGCAAATGCATGAGCATACAAGAATGTGAGTGAATGATCATATAAGGATGCATGAATGAATAAGCATACAAGACTATGCATGAATGAATGATTGAGCACACAAGACTATGAATGCATGAGCATAGTTATTGTGCAAGGTATGAACATTTGAGTATGCATGAACATGTGAATGAATGCTAAACATGGAATTAATGAATGCATGAGCATGTGATAGGGTAAGAGAATGCAATAAGCCTAAGCATGTATGAATGTATGAACATGTGAGTATATGAAAGCATGCAAGGATTAATGTGCAAACATAAGAATGTGTCACATAAGTGATGCAAATAAATGAAATGCAAAGTGTAAAAGTTAAATGAGATGATATAAAAAGTTTAATGAAGTGGTAAAAATAAAAATGCTTAATGAGATGATAAGAGTAAATGCTTAATGAGATAGTAAGAATGAAATGAAGTGAAATGAAAATACTTTGGTGAAGGTTTATGAATGCAAGGAGGTAAAAAAATGTTTTGTGAGGTGAATTGGTAAAAATGTTAAATGGAATGAAGTAAAAGATTAAAGAAATAGTGAAAGTAAATAATTAATGAAATGGTAAAAATGTTGTGGTAAAAATTAAGTGAAATGGGAAAAAATGAAAATGATAAAATGTTTATATTTTAGGTAAAAAGGTTAGTGAGTGGTAAAGTAAAAAGTAAGTGAGTGGTTAAAAGTTAAAAACACATTGACACAATTACACTCATCTACACAAGATCAAACAACACATTTTAAGCACAAAAATGAGCACAACAAAGCCTCTAAGGCCGAAACTATATATGCTTAGATTAATAAATTATTTCATACCAAAATGCACAATCAACACATAGAACAAGACACAAGATTAAACCCTAAATTATCATGCCATGTTACAAGACACTAATCAAGCAAATCATGCTTTTTATTCATACAAACCAAAGGAAAAAAAAAGCAACAAAACCCTAGGTTTCTAGTAATTAAAACCGAGGCCTTTATGTCTCAAAATCAAACCAATTGATAAATTTGAATATATTTGGGTATCAAATTGATGAATTTAGAATATTTTTACGCAAAAATTATGAATTTGAATAGTTTTTGGTTTAAATTCATAGAGGTGACATGGTTGACAGACACAGTTGATGAGCTTGAATACCTTAGGTTAGAAATTGATGAGTTTACAATAGTTTAGGGGCATATATTGATAAATTTGAATATGTTTGGGTATCAAATTGATGAATTTAGAATATTCTTGTGAAAAAATTATGAATTGTAAATACATAAAATTATGAATTTGAATAGGACATTTTGGTCTAAATTCGCAAAAATTATGAATTTGAATAGTTTTTGGTCTAAATTCATACACACCATGCTATGAACAAGAAGATGCAAGATTAACATGAAACATATGATATGTGAAAGCTCTTTATTTATAAAATGATGGTTTTAATGAAAAAAATGGGAAAATGAGTGTGAAAATGCAAACCACATGGTTAAAACACAAGAATACTCCCATCAAGGCCAAGGACTCATCTCAAACACCCAAGGCTCCCAATGTCCTTGTCATAATGTTTGAAATGAGCCCTCTAAGCCTCTTTGGGAGAGGAAAGAGGAGTAGAAGAAAGATCTACATGCTAAAAACTAAAGAAAATGCAAAAGATATTAGGCTTACCTCTACATCTTACTAGAAAAAGAAGAAGAATGCAAAATAGGAGCAAGAACACTTGAAGAACACCTCCAACAAGCTAGACCCTCACGCAAATCTTCTTCTCTTGGTGGATTTTTAATGAAACTTGGATGATTATGGAAGCTTAGAAGGGGATTTATGGAATAGATGAAGGATTATCAAGTTTTGGTGTTTGATTTTTGAAGAAATTGGGTGGAGAAGGGGAGGAGAGGTTTCGACCTTGAGAGAGAGAGGGGAGGAGAGTATTGTGTGCTAGGGTAAAAATGAGAGAGTCCTCCCTAATGGTCTCTTATTTTGGGGTTTTATATGAGATGCAAAATTAAGGGTATATGTGACATTATGCTTTTTTGCAAACCATTGAGATTTGAGATAGAATTTAAATCAAGGGCTAGGATTGCAATGCACATGGATTAGGGGCAAAGAGAAAACACAAGTGAGGGTGAGAAGGTAGTGGAGTGGCGCATAAGAAAGAAAAGGAGGGTTTGTGTGAAAAAATCTATTTTTGGAATGAAGGCTCATGTGAGATATGATCTAGAATAGGGTTAAGGGTATATTTGTGAGGAAATGTTATTAAAGAGAGAACTTTGCATTTTTTGGTGAAGGGGTGAGTGTAAGTGGGTGAGAGTATTTACCAAAAGGGGCAAAGTTGAGGATAATATCAAATCTATTCTTAAGGAGTAAGAAATAGAAGAGTGTAGAAGATTTTTATTGAGAAAGGGAGAGAGTGAGGCGCATGGGCTGAAAATGGGAGAGGAAAAAAAAATAAAAAAAACTTGTTTTTGGTCTTTTGTCTTATTGAGGACACTTCCTTCTTTTTGAATTTTGAATTTTGAATTTTTGGGCATGCAAATGAGAGTGCACCTATTGAAAATGTGTTACATGTTTTTGGGCACCATAAAATAGCCTCCCCAATTATTCTAGACAACCAAAATTGTCATTTAATAATTGGGGAATATTTAATGGTCTTTTAGTTTTTTTTTTATGCAATAAAAATAGGGAAAATACATTTTTAATTATTTTGGACTAGGATCTTCTCTCTAAAAATTGTACAAAAATCATCCTTGATAGAATAAAATGTACTTTTTGTGGATGCATATTTTTGACGAGAAAATCATCCTGTTGTGAAAAATGACCAAAATACCCTTTTGCACTGAAAAACCCTAGTTTGTCCAAAAAGTGCATTCCAACTCCGAAAATGATTTTAGAAGCTTTGAAATGACTTTTAGAACCCTAAATGAAATGCATGATGCTCTTTTCTCTTCTATTTATTTATTTTTGGGGAAAATTAGGGTTTTGACCTAAGCCGGACAAAATTGGGGTATGACAGCTTCTCAAGAGGAAAAATTGATGTCACACTTTTTAGAAAATCTCTGAAAGATGAATTACTTATTGTACAAATATATGTTGATGACATCATCTTTGGAGCTACAAATGAAAAGCTATGTAATGAATTTGGAAAGCTCATGATGAGTGAGTTTGAAATGAGCCTCATGGGTGAACTAAGATACTTTCTTGGTTTGCAAATAAAACAACTTAAGAATGGGATCTTTATTTCTCAAGAAAAATATATCAAAGATCTGCTTAAGAAGTACAAAATGAGTGATGCAAAAGCTATGGCAACCCTATGCACCCTTCCGCAAGTATTGAGAAGGATGAAAAGGTAAATACGTATGCGAGAAGGACTATAGAGGTATGATAGGTTCTCTATTATATCTCACTGCAAGTAGACCAGATATAGTTTTCTCAGTTGGGTTGTGTGCAAGATTTCAATCTGCTACCAAAGAATCTCATCTATGTGCTGTAAAGAGAATCTTTAGATACCTTGTTGGAACACCAAACACAGGCTTGTGGTACAAGAAAAGAACCCATTTTGACTTAATTGGGTACTGTGATGCTGACTATGCTGGAGACAAAGTGGAAAGAAAAAGCACCAGTGGTTCATGCCAACTTCTTGGAGAATCACTTATCTCATGGTCATGCAGAAAGCAAAACACAATTGCCTTGTCAACCACAGAAGCATAATATGTCTCTGCAGCAGGATGTTTCTCTCAAATACTATGGATAAAAAATCAACTTGAAGACTACTCTCTAAGCTATCCAGGTATTCCTATCTTCTGTGATAATACTAGTGCTATAAACTTGTCTAAAATCCTATCCAACACTCAAGGTCTAAGCACATTGACATTACACATCACTTCATTAGAGATCATGTGCAAAAGAAAGATATAGAACTTGTTTTTGTTGACAGTAAACATCAACTAGCTGACATTTTCACTAAAGCTCTTCTGATAAGTCCATTTTTAGTTGTCTTTTTAGTACTTATTTTAAGTAAGTTGTTTGGTATTTTAGTTCTATTCAAGACTTATTTTACTACCTTTTGTTTTGTTTTTATTTTCAGGATAAGTGTTGAGCAAAGTAAGGGAATTTAAGCTTCTAATGCATAGGAATGAAATCCCAAGGCAAAAGGAGGGAAATAAGTACCAAAAGAACCAAAAAGAGGCAAGAAAAGAGGGAGTTTTATAGCCAGAAACAGGCCATAGCACGGCTGGCCGTGTTATAAAACATGGCCATGTTTCGCTAGAAAGCTGAAGAGCCAAAATCTAATTCTGCAGAAAAACACTGGCAGTGTAATAAAACACTGGCAGTGTAATAAAACACTGGCAGTGTAATAAAACACGGCTGCCAGTGTTATAAAACATGGCCGTGTTTTTCCAACTTCTTCCAATTGTTGTTACTTTTCTTCCTTCACTTCTTGTCACTGATTTTTAATCAGATTTTATGACTCAAAGGCCTATAAATAAGCACGAAATTCTGAGTGCTAGGCATGTTATTCTTACTTGTAAACTCACTCTAAAAGATTTATCTAAGTTCTTGCATTTCTCTTAAGCTCATGTTCTTTACCTTCTTGCACTTTTAATTTCTGTTCTTATTTTCAGCAACTTTATATTCAGTCCTTTATCGTTTTCGTTTATTTTCTGTCATTTATATTACGCAATTTACAATTCTGTCATTTACAATTCTTGTTATTTATCCTTTATGCCTTCAATTAACAATCTAATAAAAGTCACTACATTTGCTTAACTAAAACCACACGTGTAATCTTTTCCTTCATTCTCTTTCCCGCTTCTCCCACATATAACTCAAGAATAGTAACCGTAAATCCTCTTAAAACGGCTTCACATTCTAAATTTTTCAAAAATAGAAACCGCTTCAACTCCTATTCCCCTGCACTACTGCCATTTTCACATGCTCTTCTTTACAAAGAGTCGGAGATAATTAGATCTTCAATTTAGGTAATCCCTTCGCTTCTTCTTCTTCTCTATTAATCCCTTCTCTTCTTCTTCTTATTCTTATTGTCAATTGATTCCCTTCTTATTTTGGTTAACCCTTCTCTTCCGTTTTTTTCACTTTTGTTACTGTCTTGCATTCATGGTGTTTGATTATTTGTCTCCATTGAGTTTACACATGTTGCATCAATAGTTTAAGTCAAATTCATATCTCATTGAAGCAATTCCTTCATTCTCTCTAAATTTATTATCTTCTCCCACACTTGATTTACACTACGCCCTCCTTTCTATATTGGAAAAGTGTTTGCTTTGACGTTGCTATTGTTGCATTCTACATGTTTGATAATTTGTCTCTATTGAATTTTCTATTGCTGCTTTAATAGTTATATACAATTTAAATACATATTTACCCAAATTTTCCATTTTCCCTAAAGTTATGGTATATCTAAAGTTGTGTTTCCTTTAACATCCGTTATTAGTTTTACAAAATGTGTTCTAATTATTAATAGGTACTGTTCATAATTGTCATTTTATTTGGCTTGCCTAAACTTCTTTCTCCTTTAACCATCATTTGAAGCATAACAAAAATGATTACAAACGACACTACAATACACGTGACTTGGTTTCCTGCATCATCAAATTCCCATGAAGCATCATTTCTCTATATACCATATACTAATATTTATGATTGAATTAGAATGCCCTGTAATATTTCAGTTTTGGGAATGACATGATTGAATTACAATTATAATGCCCTTTATGTAGTTTCTTTATTTATTTGTTTGTGATCTTACCAAAGGTTTCTTTCTTCATATGGTCGATTCCGGTGAGTATATGCCCTTTTTAAATTGTTAATTGATAACAACCTTCACAAGTTTGAAACTTTTGGTATCTTCTTCATTTTGACTGCGATGTTTAATTTCAGTTGTGTTTTGATGTTCGTTATTAATTTTTATTTATGTATCAAATGAATTGCTTAATATTGGTTTGGTTATTACTGTTTATAGACATTATTTTTAAATGATTTAGATCCTAACTCATTTCTAAAGGGTTTGAAGTTGGACAATAACAAGTGTCATGTAAGGACATAATAAGCAGCTGTCAACAGGTTTCAAATTTGTTATTCTCAAGGCTATGACACATTTCCTTCTTGCAGGACATAATGTGTTTTTAGCAATTTTCATATATCTATTAAAGGTTAAAGATAAGATAAGAAAAATGCTGACTTGCCTTTAAGACAAGTTACTTGGACAACATCCAGAAATTTTAACATTCTCTATTGTAATTTTTGTTTCTTTTCCTTTTTTAATTCTCTAACTTTTTCTCCCTTTGGATTACCAAAATTAACTTCTTTGTTGCTGGGTCTGATGGTGTTAGTAAAAAAATACTACACTGGCAGGGGAATCCACAAATGATGGGTGTGAGAGCAAATTCTATACTCATGCATGATGATAGTATAGCAATAATGCAACTGATGCAATTGTTGCCATCATAGAAATGGTTTAATTGGATCAAGCCTCAACGTAAAGTACTAGCAGTTATGCTTTATGGAGACTCATCAATGGTAACTACAATTCTTTGTTCAACCAGCAATAGTCTGCTGATAGGCCGTAGTTTGCTACTGTATTGCTAAGTCTCCAATTTTGCTGCCAATCATTGCTTAACTTGCTGCTCAAGGATGAGTTAAGGAGAGGATGTTGTCCTCATCACAACAACTACACCTCCAGTTGCGGTAAAACTGTGTTGCTTGAATATGATGAATGGAACAACCATTAGATATCTTTCAAGATTGTCTCGGCCCGTAAATAATTACGAGAAACACATGATGACATAATTTGAGCTAATCGGGTTTTGGAACTGCAACACCACTCTCTTACACTATTCTAAATTGGTATGTAATTTTGAAAATTATGGTTCTACTTTAGGGTCTGATTCTAATTACTTTAGGATCCTAGGTGTGTGACCAATTATGGTCACTGTGAAGTAGGGATTTGTAATAATGACGGTGATGAAATTTATTATGGGAATTTAAGAAAAACAAATGTGAACATTTGTAGAAAGCAGCATCCTAAATTCATGGAAGATGAATCAATATATTGGTTCAATAATTATTTTTTCTGTAACATTTTTTTTCTAATTTTATCTTCATTCTTAATTTATTTATTATTGCAGGACATAGGATTTGAAAACCATATAGCAAATGAACCCTAATAATTGTAATGTTACAACACTAGGTTTTCCCTTTACTTTTTATTTGGTTTATCCATTTGATATATGCTTTTTAAATCTTTCAAACTTAAATTAAAAAACCTTATACTAAAAACTACAATCATTGTAGCTCATAGATAAATCATAGATAAATACTTATATTATATTTAACAAATTTCTGCTAACATTATTCATATTAGATTCTAACGTTGGTCTGGTCTTCTCTGCCTCCTCAAAAGATATTGAACGGGGGGAAATATGTGCTTAATTATTTTGAATCATTTTTTGAGCCCAAATTGTAAAACTATCAACATACTTGCTAGGAAGATATATATCTAGCAACATACTTGCAACGAAGATCTATAGCACATTTGTTTTATTTTATATGCTACAATTTAGCCCATGGAGAATATTGTATTCATATAGGAAACACAATTGTATAAAACAAATTTATTCATTTCTTTTCCTCTTATGTATTCACATGTATAACTAAACTCCATCTATATTACTAAAATAAATTAAAATACCAACATCAAATATCGACAATTTAGTCTTTGTAATATTGGGAGATGTTCTTCGAGACATGTTTTTGCAATTTTGTAGTCTTTAAATATTCATCGCTATTTCAACTTTCAAATTTTTCAAGAGGTAAAGCATTCAATTGTAATATTTTTATATTTAAGTTCATCTGCAGAAGCATTTCACATCGTTAATTTGATCGTCTTTGAACAAAAATCAAGTTTATATATACTTATTTTGCTCTTTAGTCCCTACGGGGAAACATTACATGATTTTGATTTGACTTTTTGGTTTCTAAACACATGTCAAAATTACAACAAAAATTAATAATAAATAGATATTTTTAATTTTAACTCCTGGAACAACATTACATATTGATGGTATACTTTAACTAACTAAAAGGCAAAAAACATAAACTAATTGTCTTTTACTTATTTTACAAAAAATAATTACTACTACATCCAATTAGCTTCATTATTAATATACATCGTATTCTATTACATGTTTTGCTTTAACACATGTGTAGCAACGAAACAACCCGTGCGAATGCACGGGTATTCCGCTAGTTTTATTCTTCTTCTAAGTCCTTGTCTACAATGATCATGAGTGAGTAGATCTTTCTAGTCTTGGGATTGTGGGAATAATCCAATGATAGATCCCTAAACAATTCCAAGTCTAGACTCTATTTTATTGAAGTTTTTATATCTAATTTAACCTCATCGATTTCAAAGCTATAATTCAAATATCAAACGAGGTACCGAAAGGTGAAGTTTGATATTAGAACTATGAGGTTAAACAAGATGATCAAACATGAGAATAGTTTTGAGAGTCTTGGGACAATAAGGTTTGTACTTAAGGGGTCTTGGCAATAATCAACCATGAGAATAGGTTTTGATTATTGTTTCGAGGCACACTCTTGTATTCCGAAAGGAAACATGAGTTACCATTGAATACCTTGTCCTTAGAAAAGACTTTAAATAAAATAGAGAATGGATGAGGGATTGTGAAATGTTTCTATCATTGAGATGAAACCACAATCCTAGGACGTTTTTATAATTCTGAATTTAAAACCAACAATCATTCCTTCTTCTAAAAATTATTCCTTTCAGCTAATCAAAACTAAAAATTAGATTGGTAATTGCTTAACTCCCTGTGGATCGATACATTTTTACTACGAGATAGAAACCGTGCACTTGCGGCCTATCATCTTCTAGAAGAGAATTTTAGTTATATTAAAAGCATGTTGCATATCATTGAAAACCCCTCAAATGAAAAGGGTCATTTCCCAATCTTCTCACTTCTGAGAAGGGTCATTGGTTTTTATATGACAGTAAAAATAAAAAAAATCCAAAAAGATTTTTTTGTTTGTTCTTTTTCAGGTTGGGCAATAACCGTTAAAAAGTTAATAAAACCTTCTTCTTTCTCTCCTCATTCACGCACTCAACCGTTAAATCTAAACACTCCTCCTCTCTCTTCTTCTTCGAATGACACACTCAAAGAACCCACAACCCAATTAAACCTACTCTGATTCCTCACACGAATCTATCCATAGAATACCAAACTCCGTTTTTCTTGGTCCTCCTCAACCCATTTGTAACGCAAAGCCTCTTAACTCGCGTCCTGCAAAAATGAAGCATGCACCTACAAAATCAAGGAGGTCTTCACGAATCATTCTACAAACTGCTGCGAAAAACACTTCTGGAACTGATCCTAATGCTCCAATAGATTTGGAGAAGGATGAGAAGGTTTCCTCTCAAGCAACAGAGCAAACAGTTGCTTCTGAGAAAGTTGAAGAACAACCTCAATCCTCATCCAAGAAGGAATCTATTAAAGGAAAGGCAAAATTGACAAGTCAAAAAAATGTAAAGAAGGAATCCAAGGCTTAGAAGGAAGATGCTACAAAAGAGAAAGTCTCACATGGAACTAAGAGGAAGCAACCAGACATGAAGTATTGGAATAAGAAAGCAATAGTGTCTGTAACTGATTACTCATTGGCCGAGATTGAAAAGAATGGGTGGAAGATCACCCCTTACCTAAGCTTCCAGAAATGGGAGCACTTCATCAACTTGAATGCTCTTGTGTATAGAGAAAAGGTAAGAGAATTCTATGCTAATGCTCAGTTTACACTAGAACCCCTCCCAATTACTTCATGGATTGATGGTAGAGAGTTCACTATCTCTCCCTACACTCTAGGGCGTACACTCAATCTTCCAAATGAAGGTGTTCAAATCTTTGAAGAGAACTGGTACAATGCTTTAGGCATTTCTGCACAAGAACTAAGAACCATTCTTCTTAAGGACCATTCTCTTCCTATTTCTTCTCCTAACCTTAAGCCTATGGTTAGATTACTTCACCATATCAGTTGCCACACTCTCCTTCCTAGGGCATGAAGTTTTGAGAAAGTTACTACAGGTGATGGTATTATCTTATACCATCTCTTTAAGAAGAAACCACTTAGCCTTCCCTTTCTCATTATCCATCACATGATCAGTGCCATAAAAGCTGATAAACTTCAGAACTCCCTTCCTTATGGCAAAGTATTAATTGTAATTTTCAATCATCATCTATTTAGCTTTCCTGAGAAAGAAGGATATGTTGAAACCAAATCCTTCACCTCCAAGAACTTAAAGCTTATGAATTTGGGTGTTGCTCCCAGAGATGAGCAAAATGAGGGTAAGTCTAAGAAGCAGAAGGTTGTCAAAGACATTGATGTTGAGACTCTAGCGGATGCTCTCAAGAGAGAAAAGAGGTCAAAAGGAGAAATGACTCGCTAAGTGTTACGAGAAGGTTCTTTGAACCTAAGAAGGGTAAGGAGCTTGATGAAGGAAAAAGTAATGGAAGTACAACCAATTGAGGAAGATTCCTCAAATAGGCTCGAGAAGAGTGCACAAGGCACAAATGACTCGAAAGGACGAGTTACTAATGAGAAGAAAAAGATCGATTAGAAACATTGGAATAAATGAAAATTACCGATTCGAAATAAAATCGATCCTACCAAGAACTCTAGCAGTATCCTCAAAGCGTTGAGTTTTGACCAATGACTTAGTCTCAAAACCCCACTGATTGGGTCTTGTCAAATCATTGGTGATAATTCTATCGGCTATGTACTTAAGCATCCTCAAAGTCTTCCGATCTTTAGCATTGAGTTGCTTAACTTCAACAAAGATACTTCTTTGTAGCTCGGTTGTTATGGCGAAGAGTCCATCCTGGGGAAACTAACGTGTTCTTTCTGGATCGGAAACTAACGTGATCTTGGCGACCAGGCTTGCCACTATTTTTCTCTTTCCTCCTACTAACATCGAACATATGAAAGAATAAGGGAAGAGAAATCGGCCGATCTAAATGGATGCAGACGAGTTCAAAGGCACGAACAAAAGCCCAAGCGTTCGGATGAAGTTGTGAAGAAGTTTTTGCTTTTGATATGATATTTGACCAAGTTTGTCAAATATAAAAAAAATGATGTTTGACTAAGTAAATATTATGTTAATACTCTTCAATTTTAATTTAAATGAAAACAAAATAATCGAGCTTCCAAATAATTTCCTCAAACAAAATTCATCTTAAACATTTGTGTTCTATTCAAATAACGTGTAACACTTTTACATTAATTAAAATTCATTTTTTTGTGTGTATAAATTGTGTATCATTTACGCGCAACTGCAGAGACTAATTTCTCGAACTGGGTAGGACTACTAATTAAAATTCATTTTTGGTTATGTGACTTTACATGATTGATATATATTAATTTTGGAGTTAATTACATTATACATGTAATGTATACTTAATAAATTTTATTTTTTAACCTACATTTTCGTGGTTAGTTCAAACTTTATGTTTTGGATTTATTAAAAATTCTGTTTATGTATCATCATTACTTTACTTAGTTTTCTCACATCAAGAGGAAGAAGAAGAACAAGGTTTTTTTGCCACCCCCCCATTATACCTCTCACCCCAATAATCCCTTTAAACCACAAAATAACCCCTCACAAATATATATATCTTGTGTAATGAACATTTATTTTAGATAGCTAAAAGACGTTTATATGGAAAAAAAGAGAGGCACTATTATTGATTACCTTTCACTTTTTTTATAGCATGCTTGTATCTTCTTAATAATTGAAGTTACAATATGATTGATTATTTTTGTTTGGCATGCGCATCTGCACACATGATTAAGGATATTTACCTCACGTATAGGTAAATTCGGTTCACAAAATGAAAAAAAATGAAAATATGACAGGTATATTATTATTTTTATGAAAAAATATGACACCTCTATACTGCTTTTTTTTTTGACAAAAATTAAATTTATTTATTTATTTACTTATTTATTTATTTTGTAAAAGAATTATTTGTAAAAATTTCAAGACAAGAAGTTGGAATGGTAGGAACGGATTTCTACATCTAAAAATCTAGAGAAGAAGGTGGAAGGGTAACTAAATTTATTGGCGCTTCTATTGGTAATTCTGTTGGCCCTGTCGTTGGTGCTCTTGTTGCGGCTCTAGTGCGGCTCACAAAAAAAGTGGATGACTAGATTCCATTGCCGCCGCTCTCTTTGCTAGCGACATCGCTTTTTTAACAATCGGTAGTGATTAGATTAATTGGGATTAGTAATTTTGAGTAGATTAAAGTAGTTTTGAGTAGATCAAATTAATTATTAATTTTATTAGGTTTATTCAATTACTGATTTTTTAGAATAAATAAATTTTAAAAAAAATAAGAAAATCGAAAAAAAAAATTGATCATGCGTGTGTCGTGACGACTTTTGTCGCTTTTGGCGCTCCCATTGTCACTCTCGCTACTCCCGTTGGCGCTTCCATTGGCTTTTTGTTGGCTATTCTTTTGGCGTTTTAATTAAAAAAGAAACAATCATACGGGATATTGTAATTAATGATATAATCTAAACCGTTAATTTTAATCTTACAATTATAATTTAATGTTCTCATGTTCTCACAATAACTAAATGTTCTTACGCGATTCCGATTACCTTTCACTTTTTTTATAGCATGCTTGTACCTTCTTAATAATTGAAGTTACAATATGATTGATTATTTTTGCTTGGCATGCGCATCTGCACACATGGTTAAAGTGTACGTAGTGCAAACAAAGGCCATGTGGTTTCTGCACAATTAAAGTGTACCTTCATTGACTTTTCAATGTTTCAGTACCCGTGAGCTTTTACGTGAGCTGTGAATTCAGTACTCAATTGTCTCTCTCTCCAAGTATTCAATACTCCTCTATTACAATTCGATTTTTTTAATTCGATTTTTTTATATTCAGAGACTTTGCTCTGCTGAACAACGTCCAAGGTAATAACAATAAACCAGAGAGAGACGAAAATTTGTGAAATGACTTTGCTGACTGTCACGCGGATGAAGCTTTTTCAAAGCTTTTTGAAATCACGCGGATGACTGTCAGAGCACATGTGACTTACTTTAATCGATGTGACATGTGACTTACTGATGTGAGCCCACATGCATGGAGCTTGGATGAAGATCATAAAGATAAATACCAAAAAGAGTCAACAAGAATTCAAGGGAATATACTTCAATGTGCTCAACCTAATCATTAAGACAAAAACACATTGAAGATGACCATGTAAATAGTAGGGAATATCTAGATAACCAACTCTAGTATTTTCTATGGTTTGTTTTTATTTCAATAAATTGTAAGACACTTTTAATTGAGCCATGTTGGCCTTAGTAGCTTAGTTTGTGGCCTTGGGCCTTGTTTTGTATTTCTCTTAGACTTTAGTTGTGGGTCTTGGATCCATATGTCCACAATATAAGTACTTGAAATCCTAATGTAACAGTTAGAACTTTGATGAATGAAATTCACTTTTACAATTTGAGCATGAGAGTGCCCTAATACCTAAGTGAGTGGTGAGTGGCTTGTTGCTAGTGTAGGTGAAGGATCATCATAGATTCTCCAAGGTTCCTTGAGATGAGAACCTTGAGCACACAACCTTGAGGCTAGGAGAGCTCAAGGTAGTGTTGTCCTTGGCAAAAAAATTTTCTCACCCTTTTGTTTATTGTTCACGTTTTGTTTCTTCTTGTTGCCCAATTTTCGATTCTGTTTTTCTTTGTATTTCTTGTCAAATTCCTGTTGGCATCTTGTTTGTTGTTGAATCTACAACGTACTACACGCTTGTTTCACTTCGTTTGAGCAAGAATTGATCATTTTCCAAGTCAAAATCCTCATATTTCTCATATTCGAATTTCGATTTTGTTGTCAATTCTTGTTCGTTTATGCTGAAATTTGTTGCTAGCAGTCACTTACTGAACTGATTTCGCACCTATATAAATTTGTTTCATGAATTTGGGTTGAGTTTTGAGCATTTGCCCAATTTCAAAACCCTAAAACGCGGGTTTTTCTAAAATTTCGCGTTTTGAGTAAGTTCTTCAACTTTTTTGTGCGAATTGATGATTTATTCAGATTCCTTGTGAAAGTTCGCACGAAATGGACTTCTCATTTGTCTGATTTGGTTGAGTATTCATTGAGATAATCCAGTTTAAAGAAATCACTTTTGTTCTTGGTGTTCTTGAGGAACTCTTCTTCATTTTCTGCAGTTTGATTCAAAAGTGTTTGTTCAAAATTTCAAATTGTGTTTCTGGATTCAATATAGCTCCTTTTTCAGTGATTCAAAAGCCAGGTTGTTTGTTTCAAAATCTAGTATTATTTGAGACATTGAAAAAAATATTAAAAAAAAAAGAAAATAACTGAAAAATAGGAAAAATAGCAAAAAAAAAAAGAAAATATTATTTTTTAAAAAAAAGGCGTAATCACAGGAGCATAAAAAAATTTCCAAAAATTCCAGAAAACTTCCAATGGTTAGTAAACATTATTTGGATCATTGAGAAGTTTTCTCAAAATCTTTTGGGGGCTTTTCGACCATTTTACCCTTTGAGGGTTATTTGCTGACTTTGTTGCAATTTCTTTGGTGCATTGCTAGCATTCTTAATTTTTTTGTAGTTTAAATTTGTCTCTAAATACTCTATATTTGGTTTAGCTTTCTCAATTTTTTGTTTTTGATTTTGGTCTTTAAAATTCCAAGTTTGTCATAGTAGTTTCTTTCCTTTTTTTGACATTATTTGGTGATTGACGATACTCTCCTTGAGAATATATAGTAATATCAACATCAAGGTTGGAAAGAGACTTTTGAGGTTTACTCCTAAGAGATCATTGGAGAATAGAGTGGCTTGAGTGACCCTACTTTACACTTGTGTGCCCAAAAAAACCTTGAGTGGAGAGTATTTTTCCTAAAAAGCCTAAACACGAGTGGAGTGAAATTTGGTGAGCTATATACACTTGTGAGGACTTATTGGTGGCTGGAAATTTTTTTTGTTATTCTCTAACTCTTCTTGTAGGTACCACATTTCACTTGAATGATGGATGAAGGGTACAAAGGAAGTCCAAGAAGACATGTATCACCTAGAAGGCATCTTTCTCCTAAGAGCCATGATTCCCCTCATGAGTACTATGTAAGGAGGTATAGAAAATATAGATATGATGAGGATCAAAGAAGGCATATAATAGATAAGTATGTTGAGGAGGAAGAGCATGAAATGAGACATAGAAGGAGGGACACGAATGCACACATGGAAGAAGCTTTTCAATCTAACTTTGAAGATGATAAAGCTTCGACCGTGGTGCCACATAGTAAGGAGAAAATCTCTACTTCTATTCCTATTGCTATTACTTCTTTATTCCATGCAAGATGTCGTGTTCAAAATAGTGTATGTTGTTTGCAAGTGGTTGGTGAGAGTT
Organism: Oxytropis ochrocephala; assembly: GCA_020916435.1. Lineage (NCBI taxonomy): Eukaryota > Viridiplantae > Streptophyta > Magnoliopsida > Fabales > Fabaceae > Oxytropis > Oxytropis ochrocephala. The sequence continues at coordinate 84,230,981 of CM037090.1, forward strand.
GTGTTAATATGGCTAGCACTCGTTTAGTTACAAAACTCAACCTTCACACCTTTGACCATCCAACACCATATATGCTCAAGTTGCATAAAGATAAAGGATAAATTCTTGTGAATAAAAAAGTGTTTGTTAGCTTTTCCACTCATAGTTACAAAGACATTGTCTTATGTGATGTTGGACCTATAGAGACCGCCCACCTAATCCTAGGTAGGCCATGGAAACATGATAAAAACGTACTCTATGATTGATATGCTAACAAGTACTCTTTTAGGCATGACAATTTGGAAATTCATCTTACTTCTCTTAGCCTTCATGAAAAATAGAGGAAGAAGAAAATGAAATGAATGTTAAAATCAATGAGGAAGATGTAGCAACTAGGGTTGGCCAAGAGCCTCTATTTATGGAAACTTCTAAAGAGGTTCCAAAAATTGGAAGTAGGAGGAACATGAACCATTGTTGAAAGAGTCATTCAAACTTTCATCTTCTAATGACTTTGTTTGCTTGGCTACTAATGCTAACTTTCTTTCTAGTTTTGTTGATTCCTATTTGAAGGTGAGTGAATATGATGTTACACTTGAGGCACTAGCGAAAAATGTTGTTTCACAAGCATTGAAAGAGCACAACAATTTTAAAGGTGAAAAGTTTGATGGTGGTCAAGAACACCATATTTCCTCTATACATGAGAATTATGAGGTACATGAGGACAAGCGCATTACAAGTGTTGGCCTTAGTAGCTTAGTTTAGTTTGTGGCCTTGGGCCTTGTTTTGTATTTCTCTTAGACTTTAGTTGTGGGTCTTGGATCAATATGTCCACAATATAAGTACTTGAAACCCTAATGTAATAGTTAGAACTTTGATGAAAGAAATTCACTTTTACATTTTGAGCATGAGAAATGCCCTAATACCTAAGTGAGTGGTGAGTGGCTAGTTGCTAGTGTAGGTTCATCATAAATTCTCCAAGGTTTCTTGAGATGAGAACCTTAAGCACACAACCTTGAGGCTAGGAGAGCTCAAGGATAGTGTTGTCCTTATCATCTTCCCAAGGAAGAAGTGGTGGTCATCATTCTCCATTCCTATTCCTATCTCCTCCATATTTGTCATTTCTTCCTCTTTTCAAGTGTTCATCTTTTCTTTTGTGTTGTTGAGTTTTTTGTGAGAAATTGTTGTTGCCAATTTTCTAGATCCTAAATCTTAGAGATCATGTTAGATCTCATCACTTACTTTAATCGATGTGACTTACATGTGACTTTTCACTTCTCACATGAAATAAAAAATCGAATTATTTAGAGATAATATAACTTTTCACTTCTCACATGGGACATTTATATATCATACCAGATGCGCAGAAACCACATGGCCTTTGCACTACGTACACATTAATCATGTGTGCAGATGCGTATACCAAGCAAAAATAATCAATCAGCCTAACATCAATTATTAAAAAGGTGCAAGCATGGTGTAAAAAAGTGAAAGGTAATCGGAATCGTGTAAGAACATTTAATTATTGTGAGAACATGAGAACATTAAATAATAATCGTAAGATTAAAATTAACGGTTTAGATTACATCATTAATTACAATATCTCATATGATTGTTTCCTTTTTAATTAAAGATCGGGGAAGATCTTGTAATCTACTCAAACTAAACTCAATAATTTAAACACTATCAATTGTCAAAAAAACAATACCACTAGCAAAAAATTCAAAGTTATTTTTCCTAAAAAAACAACACGAGCAATTAACCACTAAACAACACAAACAATTAATCACTAATTAAAACACATAAATATTTTTTTGACAGCAATTAAAACACATAAATATTAAACACTAAACAACATAAATATTTTAATACAAACATTTGTCTTTAAGTACTTAAAATTAAAATTACAAATTATAAATAAATTCAATTTAAAACATTAATTTTAATCATATTTATTGATCTGATTCTGCAAATATTTAATTTCATCTTTGACCGCTTCGTGCTCCGCTCTATGGGTTTCTTCCGCAGACATCAGATCGACGCCGGCTTCAAAAAGCCTCCGTGAAGAAAGATTTGTTTGTTCCACCAAGTCTTGGAATTTTTGAAAGGGAGTTATTTCTTTTCCTTTAACAGCGTTCAACGCATCGTCAACATACTCAATTTTTCTTCCATCCCTAAAATAAACCTCCTTCATACCATTAGAATACAATCATAGAAAGTAAATGAATAAGAGCCAACAAGAAAACAAATTAAAGTAAATGTTTACCTGTCTCTTGTCCTTCGAATACTCAATCACCAGGCAGTGCTGTAGACTTTTATCAGGTGGTGGGACAACCATGGCACCTCTGGGTGCCCTTCCGGCTCTAAAAGTTGTAATATTATCTTTCCTCTCTGTTTCCTAAATAAAAAAAAGTGACATAAATCAAGCTGTAAGGTTAAGAATCCTAAATTACACTACCAACAAATTTAATACCGTAAGCTCCTTTTTTGCTTGATTGTCCACGTTTAAGCATTGTTAGTTAGCTTGAAGAAGATACTAGAATAACTTGCACTCATGAGGTTTTTGCTAAATGTGGTGAGAGATAACTACCTCAAGACACACATATATATAGACCCCTAGTAATTAGGTTGTAGGTTGTCAAAAGACAAATTCAACCCTCATCAAAATCCATTTAAATGTGTCTTGAGGTCTCATAACTTTGGAGACTCATAAATTGAGCTACACAACTCCAAATTGAACCAAACCAGTGCCAAAACGACCGGCGTTAAGTCTACTTTCAAAAAAAATCAGTCACATAATTTTTGGACTAACCGAACAGTCCCAGTTTTAAAAGAACCGAACCTGTGTCCAGAATTGCTAAATCAGTGAGTTCGTGACCAATTTGCGTGTTTTGCGACTCAAAATTTACGAAACGAACGCAATTTCAACTAAAACAGAAATCATACAGTCAACACAACATAAAACAAAAACCCTAAATGAGTAAAACTCACCTATCGTGATGAAAATCACGAAAACCGAGTCTTTGACAAAGCTCAATCGTTCCGAAACTTCACGAACTCAAACCGAACCGTTCCAAACACTTCCACCACTCCCAAACCGAAAAGCCAGCACCTCAACTCTCCCACCTACTGAACAAATCGATTCCAAACAGCAACTTAACTCTCCAATGGCCCTCAATCAACAATACAACCTCAGTTTCACTCTTTTCCTCTACCCAATGTACATACAAGCCTTGCCAAAGCTCCATCTTCACCAAGCTTCAACTTTGAGCTTCAAGCATTAGAAATGGTGGATTCACAAAGAAGAAGAATGCGAGATTGAAATTGGTATCAAAGGAAAGAGGAATGAAAATGGAGAAGATTGGTACCTAAATCATGAGCATACATGAAGGATTGTGGAACTTCCCCTTCTTCTTCCTCCTCTCCCTCACGCCAACTCTCTCTTCTCCCTCTCTCTAGGTTTTCTCTTTTTCTTTCTTTCTCTCTTTTCTCACTGTTACTCTCTCTCTCTCTCTATTTATCTCTATTTTCTTTTCCTTTTTATTTTCTTTCTTTTCCTTCTTTCTTTCTTTCCTTTTTCTTACTCTTACTTTCCCTTTCTTTTTATTCTCACAAGTGTGGAATGAGAGAGTGTTTGGATATTTTTGTGTCTTGTAGCTCATTTAATGTGAGTGGTATAAAGACTAAAATACCTTTAGTGTTCTAATTTTCCACTCAATAATCCATTTAAATTATATACTCAAGCAATTATAAATTGCTTTCGCGACAACCTCACATCTGCGACTTGATTTATTACCTACTCGAGTAATAAATCACTCCTTAATTTCTTAATTCGAAATTAACGAGATTAGGGATGTTACAGTAGTACTCAATGGGAATCAAATTGGAATGATTTTAAAACCATTTTGAAAGTAGTAGCTGTCAAATTTTTTTTATAGACAATGTTAGTGGAGGTGGAAGAATGTTAGTTTCCGGGATTTGTCATTATTTTATTATTGTATTACAGTAACGTATTTTGTGTAAATAAAAAAAAGTAACATATTTTGTCATTACTTTGTTGCATTGTATTAGCATATTTAGAATTAGAATAGTAACGTGTAAATTTGCAAAAAGAATAGTAACGTGTAAAGCAATATAAATGTTATTCAAAGTGGTGTCCCTTTGACTAATTACCACATCAATTCATTGTTCCTTAGACACACAATATATAAGTATGTAACAAAAAAAGTAGTACTTAAGTTTCAGTTTATTATGTTATTTTAAACTGAAAATATTCGACTATTTAAAAAATTGAATATGTTCGTATTTACTTACTAATTGCAATTTTTTGACCAAATCAAAAAAAAAATTGGTTATTTTCTTCAAATAATGTCCATATTGAATTTTACATTCTGTTTAGTTAAAATCGTTAAGTAATCATATATTTATTTAAAATATATATATATATATATATATATATATATATATATATATATATATATATATATATATATATATATATAATACATTCACAAATAGACTCTTTCATGACTAAACCTCTAAACAAAATCTAATTGGTCCACTTAGGATTAAATAATCCAACATGTACCCCATCTCAATGCCAGCACAACAACAACCTTATTTCCATCACAAATTTAAATAATAATAAAAACGTCTATTAAATTTTATTAATATCCATAACCGACAATACAGTTATAAAGTCTAATTACACAATCCTAAAATGTAATTAGACTTTATAACTGTATTGTCGATTATGGATACACGATAAGTGTGCTCGAATTTAAATTACAAACATTAAAATTTAAATAAATTAATACTCCTATAAGGTAATTAAACGATTAGCAATATCACACAAATTTATTAATGCCAAATTTTTTTAGGCATGACAGATCATTTTTATTTTTATTTAATTATGCATCATAACATCTCCAATTACACCGCTATATAGCAATAGCAATTAATGACATTTGTTGACTCCAATTATACCGGCTAATATAAATATAAATATAAATACTTAATATACTAATTTGCATAATAATTACTTTGTCACTCTGTACATACTCAAAAACATGATATATAGTGCATCAGTATTCCATTTGGGATGCATTAGTGAACTTACTATTTAGTAATTAGTTTTTGAATTTCAAAATTCTAATTCTAAAATAAATTACATACAGTATGGAATAATGTGGTTTCCATTTTTGCATGATGATTATGTAAATTTTTGAAACCAATTATTGTGAGGAATTATTTTGTGTTGACCATAACTTATATAACAATAAGTTTTCTGAGTGCCATTATTTCTGAAATTCAAATTATAAAACATGTACTCCCTCCTCCGTTACAGAATATAGGTAAAAATTGATCAACAAAAGTTGATGTATCTTGATCAAAATTTGGACTAGATACATCGACTTCTGTTGATCATTTTTTGTTTATATTCTGTAACAGAGTATTATTCAATGACATTGAAAGGTTTACCATGAATATATCGGTACAAAGAACACATTGCATCCCAAGAAATCCGATCAGCAATAAAAACCGCGCACGTTACCATATTCATACTATCTGGAGCTACAATATACAATCTCTTGAATCAGGTTCCACAATTAAGGTCATGGATCAAGTGGAAAGCGCAAATCATATCATTAAATGTGCACAACATAATCGAAAATTTAATTAGATGATCAAACTTGCTTCTCACCCTATTCATATCATTAAAAAGTTGACCAATTGGAGCAGCCAATTTTTTTGAGACCTATATTAACACCCAATTTTATACCAAAATAATATCTCCCTCACGAAACTTATAATCAGAATTTTCAAACTCAAATTCAAAAAAGGGTAGGAAACCTAAATATTTCAAAATCCCTATGCAATTAATTTCACGTTAAATTTGATAATCTCAACCGTCATTGATAAATAAGGAATTTCATATTTGGTATGCACCTAATTAGCACGGAGGTGTCGATACCCGCCCCGAATTCTCTCAACAAAATATTAACTATTTTATTTCATTTTTTACATTTATATTCATTCATTTTATTTCATAAAATTTTTATATGTTTAATTTTGATCTATTTTCATAGAAAGACTATTTTAATACTTTAAATTTTATTTTATTATTGAGTAATTATGATTTTATTTTATTAATAATAATAAACATAAATTTTTTATTTCTCTATGAGTTAGTGTCGGAAATGGGAGCCAATCCCATTTGGGACGTGGATGGGGGATGCAAAATCCGACCTCGCTAGAGATTGGGCCGGGACGGGGGATGCAGGAGAATTTTATTACAACCCATGTCGACATAGATCATGGTTTTTTTTATAAGTCAAAAACTTATTGATAGTGGCACTAGGGGTGCCTCAACCCAATTACAATTACTGTAACCGATTTATAAAATTAATAGGATTGGCATTCCACTCTTCGAAATCTATATTGATTTGATCTCCCAACCTATGTGCTATCCACCCCCAAGATAATCCATTTACATGGTTTAGCATTTGTGATATACTTGGTACCCCCCTCTGAAAATGATATTATTCCTATTAATCCATAAGACCCAAAGCACAGCAGCCTAGACCAAAAACCTTATTCTCTTTTTTTTCTTACCTCCTGCCACAATTCGGTTCCCTCCACATATGATCCCACGATCCTTCACACGCTTCCCCTGTAGAACCGATCCACGCAAAAACATCCCGCCACAGTTGAGTGGATACCGAGCAATTAAAGAACAAATGGGCAGAATCTTCATTGAAACGAAAGCAAAAAATGCAGCAGACATCGTAATTAGCATCCACTATTCCTTGTCGCATGAATGAGACATTCTCGTGGGCAACCTATATATATCAATTAAAACTCTCCATCCGTGCACTACAAATTTAGAGGGCGCTGCAATAGACCAGAATTTTTTTAATGACTTGTTTTGTTTTGTCTTGTTGACGAAGATCATCTCTGCATTATGTGAGATCACCTCTGATATCTTTGTCTTCATCAGTGTATCATGGTTGAAAACCAAAACACAACAACCGGTGCAGAAGAATTTTCCAACACATTATATTACAAACCATGTCGAAGACCATGGTTGAAAACAGAAAGAAAACTAAAACAACTGAAACCTATTATTCTGAATGATGCAACTACACTCTTTCTCAATATTAATTTGTTTCTTGAGAATCATTTGTGGCTTCTTGTCGGTCTGTGGGAATGGACATGTCTTTGTCAATGGTGGTGTTTCTTCATTACATAGATCAACCACATCAACAGCACTATCAATCTGTTGATTCTCATTAGTTGAATTAGAGAAGCAATTGAGGACCTGACTTTTTTGTGCGTGTCAGCATCTGAATATATATTATACGTTTAGGATATATTTGTGTACATTGTGTAGTACACAAGTGTATAGGAGAAGCTAATTGATCCTATAGTGTAGTACTATAAAAAGTGTGCAGTACAATTTCAAGGGATGGATTAATTGTGAGAGACGTTTCATAATAATGTAATTTAATGCCTAAATGCTTAGAAGCTGCCATGTGTGAGAAGATTAAATGAAAATATTTGTAATTGTTAATAGTATAGATATGTTTGTATTGGCAAGTCCATATGTGGATGCACAATTAGGACGACACATTGCCTACCCCATGCTTGTGAACTTGGTAGGTATAGTATAGTATAATACCCACTCAGTGTCGGCCCAAGAGACTAGTGTCGGCCCAAGAGACTAAAACAAGGGCTTTAGGCCTCAAATTTTTGATAAGAAAAAGGCCTAACAAATAAGCAAAGCTCATATGGTTTCTTGATCACATCCTAACACCTGGAGATGAGGTTCGATCCCTAGCGTATATTTATTTTGATAAAAACACAACTAATGTAATTTTATCTTTAGAGAGGTTAGCAGTTAGCTTCTTTTTTTTGGGTCAGATTGTAGTAGGCGGCTAGCTGAATGCGAATTTTCAAGTTGGGCTGCCAATATACATCTCTCATGTTTGGGGAAATGGTTTCTTTTGCTAATTTTTCTATTGTTTTCATTTTTCGTTAGTTTTTTCTTCTTGTTTGCTCATTTTTTAGATAATTGTTTTGTTCAATACCAGATCAGAGAAATGCACGGAACTTGGACCAGGCCCAATACCGCGGTAATAATAGCCCAGCGCGCACTCATCCAACGAGTTTTCCATCTAGCGGCTCAAATTAACACGGTCGTATCCGAAGCCCCACACGTGTTGCAATCGTCTATAAATATGGGTGCTACCCCCCATCTCCAGGTACGCTTTCCATTATTGCACATTCCGCCTCATTCAAATACTGACTTAGGAATCGGAGTGTCTGCAGGTACCCCCTACCCGACGTGGGACTGCGCCCACCTCGGGATGACCGAGCTCAATTCTGAAAATCTGACATTCATCTTCAAGGTCCACAAAGCAAGAAACACAAGTACCCCGGATCAGGTAATTCTCGAGATCCAGTACCGAACATTGGCAACCACAGTGGGAGAATAATCGCTTGCTTCCACCCCCGACATACATTCAGCCAAGATACCCGCCATGGAACTAAGTGGTGGCTACCCTGTCTCATCCGGCGTAACGAAGCGTGCAGTGAAACAAAAATGGCGAGAGATTGCTAATCTGTCTTCTGCCTCTCGCGCCAAAGCTTTTCCCCCGAGACAACCGCTGTTCTTTTCTGATGACGACTATCTCCTCAGGGAACCCAATGAGCCCATTCCCCTAATCATCTTGATCTCGGCTTCCATATTCGGTGTAGAGGTAAGGCAAATCCTCGTTGACCAAGGAAGCTCCGCTGATCTGATGTTCAAGGATCTCCTTCCTACGTCCGGCTTGTCTCCAAATGACTTAAACCCCTAGTCCGGGCCCAACCTCTCGGTCTTCGGGGAAAGTATGGCATGACCTTTGGGCTACTTCGACACTTTTGTAACTTACGGAGAAAAGAAGCTCGCCCGAGCTATCAAGACTACATTCTTGGTGATACCCATGATCTCTCCCTACCGCTGCATCATTGGAAGACAAACTCTGGCAAAGCTTGGCGCCGTTACTTTAGTCGTCCACCTGAAATTGAGTTTCCACTCCCTCGATGTCGAGGTTGTAACCATCCCGACTGACCTGAAAGTCGCAAAGCATTGTCATTACCTCACCTTGCATGGGACCCAACCTTAGCTCCAAGAAATTTCTGAGCCTCCACCATCAGCTCTCGGGAAAGCGAAGAAAAAACAAAAGTTGCTTCCAAGGTAGTGGACGACTTAGACTCGGCAGGATTCGTCAAAGCAGTTAAATACACCACCTGGCTCTCTAACGTTGTCCTGGTAAAGAAGAGCAATGGGAAATGGAGAATGTGTGTTGCGTACACCAACCTCAATAAAGCTTGCCCCAAGGACGCTTTCCCGGTCCCGAGCATTGACAAACTAGTGGACAACGCCTCTGGCTTTCGCCTACTTTCCTTTTTGGACGCCTACTCCAGCTATAACCAAATCGCGATGAACCCACCAGATCAGGAGAAGACAGCCTTTATGACCGACCGGGGCAACTACTGTTATAGGGTCATGCCTTTCCGCCTAAAAAATGCCGGGGCGACGTATCAGCGCATGATGAACAAGGTTTTCCTTGATCAAATCGGCAAGGTTGTCGAAGTCTACCTCGACGACATGATTGTTAAAATCAAGAGGGACGAAGGCCACATGGCCGACCTCGAGGAAATCTTTGTCGAGGCAAGGAAGAACAACCTCAGATTCAACCACCAAAAGTGAACTTTCGGCGTTAGAGTAGGGAAATTCCTGGGTTTCTGTCTTACAGAAAGAGGAATTGAGGCCAACCCGGACAAATGTAGAGCCGTGACCAACATGCATCCCCTGTCAGTGCAGTCTTAAATTGAGAAATAGAGGGCGGGCAACGCCCCGTGTACTTCGTGAGTAAGGTGTTGCAGGGGGCCGAGTCAAGGTACAAAAAGATAGAAAAGTTGGCACTGGCTCTAGTAATAGCTGCCAGGAGACTAGGGCCATACTTCGTTGCGCACTAAATCGTGGTGAGAACGGACCAGCCCATCCGTCAAGTAATACATCGCCTCGACTTAGTGGGCATAATAATCAAGTGGGCAATCGAGCTCTCTGAATTCGGCATCAAGTACGAAGCCCGTTCCGCCCTCAAGGCTCAGGTGCTAGCCGATTTCGATGCTGAAATGACGCTTACTCCCTGTTATACCCTAATTTTGTCCGAGTTCTTTTGATAGTTTTTAATTTGGACTTTTTCAACCATTTTATTTTGGACTTTTTCTGAAAATTACAAAAAATAGTAGTTTTTTGCGTATTTTCGGGTGTTAGCTACTATTCGAAGGAAATTTCTCTCTCATTGGACCTCGTTTTTACGATCTGAACGGTGAAAGTGAAGACATATTTCCCACGAATCCACTGTAAAAAAATGAGACGATCCGACGGTTAACGAATCCGGAATCGCAATTTTACGGTGACAGGTTTGAGAAAAACGGGAATTGTGTTTTAAAGGGGAATTGCTTTCTCTACCTTGTTTTAGTCCCACATTGCTCACAAGAAACAAGAGTTCCCTAGCAATTGGATATAAAAGGGGTGGAGAGGTGAAGATTAGGGGAGGAGATCATTGGCGGGTTAAGTGATCTTTTGGGTCAAAGCGTTCGCGGCCCATTTCACTAAAAACCTGTCTTTGATCATTTGGACGTTTTGAGTCGGCTTTCCGATTCTCAAAGCGGTTCTTGCGGTCTTTGGGTCAAAATAGACCGAATTGGAGTCCGGTTTGCTGCTCCGTCCGGTTTCGGCACTCGTCGAGTCCAAGTTAGTTTTGTATTTATTTTGTTTATTTTTATGTACATATTTATTTATCATTTATTTGTAATATAATCTATTTATTTATTTATTTATTTATTGTTTATGTATATATCTATTCATATTTATTTATGTATATAGTTATTTATTTATTTATTTATTTAGCCTAGTCTTTATTAATTATCAGTTTTTGTCTTTTTTTTATGCACAAATTAGTTTATTTCTTCAAAAATCAAATAAAAGACTAAGTCGGTTGTACAACCGGGTTAGTCATCTTCCTAGGACCAATGAGCTATACAGTTCAGTAATCCTAAAAACTTATAAAAATTGTAAATAAATCATTTTTCCTAAAAATAGGGGACTAAGTCGGTTGTACAACTGGGTTAGTCAGCGTTCTAGAACTAATGAGCTGTACAGTTCAGGAGTTCTAGATATTCTAAAACCAACTCACCTCACATCAAACAAACGTCTTTCAAAAAACCTCAAAAATACTTTCAAAAGTAGGGGACTAAGTCGGTTGTACAATCGGGTTAGTCAGCGTCCTAGGAATTAGTGAGCTGTACAGTTCAAGGAATCCTAGGACCCCTACACTAAAAAACACCAACCAACAAACCTTTTTTCAGGAAGAACTACGTAGCTTTGATTCCTCCATTGCATCTGGAGGTACGTAGGAGCAAGAGTCCACTCTTGTCAAACACTAAAAACTAATAATTTTAATTAAGTATTCTTTCCTTCACATTCAAATAAAAGGGTAAAATGATAATAAACTACAATTAATTAGACCAAAGGATGTCGTGGGGTGCTAATACCTTCCCCACGCATAATGACTCCCGAACCTTAAACTCGCCTTGTCCAAACTTAAAGGGATTTCCCGAATTTGCCCTTAAACTAGAATTTCGGTGGCGGCTTCCTATGAACCTTCAAAGAATCCTTTCCCGGATTTTTCGGTCGCTACAGCTGGCGACTCCACTGGGGAATTAACTTTTTAGAGAGTCAAAACCTAGTCTAATTATTTAGGATTAATTTCATTTTTACCCTTCCCTTATTTATTTATTTATTTTTGCATGTTATACTTTTATGTGATATATAAACCCTGGGGTAGAAGACGATATTTGTATGAATGTTTGTTTTGTTTGCAGCTTTGGGTTATTTTAAACTGCTCCTACACACACTACACCTCTACACATCACACACATGTGAGAAAAGTCCTCTACCGGACTCGAGTGCAAACCTAAGTTAGAAGCGAGATTGCGTAGTGATGGCTGCGGGACGACGTCTCGTTGGGTGGTCATGAAAATCTCACCTAGAGTTTGATTCCTTTTAAGGATGCTATCCTTCTAATAGCTTGCCTATTGTTGGGGTCGATATTCTTGATCTGGGTCCTTGGCTCTAGGGACCATATGTAGAATTCTTTAGAACCATCCTTGTGAGGTTCACTATAAAATAAACCTTAGACCCACTCCATAGGATACCTTCCTAGGGTCACAAAGGAGCTTCATACCCTTGCATTCAAACAAATATTGATGCATACCATCTTTTATCAACAAAAAAAATCAAAAAAAAAAAACAAAAATTGTTATATTCCACAAGCTTTTAGAAGTTATGCCTCATGCATTTTTCCTTTTCTTTGCAATAAAAAAATCCCATGTCGCATGTATTTTTATGACCGTCTGAGAGTTAAAAGCTTTATTTTGGAGAGAAGCCATGCATGCTAAAGTCAAAGTCAAACTTTGTACTTTACTCTCCAAACGTAAAACTTATAATTCCCCGGCGCGATAAATAAAATCATATATTATCATTTCATGCATGTACATAATCATTACATTCGCATTTCACATACATTCATTCGCACATCATGCACATTCATTCATTGCATACTTACATCATGCAATAAAAAAAAGAACGGTATAAATTTTAGAGAAAAACTGTGATGAGAGATGAGACATTCTTGTGAAACAAATTACTCTTCTTTGGAAAAGTTTAGTCTTACTTAGTTGCAAGCTCAAGGTGTTTCAAGGCACTCAATTTTTTTAAATTAGCAGGTCGTTCACATTTTTCTAACAAAGTGTTGCATCCCATGATGAATGACCGAAATGGTCTGTCAAAAAGTTCTTTCATGCTTTAACTAATGTTAACTCTCTACGAAGCATTTGTATAGTAACTTGTGTGTAACATGTGTCTTCATTCTTGTTTGAGTCAGTTAATGTTCGTACCTTATCATCATCCCCCGTCCAAGTCTAACCCCACCCCGACCACCCTAAAGTACATACTCCCCTACCTAGTCGACTTTTTGGTTTGTTCTCACTAATGAAATAACGCTTTAGGCCCTCCATACTGGGGCAAATTTGTGATCTCTAAAATACCTTGTCAACGTTGTATTCCCTTGGTGTAAGTCCTTTACAAAAAAAAATTCAAAAAGGCCCGTTAGGTTGAAAACTCGTAAGAGCTATATAAAAGTAAATAAATTATCGTCCTTAAGTTAATTTTTGAGAAAACGAGCAATCGTGATTTGAAATGAAGTTTGACCATCTTCCCCAAATCCTCAAAAAAAAAAAAACTTGTGCTACCCACCTTAAGCCAAAAATCCAAAAACCTTGCAATCACCCTAGACAAGGATCAATTCTACATCAAAGATAGCGTATCACTTTTATCTGCTCACTCAGCTCAAAAGAAAGAGAAAGAAAAATCACAAAAAAAAGTGAAAAAAAGAGAGGATTGAAAAGAAAAATTCTGAAAAAAGGAGCAAAAGTAGTAGAAATTGTGAGCTGATACTTCGTACCTTGTCGGAAATCAACTCTCAAATACTTCCTTTGGCCTCAATATTCTACCCTCCACAAACCCTTGGCCAAGTGACAATCCTAAACAGGTCCATTCTACCATGAGACACATCAATTACTGTCTCAATAAAACCTCAAAACACTCATTTGAGCCTAATAACCATTTCCTTCATAAATCATTACCCGTTAGCCAAGTTACATCACCAAATAAAAATCATTTGTTCTATCAATCATCAAACACTTCTTCGAGCCCAATTATCCCTTCCTTCATAAACCATTAACCATCAGCCACATTACAACTTCAAAAATCCATTCTGATCAATGACCGATTGCTCTTGTTTTCTCAAAGTTTTAATCTTAGGACAAATAAGTTTATTTATTTACAATATGTTTGCTAAAAAAAATGTATCTAAAAAAAAAACTCAAATAAAGAAAAAAATCAAAGCGCTTGCACTCCAAAGGTTCATTCAAGTTCCATTGATATAAAGACAAGGTTTAGTGATCACCAAGTGCAGTTTTCATCATAATAAACTCAGGACTATCATAGCCTGAGAGACGTTCTAAAGACAACCAAAAGGCTTAAATTGGGGCATCCCTTTCACCATGTGCTCCGCGCAAGCTTGGGCAAATGTGTCCAACATCCATACCACACCCAGTCTACCCAGTCATATTTGACCAGCTCCTAAACTCATTACCCTAACTCCGTCACTTTTCACAACCTCACCAAAACAACCGTCTGAATTCCCATTATCAAATGGGGCAACCATACTCTATGGGCTGGGACAAAATCTCTTGCTTTTTCGCCCTTCATTCCAAAGTCAATGTGTAACACCCCAAATATTAATTAGGTGAATTATTTAATTAATTTGCTTAGGTGGTTAACTAATTAATTTAATTAAATGAGTATTTGACTAATTTAATTAAGTAGTATTTTAGTTGGCTATATTAAAATAAATTGGAGGGTAAATAATTAATTTAAGGAGAGGTGTAGTAAATAAGTGAGAAGTATTATAGTTAAATTGGGATGATGTATTGGAGTATCTAGGAGGTGCTAATAAAAGGGCCCAAGTCACTTAGTGACCCAAGCCCAATTGCCTAAAACCCCTAAAACCTAAGGGAGGGTCTCATTACCCTCATTCATGAAAGAAAGACAACGAAAGATTGAAAGGAAATGGGAGGTGAGGCTGACGCTAGGAGGAGAGGAAGAAGGGAGAGGGTTTCCCTTGGGTTTTATTTGGTAGGTGAGTTTTGACCTCAATCTTCCTCATTTCTTTTCCCCATTCCATTTCCATGAGTTCCATAAGCTCATTCTTGTCCATTTTTGAATTTCCATTTTTCACCCAAGCAAGGAGACAATTCGGTTTGGGCTGGAAATCAAAGGTGGGGGTCTTGTTTTGTTGATTCTTGGTGGTTAGTTGAAGCTTTGGCTCATTAAAGGTTAGGGGATTCTCATTTATGTCTATAATAATTTGTATGATATGTATTGTGTGTGGAGTAGCACTAGGTTGCTTGATTGTGTGAATTTTATGTTAGTTATATGTTGGTTGTTGTATTTGATGTTCAACTTGATGATATTATGGTGTTTGTTGTTGGAATTAAATGTATGTGGAATATGCATGCTAGGTGTTTGAATAAATGCTTCAATGTGAATAAATGTGAGAATGTGTGGATTTAATGATGGTGATTAATTGTCTAGATGATGTGTTGTTGAATTGGGTGATGAATTGTTGAATAAAAATGTTGTTGAATTGAATTGATGATGAGTTTTAATTGTTCATGGTCTTTGTGTGGTTTTCTGGACACTGTTTCAGTATTTTCAAAACTGGTACTGTTTGATTGAGTCAAAAATTATGTGGCTGAGTGTTTTCGAAAATAGACTTAAAGCCGGTCGTTTTGGCACTAGTTTCGTTAAATTCGGAGTTATGTAGCTCCAGTTATGAGTCTCCAAAGTCGAGTCAAATCTCTAGAGTCAATCTGTGGGTAGGTGCGGTTTTTGCAAGATTTATGCCTTCAAATGAACTCCGTTTTGAACGATTCTTTTTCCATTAGAAACTATACTCAAATTGCTTTTGTTCGGGCTAAGGTTTTGTCCCATTTGGTCAAGTTTAGGTCAATTTAGAGTAAAATGAAGTGGGAGGACAGAATCTGTCCAGTCTGGGGACTGTCCGGGTTGTTTCTAAAAACTGTACTAATTGGCTCACTGTTTTGGAAATCTAAAGATATATCCAGAAACTATATATCCGTGGCTTTCCGACGAGTGGTCTTTTGTAATTTTTCGATGTCGTTTGCTATTTTAAATACTCCGCCGAAGTAGGTGCCAAAATGTGTCTAAGTGATGGTTTAGTCCCTAAGAATTAATTTAATCCTTGGTGTGACAAAATAGTCCCTAAGAATTAAATTAATTCTTGGCGTGACAAAATAATCACTTAGTGTCCAATTAATCCCAATATGTCCACATAAGTTCCAAAGTACTAAATTAATTCATAACGTGTCAAAATAATCTTTAAGTTCTAAATTAATCTTTGGTGGGTCAAAATGGTCCTTAAGTGTGGAAAGGGTCCTTATGAGGCGGTTTGGTCCTTAGGTGGAATTTAACTTAATAAATGATGTGGGCTTCGGCCAAAGTGGTGGGTTAATAAATAATGTGGGCTTCGGCCAAAGTGGTGGGTTAATAAATGATATGGGCTTCGGCCAAAGCGATGGGTTAATAAGCGAAGGGGGCTTCGGCCAAAGCGACGGGTTGTGTGTGGTGATATTTTAAGTGATGTGACAATGAATGTGGTAGTAATGTATTGTGTATGGTGCATTGTCATAGTGTCGCATAAAGCATATGCATAAAGCGAAGGGGGCTTCGGCCAAAAAGCGAAGGGGGCTTCGGCCAAAGCGAAGGGTGCCCATTGGGCAAAAAGCGAAGGTGATGGATCCACATGCATGTTGCATACATGCATAAACTCATACATTCATAGAATGCTTGTTGATACTTAATTAATTTGTGATTGTTGTTCTTAGTATGATACTTGAATGGTAAATGTCTTAATTGTGAAGGGTTATTGTTGCTAGATGCTTTCTGCTTATAATGCTTATCTTACTTGTTATTATTTATGTAAAGAGACTCACCCTAGCATTTTTATGTTGCCTGCTCTCGTGGCGACAAACAGGTGACTCTGAGTGAAGGTGCCATGCCTTCTTGGGATATTTGTGTCGGCTCTGATTTAGTAACACCGGGGATGGGATTTTAGTACTCCTATTTTATGTTATGTATTAGACTGTTTTTGACTATGTATTGAGTATGTTGAACTCAGTTTTATTTCCGCTGCGTTGCAAACTATTTTCTGGATTATTGTAAACACTAAACAGGTATTTGAGGGTCTTAACCCACGTGACTATGACATGTATTTTGCACACTTGATGCGTTTGAATTTTTAAATGTGCCTTGATGATGTTTTTATTAAATGTAGCACTCTCTTTGAGGTGCATGGAAAGGTTTTGAAAAACTCTGATTTTTATTTAAGTTAATTAGAAAATATAGAAGGGGGTGTTACACAATGCATTCCCAATTCATCATCTTCCACGCCCCTAACTTGTCACCACTAGACTGGGGCAAGTTATTCACTCACCGCCATCAGATCTAAATTGGGGCAATCCCACATTTCTTGGCTTGGAAAAACCTACATTTCATGACCTTGACAAAGACCAGTCAGTCATTCACCCCTTCATGTGCCACAAATGTCCTCACCCTGGACCTATAGAACCCCACATTAACTGACTCATTCATATATATATGCACTGCTATACATGTTTGCTAAACAATGCTTCAGAGAGATAGAACACAAGTTAATAATGTGATACTGAAAATCCACTTAGTTAACTTTGTGGACCTAAATTTCGATCATCATGGGGTATCATAATGGAAGAGAAAAAGAAGCAAACTTGCAAATACAATACTTTTTTTTTCACATCAGTGTCTGTAAATAACAACCTTTGAGATTGCCGAAGTTTGAATCAAATCTAATCTTTCCAAAGAATGATCAATATTCATCTCCGCCTCTCGCACCCAAAATCTCACATCTCATCATCACAAAAAAATGTTTCTACACCCAAATCAATCATTTCATATCATCGCACCATGCACCATAGCATTTGCATTCAAGCATTTCATTCACATTCGCATTTCCTGCATTTATTGTATAGCAAAAAAAAAAGAGCAAAAACTAAAAAACAAAAAGAGAAAAGAATCACCTATTTCATTCATCACATCGCCAAAAATCAACTGTTGCATGTGCATATATTATTGGCATTGTATATGCATTACATGTATTGCTTCTGAATCGACTTCAAGTGTCGATCCCTATATTTTGTTCCTCTAATATCCGCGCTTTAAGCGTTGATCTCATATCATATCACAGATCACCAGGTTGATCCCTCAGACCCCAAGTGGTCCTTCAGAGCAGTGCCCTAAGTGGTCCAGGTCGCAACGTCGGAGTCGAGCCCGACGAACCTTCGCAGACCCCGCGTGGTCCTTCAGACTAGCTGTGTCAGCCTAAGACATAGTGGACGTCCTCTATTGGTCAACATATGAGTTCCGGATCTGATCTTGACCCCTGGCCGCTCGAATATAAAGGCCCCTCAGACCGTTTTACTAGTACCTTAGCTAGTAGCGCTCCTTCAGACCATGATGGTCCTCTATTAAGGCCTAGACAGCCTTCTAGACCCCGAGTGGTCCTTCAGAGCCTTAGTGCTCCTTTAAGGCCCCAAGTGGCCCTTCAGAGCCTTAATGCTCCTTCAGATCCCGAGCGATCCTTCATTTTGTTCTTGGTTAATGCGCCAAGTGTTAATCGTTCCTCCTCCATTCTCAAACCCTTTGCTTTCTCTTAAACGGACAAAATTGACGTCTATTCTATCTTTATTTCTATTTTCACTACGAAAATTTGAATACACTTCACCTTTTCAAGTAAAATATAAATAAAGAGGGGCAGCTGTTATACCCCAATTTTGTCCGAGTTCTTTTGATAGTTTTTAATTTGGACTTTTTCAACCATTTTATTTTGGACTTTTTCTGAAAATTACAAAAAATAGTAGTTTTTTGCGTATTTTCGGGTGTTAGTTTTTAGCTACTATCGAAGGAAATTTCTCTCTCCTTGGACCTCGTTTTTACAATCTGAACGGTGAAAGTGAAGACATATTTCCCACGAATCCGCTGTAAAAAATGAAGACGATCCGACGGTTAACGAATCCGGAATCGCACTTTTACGATGAGAGGTTTGAGAAAAACGGACCAAAAACTGCAGCTATTGCGAAGGAAATTTCTCTCTACTCAGACCTTGTTTCGACGATCCGAACGGTGAAAGCGTAGATATATGTCTCACGAACCTACTGTCAAAAAAGGAAGACGATCCAACGGTTAATGAATTCGGAATCGCAATTTTACAGTGACAGGTTTGACAAAAAAAGGAATTGTGTTTTAAAGGGGAATTGCTTTCTCTACTTTGTTTTAGTCCCACATTGCTCACAAGAAACAAGAGTTCCCTAGCAATTGGATATAAAAGGGGTTGAGAGGTGAATATTAGGGGAGGAGATCATTGGCGGGTTAAGTGATCTTTTGGGTAAAAGCGTTCGCGGCCCATTTCACTAAAAACCTGTCTTTGATCATTTGGACGTTTTGAGTCGGCTTTCCGATTCTCAAAGCGGTTCTTGCGGTCTTGGGGTCAAAATAGACCGAATTGGAGTCCGGTTTGCTGCTCCGTCCGGTTCGGCACTCGTCGAGTCCAGGTTAGTTTTGTATTTATTTTGTTTATTTTTATGTACATATTTATTTATCATTTATTTGTAATATAATCTATTTATTTATTTATTTATTTATTGTTTATGTATATAACTATTAGTATTTATTTATGTATATAGTTATTTATTTATTTATTTTTTTAGCCTAGTCTTTATTAATTATCAGTTTTTGTCTTTTTTTTATGCACAAATTAGTTTATTTCTTCAAAAATCAAATAAAAGACTAAGTCGGTTGTACAACAAGGGTTAGTCATCTTCCTAGACCAATGAGTACATGCATTCGGTAATCCTAAAAACTTATAAAAATTGTAAATAAATCATTTTTCCTAAAAATAGGGGACTAAGTCGGTTGTACAACTGGGTAAGTCAGCGTTCTAGAACTAATGAGCTGTACAGTTCAGGAGTTCTAGAATACCTATTCTAAAACTAACTCACCTCACATCAAACAAACGTCTTTCAAAAAACCTCAAAAATACTTTCAAAAGTAGGGGACTAAGTCGGTTGTACAATCGGGTTAGTCAGCGTCCTAGGAATTAGTGAGCTGTACAGTTCAAGGAATTCTAGGACCCCTACACTAAAAAACACCAACCAACAAACCTTTTTTCAGGAAGAACTACATAGTTTTGATTCCTCCATTGCATCTGGAGGTACGTAGGAGCAAGAGTCCACTCTTGTCAAGCACTAAAAACTAATAATTTTAATTAAGTATTCTTTCCTTCACATTCAAATAAAAGGGTAAAATGATAATAAACTACAATTAATTAGACCAAAGGATGTCGTGGGGTGCTAATACCTTCCCCACGCATAATGACTCCCGAACCTTAAACTCGCCTTGTCCAAACTTAAAGGGATTTCCCGAATTTGCCCTTAAACTAGAATTTCGGTGGCGGCTTCCTATGAACCTTCGAAGAATCCTTTCCCGGATTTTTCGGTCGCTACACTCCCTCTAACTCGGCATCCTTACAATGGACACTCCACGTCGACAGATCTTCAAATTCAAAGGGAAGTGGAGCTGGGTTGATGATGACTCATATTTATATGAGTTATTTATGCCTTTATCCATGTAAATCAAGTGAGTTCTCAAGTAATATTAGTATCTTATGTCTCTAATTATTATAGTTGTAGGAAAAGAAGGGTTAGAAACTGTTTTGTAAGAATTCGGCACATCTGGTGCCCTTTTGAGCAATTTAATGTGTTTTGTGAGTGCTGCAGTGATAAACGCTATAGCGTCTAATGCTACAGCGGCAAGAGGGCATCTCGGCTAAGTTTTGGGCAGGTCGGCTAAGTCTTTGAAGCAAGTCGGCTAAGTGTTTTTTTTGGCGCCAAGCTCTTCACTCCAAGTCTCGTTTTCAATGCCCACTGTGCAGACTGACACGGCCGGATTTTCATGGATATTATAGGACACATGGCATTGTGTGAGTGAGAGGCTAGCGATAGTTGGTGCGATGGCCATACCACCTTACCCACTAACTCTGACGCCAACTACTTCTTCTTCCCTTCAAATATACACATTCAGAGACATGCAAATACATTCGCAGATTCAGAGAGTTTTAGAGAGAGTTTTTTTGTAATAGATTTTCTTCATTGTTAAACACTTTTAAGCTTTGTTTTATTTGTAATTTTTAGTTTAGTATTCGCTTCGGTGTGAACTCGGCGTTTAGCGTCATCTCGGTGGATGAAGTGGAAGCTTCAGTGTGAATCTTTTGCCACCATTTCTTCCCATTTCGTTCTAGGTAATATGAGCGTTCTACCTTGTATTACTTTGATGATGCGAAACATGAGCTAAACACTTTGAGTTGGATTGCTCAGATCTTTGTAATGAACCATTAGTATTGTATTTATAATGTTGCATGCTTTGCGTTTCAATCTTTGTGTTATACTTCTTTCAGACTTGTTTTAGAAATGATCAGCTAAAATGGGTACATTCGTGGGTACAGACATGGTCCATGGATCGACTTCCAAGATTGATATGAACGAAAGTTTATGTAAAGAAATTAAAATAGATTTTGCTCCCTCTAGACATAGAAATGCAATAGTTCATAAAGCAAAGGCTGTGGGTTCTTTATTATACAGGGGTGAACTTATTTAGAACCTAGACATAGGCATCTTGTAACGAAACCCTAGTGTGAGTGACTGAAAAGCACAAAAACATTTGCAACAGCGCTTGACGCTATAGCGTGTGACGTTATAGCGCTGTGCTAATTGGGGATTTACTTAGCAAAGAGCAATCCGACTTGTTTCTCTCACATTTTACAACCACTCTTTTACTGTTTTCTTTCGACAACCACTTTTTACTGATAACCTGTTACTACAAACTTTTGCTACTCGGTCCACTAAGTGCTAGTATCGCTTAAACTCTAAAATTAATATCAATATATTACTTGTTGCGATTGTGTACACTTGCACAACTCGGTTTTGATCAACAAGTTTTTGGCGCCGTGGCCGGGGATTGCATTTAATTTTAATTTTTTAAGAATTCTTGCAATCTTATGAGGTTTTACTTTGGTATCTGTTTCTGGTGTGATAACAGGAAACGCTATAGCGTATGCCCAGAACAGAACCACCTGAATTTGAGTTTGATCCTGGACCTGAGAGAAGATTCAGAAGGTTGCGACAACAACAGAGGTTTCAACAACTCAGGCCAACTATGTATGAGCATAACACTGCAACTACAGGTAGAGGTACTCTTGGGGGAAGAACTCCTACTCACTTCGGAGGCAGAACTCCAAGAGGAGGAAGGACTCCAAGAGGAGGAAGGACTCCAAGAGGTGGAAGGCAAGGTCCTTTTACTTTCACAGAACCAGACGAAGAGTATTGGTATAAAGAGAGGTTTCTGAACCTAGGACCTGATCAAATGGTGAATGACAGAGACAGACCGATGAGGGACTATGCTGCTTTTGTTCCGACCTCTATGGAAACAAGCATCACCAGACCGGCTGTAATTGCTACTCATTTTGAGTTCAAGCCGATGATGTTTCAAATGCTCCAAACCCATGGCCAATTCGGAGGATCTACTCAAGAGGATCCCTTTGCACATTTGAGAAATTTCTTGGAAGTGTGTAGTAATTTCATCATACCTGGCGTGAGTGAGGATGCCTTTAGACTCAAACTTTTTCCTTATTCTTTAAAGGACAGAGCCAAAGCTTGGTTAAATTCTTTGGAGTCTAATTCCATCACCACTTGGGAGGAAATGACAAAGAAATTTTTAGAAAAATATTTCCCTCCCAACAAGAATGCCAGGATGAGGAATGACATCACATCTTTCAAGCAAAAGGATGGTGAAACTCATCATGAAGCAATGGAAAGGTGGAAAGAACTACTGAGGAAATGTCCACACCATGGAATTCCTATCGTGATCCAAATGGAGACCTTCTATAATGGATTGGAGGCACC
Source organism: Oxytropis ochrocephala (assembly GCA_020916435.1). Lineage (NCBI taxonomy): Eukaryota > Viridiplantae > Streptophyta > Magnoliopsida > Fabales > Fabaceae > Oxytropis > Oxytropis ochrocephala. Next base: position 84,253,709 of record CM037090.1, read on the forward strand.
AACAAGATCTATGTTAGATGCCTCATCTGGAGGTGTGATTTTGAACTCCTCCTACAATGAAGCTTCTGATCTTATAGAGCGTGTGGCCATAAACAGCTCGTCATGGCCTACTGAAAGATTAAACCCTGCCAAAAAGGTAGCAGGAGTTCATGAATTGAGTGAAGTTTCTACTCTCTCAGCTCAAGTGGCAACTCTTACAAATATGATCAAGGGTCTGAGTACTGCAAACGCTATAGCATCTGACGCTATAGCACCCAAGGAATCAACTGTGGCTGCTATTGAACAAGCTCCCCCTGGAGAAATTAGTTGTGTATATTGTGGGGGAGGACACCTTTATGAAGAATGAACCACAAATCCTGCTTCTGTGAATTATGTGGGGTACAACAAGGGCAACAACCCCTATTCTAACACCTACAACTCTGGTTGGAAGAACCACCCTAATTTCAGATGGGGTGGGAGTAATGATGCTGCCAACGCAAGTACTAATGCTCCAGCTTTTCCCCGTGTTTTCCAGCTCAACAGAGTCAAAGACAAAATTCTCCTGCTATGGACAACTCCATGGAATCTTTGCTGAGGTCTTTTATTAGTGATTGTAAGACAACTATGCAGACCCATGAAGCATCTATAAAGACTTTGGAGAACCAAGTTGGGCAAATTGCATCTGCTCTTACTCAAAGGCGTAATGGAGGACTTCCCTCCACGACTGAAGCTTCATCATCTCAAGCACCAGGCCAAGAGCACGTAAATGCTATCTCATTAAGAAGTGGCACGGAGTATCCTGAACCAACTATGCCTGAGGAAAACGAGGTGCCAGAGAAGGAAAAAGAGAAGAATAGTCCAGATATTGTGATGTCTAAGCCAGACGTTACAACGTCTAGTTTTGAACCAGGAATCAAGACGGTACCCAAGCTTGTACCTGAATATTCTCCTCCTCCCTATCCTCAAAGGTTGAAACAGGCTCATGAGAACAAGCAATTTGGGAAATTCTAGAGAGTCTTTGAAACAACTTCACATAAATATCCCATTGGTCGAAGCTCTGAAACAAATGCCTAACTATGCCAAGTTTATGAAAGACGTCCTCACCAAGAGAAGAAGGCTAGGAGAATTTGAAACGGTGGCCATGACAAGAGAGTGTAGCATGATCATGCAAAAGAAACTCCCAAGCAAATTGAAGGATCCTGGCAAATTCACCATACCATGTTCTATGGGTAAATCTTATTCTGGTAATGAACTATGTGATTTGGGAGCAAGCATCAATTTGATGCCCAAATCCATAGTTAAACAGCTGGGAATTGATGTTATTAAGCCTACTACTGCTACCCTTCGGTTAGCAGATATGTCCATAGCCTATCCCGAGGGGATAATAGAGGATGTGCTTATTAAAATTGACAAGTTTGTTTTTCTTGTGGATTTTGTTGTTCTTGATTTTAATGTAGATGAAGAGGTGCTCATCATTCTCGGGAGGCCATTCCTAGCTACTGCCCAGACTGTAATTGATGTTCAGAAGGGAGAACTGACTATGAGAGTCAATAATCAAGAGATTAAATTTAATGTGATGAATGATCCCAAATTCTCAAATGCGGGATCCGAGGAGTGTTCTTTTGTAATGTCTCTTGACCCGGTGGTTCAACAACAATTCCACAAGCAAGGTGACCACTTGGTCAAAGTTCTTGCCAACTCTGAAAAAGAAAAGTTTGTGGAAGACGATATGTTACAAGGGGAAGCTGATGTTAACAAGAGCTCTAAGGGGAGTGACGTAGAAAAGGATGGATTAGAAGAAGAGAGTGCCGAGGAGAAAGGTGCCGAGATGCTACATCAACCCCAGCAAAAAGAAAGGGAGACTGCTGACGTTATAACGTCTGCCGTTGTAACGTCTTCTGAGCAGTTGACTCCAAATGAAGAGGTGGTTGCAGTTGGTAATTCACCAAGACTCAAGCAGAAGGCTAAGAAAAACATAAGTCCACAATCTTCACCTCGGTCAATTGCCACCACACCACCAAAATTCACCAAAACAATTCAAAGAAGAAAGCTCATTGAATGGGGACAAGTTTTATCATCCACCTCAAGGCTTAAATCGTTACCTAAGAAGCTCAAATCTAGGCGATCAATACCTTTCAAGTTGGTGAAGGTGTATCCTAATAAGGTAGTGAAAGCTGTTTGAGGAAACCACTTGTTCCACACTTAAGATCAATGATGAAGGGTGAAGAAATCATTGTGGAGCACATGTCTTTGAGGACAAAGTCTCCACAGAGCTACCAGAACTCTAACATTCAAGAGGAAGTCTGGCTGAAGACTCTTAAAGCAAGCGCTCTTGGGAGGCAACCCAATGGTTAACTAACCAAATTGTTTTGAGTTTAATTTTTGTTTTGTGCAGGAACCACCTTGGCAAGATGAAGAGGGTGTGCAGGAACCACCTCGGCAAAGAAGAAAAGAAGAAGAAGAAAGCTACCAAGCCGTGTCAGCGCCAGAACAAGGTCAGGCATCTTTAAGAAATAATTTCAAACCCTTCTTTTGTAGTATAGGTAGTTGTAGTCGAAAATAAATTGTGAAGCGCTATAGCGTTGTTCTTGCGCTTCACAAATGTTAAGTACTTGTTTAATTTTGTCGAAATTGTGTTTTTGTTAAGTCTGGGCCTCTCCCGGTCAATCCAACAGTGAGGACATTGCTCCCTTTTATTTGGGGGGAGGACCTAGAGGTTTTATAAAAAAATAATAATAATAAATAGTAGTAGAATTGCATGATCAATGCTTTGTTTCCAGTTTATATTTATTGAATATATTCTGTTTGGGCTAATCTTAGTGATGATTGTGTGAGTGAGTAAAGAGTAGCCATGCTTTTAAATAATATCTCTGCTTATTGTTGCTCCCACACATAGAAATATCTGTGCTTAAAGAGAAACTTAGTTAGCCGAGGACTATCTGATGTTTAGGCTAGTATGGGTTAACCGAGGTGAGATCAAAGCTTGACTAAAAACTTGAAGAGTTTTTGAAGCAAAGTTTGGGGGTGCTCGGGCTATATAAAGGTTAGGTACAAAGGTCTTAGGGTGGTCAGTGACTTAGAAGTTCATTGTAAATGTTCTATGTTGTATATATTGTGTAAAAGCTGTAGTTGCCCGAAACAAAAGCTCGGCTGTTCCAAAGGCAAAAAGGCAAAGCCTTCAATGAAAAAAAAAAGTTGTTGAATAATTGCTAAGGAGCCGAGTAATGAGGGGGCTGCAGCTAGTAAATAAATCAGTTATCATAGTCTAAGCGCTATAGCGCCAAACACTATAGCGTTTGTTGTTCAGTTTCAATAAATAGGAACACTGACCATAGACCTGAAATGCCTAGTTAAACCCTTTGTCATGCCTGAAACTCCCCCATTTCTGTGTGAAAATGTTAATCTAGTCATTGTTTTGAAAAAGTTCTTGATTTCACCAAAAGAAGACCACTCTTTCCAAGGCTAAGAGAAATCCAAATCTAGCTAGAAATTGAGGTGAGTCAGAGATCACACACACACTATTGAGCAGTAATAAGCTTAGAAGTTATTGAAATGCATTGGTGTGTAGGTGTGAGTGTGAATCGGAAAGGTTAGCCCCTTGAGAATGTTTTTGACCAAATGTTCATTGGAAATGCAGAATTGATCATGTGATGTGTGTTGTGCATATATGTTTGTAGTTTTGTTTTAGTTAAGTGTCATTACTTGAGGACAAACAATGGTTTAAGTTTGGGGGTGTGATGACTCATATTTATATGAGTTATTTATGCCTTTATCCATGTAAATCAAGTGAGTTCTCAAGTAATATTAGTATCTTATGTCTCTAATTATTATAGTTATAGGAAAAGAAGGGTTAGAAACTGTTTTGTATGAATTCGGTACATCTGGTGCCCTTTTGAGCAATTTAATGTGTTTTTGTGAGTGCTGCAGTGATAAGTGCTATAGCGTCCAACGCTACAGCGGCAAGAGGGCATCTCGGCTAAGTTTTGGGCAGGTCGGCTAAGTCTTTGAAGCAAGTCGGCTAAGTGTATTTTTTGGCGCCAAGCTCTTCACTCCAAGTCTCGTTTTCAGTGCCCACTGTGCAGACTGACACGGCCGGATTTTCATGGATATTATTGGACACATGGCATTGTGTGAGTGAGAGGCTATCGATAGTTGGTGCGATGGCCATACCACCTTACCCACTAACTCTGACGCCAACTACTTCTTCTTCCCTTCAAATATACACATTCAGAGACATGCAAATACATTCGCAGATTCAGAGAGTTTTAGAGAGTTTTTTTGTAATAGATTTTCTTCATTGTTAAACACTTTTAAGCTTTGTTTTATTTGTAATTTTTAGTTTAGTATTCGCTTCGGTGTGAACTCGGCATTTAGCGTCATCTCGGTGGATGAAGTGGAAGCTTCAGTGTGTATCTTTTGCCACCATTTCTTCCCATTTCGTTCTAGGTAATATGAGCGTTCTACCTTGTATTACTTTGATGATGCGAAACATGAGCTAAAACACTTTGAGTTGGATTGCTCAGATCTTTGTAATGAACCATTAGTATTGTATTTATAATGTTGCATGCTTTCCGTTTCAATCTTTGTGTTATACTTCTTTCAAACTTGTTTTAGAAATGATCAGCTAAAATGGGTACATTCGTGGGTACAGACATGGTCCATGGATCGACTTCAAAGATTGATATGAACGAAAGTTTATTTAAAGACATTTAAATAGATTTTGCTCCCTCTAGACATAAAAATGCAATAGTTCATAGAGCAAAGGCTGTGGGTTCTTTATTATCTGAGGGTGAACTTATTTAGAACCTAGACATAGGCATCTTGTGTGAAACACTGGCGTGAGTGTGGTGAAAAGCACAAAAACATTTGCAACAATGGCTTGACGCTATAGCGTGTGGACGTTATAGTATTTGTGCTAATTGGGGATTTACTAAGCAAAGAGAAATCCGACTTGTTTCTCTCACATTTTACAACCACTCTTTTACTGTTTTCTTTCGACAAACACTTTTGACTGATAACCTCTTACTACAAACTTTTGCTATTCGGTCCACTAAGTGCTAGTATCGCTTAAACTCTAAAACTAATATCAATCCCTGTGGAGACGAACTTTACTTATCAATATATTACTTGTTGCGATTGTGAACACTTGCACAACTCGGTTTCGATTAACAGTTGATTCTGGAGAACTCAGACTTTGGTGCCAAGTCGAGTCGAGAATGAAGCATGCATCGTCGGATTAAAATTGGCCTCAGACTTTGGTGCCAAGATCATCGAACTAAACACTGACTCGTTGTTAGTTGTTTCCCAAGTTAAGGAAGATTTCGTGGCAAAGGACCCTATCCTACAACGCTATTTAGCCCGAGTACGGGAACTACTCCTTCAGTTCGAGCAGGCAGAGCTAAAACACGTGCCCCGGTCCGAGAATGCTCGGGCAGATGTCTTGGCGAAGCTGGACAACACCAAACCAACGGGCAATCTCCGAAGCATCATCCAAAAGAGTCTGGCAAAGCCCAACGTCGACTTCACTCCACTCTTTATGATCGATGTCCTCGTCGTAACTGAACAAGAAGGGTGGATACAACCAATCAAGAGCTACATTGAATCTGGGCTTGAACCATCCGATGCCAAAAAAGCCGTTGCTATCCGATGCCAACCGAAAACGGAACACAATTCGCCGACAAAGGATTCCGACAATCTTTGCAGACCTAAACATAAAACAGCATTTCACCTCTGTTGAACACCCTCAGACCAACGGTTAGGCCGAATCAGCTAACCGTGTGATGCTCAAAGGTCTGAAGAAAATATCGAATGGGGCAAAAAGGGCATGGCCTGACGAAACACCTTTCCGATTAATGTATGGAATTGAGGCAGTTATTCCTGTAGAGGTCGGGGAATCTACTTAGAGAACGTTGTATCCCCTCAAGATGGAGGAAAACGAAAGAGCCACAAGAGAAGAGCTTGACCTAGTCCAAGAGGTCCGGGATAGGGCCCACTTGGCCGAAGCCGTGGTCAAGGCCCGAATAGCACGATGCTACAACCAAAGGGTCATCACCCAAGATTTCAACGTTAGGGACCTCGTTCTTTGACGCGCTGATGTGGGTAACAAAAATGCCCGAGACGGGAAGCTGACTCCAAATTGGGAAGGCCCATACCGTGTGGTATCCAAGACCGGCAAAGGAGTGTACCAACTGGAAACGCTCTCCAAAGAGCCGATTCCAAGGACAAGGAACACAGCTAAATTTAGGATTTACTATAGTTAATTGTGCACTTAATTGTTAAATGTAGCAACTCACGTTATTTCCACCATGGAATGAAATAACCATTGTTTCAAATAACCTTATTTTTGTTGAGGCAAAATCCCTAGTAATGTTTTGATGTTCAACAAACCTCAAGGATGAGAAGCTTAAGGTTTCTGATCATATGTATTACTAATGCTCTTGTTGAGTGTTTCATAAATAACAGGACTTCAAATCATTCTCAACAAGTTACTTGCTTATGAGAAGCATCAATTTTAAGAGAAAATAGAAAAGAAACATTGCCTATACTACTACTAGAAAGGAAGCTTTTTCAAGCATAAAGGATTGAAGTCAAGAACCACTTGGAAATCTTGGAAGAATTATGCTTGAGAAGATTCATTTTGTGAAATGGCAATATGAGAAGAACATCTAAGAAGATCAAGCATGAGAAGAGTCATGACAAAGAAAATTGAAGAAGATGGAATGCAATATCAAGCTAAGAAGAGTCATGATCTCAAGAAAGGTCATGATCATATGAATCATGTTAAGAGAGTCATGGACCTGAGAAGGGTCATGACAAGAAGAGTCATCATCCTTAAAGTACTGCATCAACATGAGAAGATTCATCTTGAGAAGCATCATCTTCAACTTAACAAGTCATGAGAAGAGTCACAGTTCGAAGGGTCACTGTGAGAAGGGTGATGACAACAGATTGTGATAGTGTAGTGTAGCGACAAAGACAAGAGCTTCTTTCCAGTGGCTCCAAACGGCTAGCTGTTGATGCAACGACTCTATTTCTTGGACCAGGAGTTAAAGGGCTACAACAACTCTATTAACAACAGCTCTGGTCTTCATTGATCTTCAAGAGAGTGAATTAAACTTTGAGCTATCAACCTTCTCACACATTCAAGTTTTCTCTCTTCCATACTCAGCTACTTTTTAAACGGAAGGGATTCATCTTTCTCACGAGTATGTATTAAGTCTTGTGTTGTAAATCATTCATGTATATCCTATATATGTCAACCAAGCTCTAAGTAATCCCAAAACCATTGTAATCAAAGAACCTTGAATAGGGAACCTTCTCAAGTAGCATGTGTTGCTATAGGACTTGAGAAGTGAGTGCTTTTGTGTTAAAAGCACACTAATAGCTTTGGAGAAGTCTATTAGTGGAGTATACAGTAGGTAGAGCTGTGAGAAGAAAACTACCAAGAGCTTTCAACTTGTATGAAGTGTGAAAGGGTGTAAACTATTTGGAAAATAGTGGAAAATCTCACTGGGTGTGAGGAGTGGAGTAGCCCATGTTATTGTTGGGTGAACCACTATAAATCCATGTGTTATTTACTGCTGTAAGTACTTAGTTTACGGTTTGAGAAAAACTCCTCTTGAGGAGAGATTTTTGAAAACCTGAGAAGAGTTAATTCTGACCCTTCTCAGCTACAACTAGAACAAGAGTTTTTCAACCCTTCTCAGAACATTTCAAAGACTATAAAATGTTTTGAAACTCTTAACAAGTGATTTACAAACTTAATATATCTTTCACAGTAAGACTCTACTTAAAACAATTGGGAAGCAACTGTGAGAAGAGTGAAGAAGTGTTGAATGATCCTTCTCAGTTCTTCATAACTGTGGAGACAATTCAATCACCCTTCTTGACTCATCTAATTCATTAAGAGGATTGTTTCTGCATAGCACATTACACTCACTCTCCTGATTCTCAAGTACACTTGTGAATCAAAGTTCATTTATTTCAGGATAATTTTAAAAGGGTCACAATTCCAACCCCCCTTCCTTGTGACACTGGTGACTTCAATTGGTATCAGAGCTAGACCTCTGAGGTTTAGCTCACTTAACAGTGAAAGAGGAAAATATATTGGAAGAAGTCATGACAAAACCAAGCTCGGTTACCTTCTTTCCAGAAGGTGTTTCATCTAACAGGCCACCTAGGTTCAATGGAGAACACTACTACTATTGGAAAAATCAAATGAAGTTATTCCTTGAATCTCAAGACACTGATATTTGGGACATTGTTGAGAATGGACCATTCACTCCAACAATAGCTGGTCCTGTTCCAAAAACAAGGATTCCAAAGCCAAAAGCTGATTGGACAACAGAGGAGAAACACAAAGTGCTGCAAAATTCCAAAGCCAAGTACCATCTTACATGTGTTTTGGGAAGAGCAGAATATGACAAGATTGTGGGAAAAGAAACTGCAAAAGAAATATGGGATACACTACAAACAGCTCATGAAGGAACAGATCAAATCAAAGAAGCTAAGAAAGGAATGCTCATCCATGAACTTGAAATGTTCAAATGTCAGAAGAAGAAACCATTGATGAAATGTTTGGCAGATTCACTGCTATCATTAATGGATTGAGTGCACTTGGGAAAACATACCCAAATGCTGAGAAGGTTAGCAAATTGCTAAAATGTCTTCCAAAGGCATGGAGACCTAAGAAGACAGCCATAGAAGAAGCCAAAACCTTGTCTGAATTGGACATTGATCACTTGCTTGGTTCTCTCAAGATTCATGAGCAAGAGCTCATGGAGGAGTTGCATCCAAAGAGAAAGACAGTGGCTCTCAAAGCTTCTTACAAAGAAGAAAACAACCCTTCTCACAATGGAAAAAGGTTTGCACTCAAAGCCTCTCAAGAAACCGATGATGAGCGGGGAAAGTGGTGAGGATCTGAGAAGGTGAAGAGCTTGCATTAATATCTAAAAGAATCAACAGATGGCTAAATAACAAAAGAAGAGGAAGAAATCAATTCAAAAGAGATACATTCAAAGGAGACAAATCAAAGTTCACATGCTTTGAATGCAAAAAGCCTAGCCACATGAAACAAGATTGCCCATTGCAAAAAGGGGCCAAGAAAGTTCACACCCCAAAAGAAAGCTCTATTAGCTACTTGGGATGACTCGGAAGAGTCATCAAGTGAGCAAGAAGAGAGAGTCTGCTAATCTATGTCTCATGGCAGAACCGAACAACAATAAGAGGTAGAAAATTTCGAACTCCTTAAATGTGAAACATGCAAAGAAATTGAATCCTCTTTTGATAGCTTGCTATATGATTCTGATATTCTATCTAGAAAATGCATGGTTTTCAAAGAACAAATAGGAATTTTCAAAAAGGAAAATGAGGAGCTAAAAATACAAAATGAAAGAATGGGAAAAACAATTTCCACACTTCAATCATCCCATTTCAAACTATCAAAACAATTTCAACTACTCAGTTTGAGAGTGCCAGAAATTCCCATCACTTCTAACTTGGAACTTGAAAAGGAGAATGGATATCTTAGAAAACAAGTTAGTGATTTGACAAATGAGCTTATGATTTGTGCACAACAACTTGAAGCTTCTCAAAAAAGTTTAACACCTTCTGAGCAAAACCAATTGTCCAAGAAGGGTCAAAGAAGACCCAGGAACAAATGCTCTAAATGCAAACAAACTTGACATTATGCTTCTGCTTGTAAATCAGATTATAAACATCCCATACATGTGAAAACTAACCCTCAAGGACCCAAAGACAAATGGGTACCTAAATCATTGTCAAAAACAAATGCAGGTATGCCTCTTAGCATCAAGAAAGAAGTTGTGGTTCCTAGACAGTGGATGCTCAAAGCATATGACAGGGGAGAAGGATAAATTTCTCTCCATGGAGAGCTTTGATGGAGGACTTGTCATGTTTGGCAACAATGACAAAGGCTACATCAAAGGAATAGGTACTGTAGGTAAAATAAACTCTACTCAGATTCAAAATGTTCAATTCATGAAAGGACTCAAACATAACTTACTTAGTGTAAGTCAGTTATGTGACTCTGGACATGAAGTGACTTTTAAATCTGATGTATGCAAAATAAATAGTTTAGAGTCTGGTAAAACTATTTTCACTAGTCATAGAACTAATAACATATTAGCATATGTCTTGATGATCTTCCTGATCAAATGTGTCTAATGTCTAAGGAAGATGATAAGTGGATGTGGCATAGGAGATTTAGTCATATAAGCATGAAAACTCTTTCAAAACTATCCAAACTTGATTTGGTCAGAGGACTCCCAAAGATCAAATATGAGAAGGATAAATCATGTGAGGCATGCATTCAAGGAAAGCATGTCAATCATCTTTCAAACCTATTAACATGATTTCAACTAAAAGACCTTTGGAACTCTTGCATATGGATCTTTTTGGTCCAACCAAACATGCTAGTCTTAGTGGAAAAAGATATGGTTTTGTTATTATTGATGATTACTCTAGGTTCACTTGGGTGATTTTTCTTAAACACAAAAATGAAGCTTTTGAAAGTTTTAAAACCTTTTTCATGAAAGTTCAAAATGAGAAAGGTTCTAACATTGTTGCAATTAGAAGTGACCATGGAGGAGAATTTGAAAATGCCTTATTTAAAACCTTTCTTGAAGAGAATGGTGTGTCTCACAACTTCTCTTGTCCAAGAACTCCTCAACAGAATGGTGTGGTTGAAAGAAAAAATAGAACATTGCAAGAAATGGCTAGAACATTGCTCAATGATTCAAAAATAGAAAAATACTTTTGGGCAGAGGCAGTCAACACTTCTTGTTATATTTTGAATAGTGCAACAATTAGAAAAATCTTAAACAAAACCCCATATGAACTATGGAAAGGAAAGAAACCTATCATCTCATATTTTTCATGTGTTTGGTAGTGATTGCTATGTTTTGAACAACAAAGACAATCTAGGAAAGTTTGATGCCAAATCTGATCCTACACTCTTCTTAGGATATTCACTTACCTCAAAAGCATATAGAGTTTTCAATCTTAGGACTAAAGATGTAGAAGAAAGCATGCATGTTATGTTTATGGATACGAACAGTTCTATTAGAGAAGAAGATGATGAAATTACTGCAGAAGAAACAGGCAAGAAGGGTAGTGATACAAATGAGAAAGATGAAGAAGATTCAACAAACAACCCTTCCCAGCCCTCTAGTACACCAAATGAGCAACCTACTCAAGCCTCAGACCAACCTAGAAGTTGGAGACTAGTCTCTAATCATCCTCAAGATCAAATAATTGGAGAAACATCTGAACCAATAAGAACAAGAAACTCCTTTAGAAAAGAAACATCTCAAAGTGCTCTTATATCTCAAATAGAACCTAAGAACCTAAATGAAGCAATTGTTGATGAATCTTGGATTGAAGCAATGTAAGAAGAGCTTGCTCAATTTGAGAAGAATGAGGTATGGAACTTAGTGCCTTCTCCCTCACATCAATCTGTTATTGGTACTAAGTGGGTGTTCAGAAACAAAATGGATGAAAATGGTAAGGTGGTTAGAAACAAAGCAAGGTTAGTGGCTCAAGGTTACAATCAATAGGAAGGTATTGATTATGATGAAACCTTTGCTCTGTTGCTAGATTAGAAGCTATTAGAATTCTTCTTGCTTATCTTTGCTCACAAAGATTTCAAACTTTTTCAAATGGATGTGAAAAGTGCTTTTCTAAATGGTTTTCTAAATGAGGAAGTTTATGTGCATCAACCTCCTGGTTTTGTTGATGAGAAGCATCCTAATCATGTTTTCAAATTAACTAAGGCACTGTATGGTCTTAAGCAAGCTCCTAGAGCTTGGTATGAAAGACTAAGTACCTTTCTTCTTAAAAATGGCTTCTGTTGCACCTCAAAAAAAATCCGGTTTGGACTTTTCAATGTACAACGTGGGAAAATTTTGAAGCCGCCACCAATATTTTAGTTTTGAGACGAAAACATTGAAAAAACGTCTTTTTATACAAGGCGGGTGGTCTTTTCGAAAACAGGAGATGTAGGTTCGGGGGTCGGTTAGGTATGGGGAAGGTGTTAGCACCCCACACCTCCTTTCTACCGAAAGGGAACCATTAATTTGATGTGTGGTTTTGACAAGGTTTGATTTGAAACAATTGTTCTACTTCTTTTCGTATTCTTTTTATTAGAGAAAAATGTTTTGTAAGCGGAGAAAAGAAAGATTTTTTTTTAGAATTTTTGAAAAGCGTGCTTGACGGGACGTGGCCCGCTCCTATGTATCTCCCGGTGCGATGGAGAATTCAAAGCTTACGTAGTTCTCCTGAGTCGAGAAGTTTTGGTGTGTTGGTGTTTTTTATTGTAGGTTCTCGGAGTCCGAGGCAGCATGCAGTCCACTAACCCTAAAACATAGACATCCCCGCCCGTACGGGCGACGTGCCCCCTACTTATCAAAAAGTGATTTGAATTACCTGAAAAATTGGTTGTAAGGTTGGTTGCTTTTATTCGAGCAAGTATCTCAGGCACGCACGAACTGTACAGCTCGCTAACCCTAAGACGCTAATCAACCCGGACGTACATCCGACTTGATTCCTTACTCATTTTTGAAATAGGGTTTAAGTTGTTAATTGTTTGTTTTATTTCTCATAAGTATCCCAAGATGTTTGAGTTGTACAACTCCGATCTTAGGACGCTAGTCAACATCGGCCGTACGTCCGATTTGACTCCTTATGAGTTTTTTTTTTTTTGAAAAAGGGGTTTTTTACTTTATTTACTTGTGAAAGGAAAAGAAGTTAATTTGGTGAGATTTTTGGAAAAACAAGTAGATCACTTCAATCAACTCCAAATCCATAACCAAATGCAAAATGAATGAATGAAGTTCAAACTTATTCAACTAATCAAGCAATCATGAACAGGTTAATCATCAACTAAGATTAATCATGCCAATATAATTAAGGGATTCAATTATCAAAGATGCAAGACAAAGTTCTTAAAATAATTGTGCGTGTGTGTGTGTGAGAGGTGCATTTGTCTTAATGACTCTATGCTACACAAGTAGTAGGCTTACGTCTTCATATAAGAGCACATGCATGAGGAAAGAATTGCACACAATTAAGTCAAGACATTTAAATGGCATCATGAACAAAAGAGATACAATTAGTTATAGGCATAGAACAATCTAGGTTGGATGAGTGAACATGCAAGCAATGATGTGCATGATTAGGCAAGTGTGCATGATTAGGCAAGTATGCAAATGCATGAGCATACAAGAATGTGAGTGAATGATCATATAAGGATGCATGAATGAATAAGCATACAAGACTATGCATGAATGAATGATTGAGCACACAAGACTATGAATGCATGAGCATAGTTATTGTGCAAGGTATGAACATTTGAGTATGCATGAACATGTGAATGAATGCTAAACATGGAATTAATGAATGCATGAGCATGTGATAGGGTAAGAGAATGCAATAGGCCTAAGCATGTATGAATGTATGAACATGTGAGTATATGAAAACATGCAAGGATTAATGTGCAAACATAAGAATGTGTCACATAAGTGATGCAAATAAATGAAATGCAAAGTGTAAAAGTTAAATGAGATGATATAAAAAGTTTAATGAAGTGGTAAAAATAAAAATGCTTAATGAGATGATAAGAGTAAATGCTTAATGAGATAGTAAGAATGAAATGAAGTGAAATGAAAATACTTTGGTGAAGGTTTATGAATGCAAGGAGGTAAAAACATGTTTTGTGAGGTGAATTGGTAAAAATGTTAAATGGAATGAAGTAAAAGATTAAAGAAATAGTGAAAGTAAATAATTAATGAAATGGTAAAAATGTTGTGGTAAAAATTAAGTGAAATGGGAAAAAATGAAAATGATAAAATGTTTATATTTTAGGTAAAAAGGTTAGTGAGTGGTAAAGTAAAAAGTAAGTGAGTGGTTAAAAGTTAAAAACACATTGACACAATTACACTCATCTACACAATATCAAACAACACATTTTAAGAACAAAAATGAGCACAACAAAGCCTCTAAGGCCGAAACTATATATGCTTAGATTAATAAATTATTTCATACCAAAATGCACAATCAACACATAGAACAAGACACAAGATTAAACCATAAATTATCATGTCATGTTACAAGACACTAATCAAGCAAATCATGCTTTTTATTCATACAAACCAAAGGAAAAAAAAAAGCAACAAAACCCTAGGTTTCTAGTACTTAAAACCGATGCCTTTATGTCTCAAAATCAAACCAAAATCAATTTACACACCATGCTATGAACAAGAAGATGCAAGATTAACATGAAACATATGATATGTGAAAGCTCTTTATTTATAAAATGATGGTTTATTTAATGAAAAAAATGGGAAAATGAGTGTGAAAATGCAAACCACATGGTTAAAACACAAGAATACTCCCATCAAGGCCAAGGACTCATCTCAAACACCCAAGGCTCCCAATGTCCTTGTCATAATGTTTGAAATGAGCCCTCTAAGCCTCTTTGGGAGAGGAAAGAGGAGTAGAAGAAAGATCTACATGCTAAAAACTAAAGAAAATGCAAAAGATATTAGGCTTACCTCTAGATCCTACTAGAAAAAGAAGAAGAATATTGCAAAATAGGAGCAAGAACACTTGAAGAACACCTCCAACAAGCTAGACCCTCACGCAAATCTTCTTCTCTTGGATGATTATGGAAGCTTAGAAGGGGATTTATGGAATAGATGAAGGATTATCAAGTTTTGGTGTTTGATTTTTGAAGAAATTGGGTGGAGAAGGGGAGGAGAGGTTTCGGCCTTGAGAGAGAGAGGGGAGGAGAGTATTGTGTGCTAGGGTAAAAATGAGAGAGTCCTCCCTAATGGTCTCTTTTTTTGGGGTTTTATATGAGATGCAAAATTAAGGGTATATGGGACATTATGCTTTTTTGCAAACCATTGGGATTTGAGATAGAATTTAAATCAAGGGCTAGGATTGCAATGCACATGGATTAGGGGCAAAGAGAAAACACAAGTGAGGGTGAGAAGGTAGTGGAGTGGCACATAAGAAAGAAAAGGAGGGTTTGTGTGAAAAAATCTATTTTTGGAATGAAGGCTCATGTGAGAGATGATCTAGAATAGGGTTAAGGGTATATTTGTGAGGAAATGTTATTAAAGAGGGAACTTTGCATTTTTTGGTGAAGGGGTGAGTGTAAGTGGGTGAGAGTATTTACCAAAAGGGGCAAAGTTGAGGATAATATCAAATCTATTCTTAAGGAGTAAGAAATAGAAGAGTGTAGAAGATTTTTATTGAGAAAGGGAGAGAGTGAGGCGCATGGGCTGAAAATGGGAGAGGAAAAAAAATAAAAAAACTTGTTTTTGGTCTTTTGTCTTATTGAGGACACTTCCTTCTTTTTGAATTTTGAATTTTGAATTTTTGGGCATGCAAATGAGAGTGCACCTATTGAAAATGTGTTACATGTTTTTGGGCACCATAAAATAGCCTCCCCAATTATTCTAGACAACCAAAATTGTCATTTAATAATTGGGGAATATTTAATGGTCTTTTAGTTTTTTTTATGCAATAAAAATGGGGAAAATACATTTTTAATTATTTTGGACTAAGATCTTCTCTCTAAAAATTGTACAAAAATCATCCTTGATAGAATAAAATGTACTTTTTGTGAATGCATATTTTTGACGAGAAAATCATCCTGTTGTGAAAAATGACCAAAATACCCTTTTGCACTGAAAAACCCTAGTTTGTCCAAAAAGTGCATTCCAACTCCGAAAATGATTTTAGAAGCTTTGAAATGACTTTTAGAACCCTAAATGAAATGCATGATGCTCTTTTCTCTTCTATTTATTTATTTTTGGGGAAAATTAGGGTTTTGACCTAAGCCGGACAAAATTGGGGTATGACAGCTTCTCAAGAGGAAAAATTGATGTCACACTTTTTAGAAAATCTCTGAAAGATGAATTACTTATTGTACAAATATATGTTGATGACATCATCTTTGGAGCTACAAATGAAAAGCTATGTAATGAATTTGGAAAGCTCATGATGAGTGAGTTTGAAATGAGCCTCATGGGTGAACTAAGATACTTTCTTGGTTTGCAAATAAAACAACTTAAGAATGGGATCTTTATTTCTCAAGAAAAATATATCAAAGATCTGCTTAAGAAGTACAAAATGAGTGATGCAAAAGCTATGGCAACCCCTATGCACCCTTCTGCAAGTATTGAGAAGGATGAAAAAGGTAAATCTGTGTCTGAGAAGGACTATAGAGGTATGATAGGTTCTCTATTATATCTCACTGCAAGTAGACCAGATATAGTTTTCTCAGTTGGGTTGTGTGCAAGATTTCAATCTGCTACCAAAGAATCTCATCTATGTGCTGTAAAGAGAATCTTTAGATACCTTGTTGGAACACCAAACACAGGCTTGTGGTACAAGAAAAGAACCCATTTTGACTTAATTGGAGTGCTTGTGATGCCGACTATCTTTGGAGACAAAGTGGAAAGAAAAAGCACCAGTGGTTCATGCCAACTTCTTGGAGAATCACTTATCTCATGGTCATGCAGAAAGCAAAACACAATTGCCTTGTCAACCACAGAAGCATAATATGTCTCTGCAGCAGGATGTTTCTCTCAAATACTATGGATAAAAAATCAACTTGAAGACTACTCTCTAAGCTATCCAGGTATTCCTATCTTCTGTGATAATACTAGTGCTATAAACTTGTCTAAAATCCTATCCAACACTCAAGGTCTAAGAACATTGACATTACACATCACTTCATTAGAGATCATGTGCAAAAGAAAGATATAGAACTTGTTTTTGTTGACACTAAACATCAACTAGCTGACATTTTCACTAAAGCTCTTCTGATATTTTAGTTCTATTCAAGAGTTATTTTACTACCTTTTGTTTTGTTTTTATTTTCAGGATAAGTGTTGAGCAAAGTAAGGGAATTTAAGCTTCTAATGCATAGGAATGAAATCCCAAGGCAAAAGGAGGGAAATAAGAACCAAAAGAACCAAAAACAGGCAAGAAAAGAGGGAGTTTTATAGCCAGAAATAGGCCATAACACGGCTGGCCGTGTTATAAAACATGGCCATGTTTCGCTAGAAAGCTGAAGAGCCAAAATCTAATTCTGCAGAAAAACACTGGCAGTGTAATAAAACACGGCCGTGTTTTTCCAACTTCCTCCAATTGTTGTTACTTTTCTTCCTTCACTTCTTGTAACTGATTTTTAATCAGATTTTATGACTCAAAGGCCTATAAATAAGCACGAAATTCTGAGTGCTAGGCATGTTATTCTTACTTGTAAACTCACTCTAAAAGATTTATCTAAGTTCTTGCATTTCTCTTAAGCTTTTGTTCTTTTATTTTCATGTTCTTTACCTTCTTGCACTTTTAATTTCTGTTCTTATTTTCAGCAACTTTATATTCAGTCCTTTATCGCTTTCGTTTATTTTCTATCATTTATATTACGCAATTTACAATTCCGTCATTTACAATTCTTGTTATTTATCCTTTATGTCTTTTTATTCTTCTTCTAAGTCCTTGTCTACAATGATCATGAGTGAGTAGATCCTTCTAGTCTTGGGATTGTGGGAATAATCCAATGATAGATCCCTAAACAATTCCAAGTCTAGACTCTATTTTATTGAAGTTTTTATATCTAATTTAACCTCATCGATTTCAAAGCTATAATTCAAATATCAAACGAGGTACCGAAAGGTGAAGTTTGATATTAGAACTATGAGGTTAAACAAGATGATCAAACATGAGAATAGTTTTGAGAGTCTTGGGACAATAAGGTTTTTACTTAAGGGGTCTTGGCAATAATCAACCATGAGAATAGGTTTTGATTATTGTTTCGAGGCACACTCTTGTATTCCGAAAGGAAACATGAGTTACCATTGAATACCTTGTCCTTAGAAAAGAATTTAAATAAAATAGAGAATGGATGAGGGATTGTGAAATGTTTCTATCATTGAGATGAAACCACAATCCTAGGACGTTTTTATAATTCTGAATTTAAAACCAACAATCATTCCTTCTTCTAAAAATTATTCCTTTCAGCTAATCAAAACTAAAAATTAGATTGGTAATTGCTTAACTCCCTGTGGATCGATACATTTTTACTACGAGATAGAAACCGTGCACTTGCGGCCTATCATCTTCTAGAAGAGAATTTTAGTTATATTAAAAGCATGTTGCATATCATTGAAAACCCCTCAAATGAAAAGGGTTATGACCACCAACCTTCTCAAGCCTGAGAAGAGTCATTTCCCAATCTTCTCACTTCTGAGAAGGGTCATTGGTTTTTATATGACAGTAAAAATAAAAAAAATCCAAAAAGATTTTTTTGTTTGTTCTTTTTCAGGTTGATTAACATGTTTGTTTATCACTTAAATGTAGGTAGATTAATGTCTTTAAGTAGTATATTCTCTTTTTTGCTTTTTGTCTTAAAATAGTTTATTTAAGAAAAACCCAAAAATAGGTTACTAGCCGTTTAACGGCTCCTCCCTTATTAGTAACTTGTCATTTCATCAAGTTAAGGTTTCACATCAGTCAAAAGATGTTTGTAACCGTTGGGCAATAACCGTTTGAAAGTTAATAAAACCTTCTTCTTTCTCTCCTCATTCACGCACTCAACCGTTAAATCTAAACACTTCTCCTCTCTCTTCTTCTTCGAATGACACACTCAAAGAACCCACAACCCAATTAAACCTACTCTGATTCCTCACACAAATCTATCCATAGAATACCAAACTCCGTTCTTCTTGGTCCTCCTCAACCCATTTGTAACGCAAAGCCTCTTAACTCGCGTCCTGCAAAAATGAAGCATGCACCTACAAAATCAAGGAGGTCTTCACGAATCATTCTACAAACTGCTGCGAAAAACACTTCTGGAACTGATCCTAATGCTCCAATAGATTTGGAGAAGGATGAGAAGGTTTCCTCTCAAGCAACAGAGCAAACAGTTGCTTCTGAGAAAGTTGAAGAATAACCTCAATTCTCATCCAAGAAGGAATCTGTTAGAGGAAAGGCAAAATTGACAAGTCAAAAAAATGTAAAGAAGGAATCCAAGGCTTAGAAGGAAGATGCTACAAAAGAGAAAGTCTCACATGGAAATAAGAGGAAGCAACCAGACATGAAGTATTGGAATAAGAAAGCAATAGTCTCTGTAACTGATTACTCATTGGCCGAGATTGAAAAGAATGGGTGGAAGATCACCCCTTACCTAAGCTTCCAGAAATGGGAGCACTTCATCAACTTGAATGCTCTTGTGTATAGAGAAAAGGTAAGAGAATTCTATGCTAATGCTCAGTTTACACTAGAACCCCTCCCAATTACTTCATGGATTGATGGTAGAGAGTTCACTATCTCTTCCTACACTCTAGGGCGTACACTCAATCTTCCAAATGAAGGTGTTCAAATCTTTGAAGAGAACTGGTACAATGCTTTAGGCATTTCTGCACAAGAACTAAGAACCATTCTTCTTAAGGACCCTTCTCTTCCTATTTCTTCTCCTAACCTTAAGCCTATGGTTAGATTACTTCACCATATCAGTTGCCACACTCTCCTTCCTAGGGCATGAAGTTTTGAGAAAGTTACTACAGGTGATGGTATTATCTTATACCATCTCTTTAAGAAGAAACCACTTAGCCTTCCCGTTCTCATTATCCATCACATGATCAGTGCCATAAAAGCTGATAAACTTCAGAACTCCCTTCCTTATGGCAAAGTATTAATTGTAATTTTCAATCATCATCTATTTAGCTTTCCTGAGAAAGAAGGATATGTTGAAACCAAACCCTCACCTCCAAGAACTTAAAGCTTATGAATTTGGGTGTTGCTCCCAGAGATGAGCAAAATGAGGGTAAGTCTAAGAAGCAGAAGGTTGTCAAAGACATTGATGTTTAGACTCTAGCAGATGCTCTCAAGAGAGAAAAGAGGTCAAAAAGGAGAAATGATTCTGCTAAGTGTTCTGAGAAGGTTGCTGAACCTAAGAAGGGTAAGGAAACAGTGAAGGAAAAAGTAATGGAAGTACAACCAATTGAGGAAGATTCCTCAAATAGGCCTTCGAAGAGTGCACAAGGCACAAATGACTCTGAAAGGACAATTACTAATGAGAAGAAAAAGATCAGATTAGAAACATTGGAATAAATGAAAATTACCGATTCAGAAATAAAATCGATCCTACCAAGAACTCTAGCAATATCCTCAAAGCGTTGAGTTTTAACCAATGACTTAGTCTCAAAACCCCACTGATTGGGTCTTGTCAAATCATTGGTGATAATTCTATCGGCTATGTACTTAAGCATCCTCAAAGTCTTCCAATCTTCAGCATTGAGTTGCTTAACTTCAACAGCATACTTCTTTGTAGCTCGGTTGTTATGGCGAAGAGTCCATCCCAGGGGAAATAACGTGTTCTTTCTGGATCGGAAACTAACGTGTTCTTGGCGACCAGGCTTGCCACTATTTTTCTCTTTCCTCCTACTAACATCGAACATATGAAAGAATAAGGGAAGAGAAATCGGCCGATCTAAATGGATGCAGACGAGTTCAAAGGCACGAACAAAAGCCCAAGCGTTCGGATGAAGTTGTGAAGAAGTTTTTGCTTTTGATATGATATTTGACCAAGTTTGTCAAATATAAAAAAAAATGATGTTTGACTAAGTAAATATTATGTTAATACTCTTCAATTTTAATTTAAATGAAAACAAAATAATCGAGCTTCCAAATAATTTCCTCAAACATGATTGATATATATTAATTTTGGAGTTAATTACATTATACATGTAATGTATACTTAATAAATTTTATTTTTTAACCTACATTTTCGTGGTTAGTTCAAACTTTATGTTTTGGATTTATTAAAAATCCTGTTTATGTATCATCATTACTTTACTTAGTTTTCTCACATCAAGAGGAAGAAGAAGAACAAGGTTTTTTTGCCACCCCCCCCATTATACCTCTCACCCCAATAATCCCTTTAAACCACAAAATAACCCCTTCACTAATATATATATCTTGTGTAATGAACATTTATTTGAGATAGCTAAAAGACGTTTATATGGAAAAAAAGAGAGGCACTATTATTGATTACCTTTCACTTTTTTTATAGCATGCTTGTATCTTCTTAATAATTGAAGTTACAATATGATTGATTATTTTTGTTTGGCATGCGCATCTGCACACATGATTAAGGATATTTACCTCACGTATAGGTAAATTCGGTTCACAAAATGAAAAAAAAATGAAAATATGACAGGTATATTATTATTTTTTTTAAAAAATATGACACCTCTATACTGCTTTTTTTTTTTGACAAAAATTAAATTTATTTATTTATTTACTTATTTATTTATTTTGTAAAAGAGTTATTTGTAAAAATTTCAAGACAAGAAGTTGGAATGGTAGGAACGGATTTCTACATCTAAAAATCTAGAGAAGAAGGTGGAAGGGTAACTAAATTTATTGGCGCTTCTATTGGTAATTCTGTTGGCCCTGTCGTTGGTGCTATTGTTGCGGCTCTAGTGCGGCTCACAAAAAAGTGGATGACTAGATTCCATTGCCGCCGCTCTCTTTGCTAGCGACATCGCTTTTTTAACAATCGGTAGTGATTAGATTAATTGGGATTAGTAATTTTGAGTAGATTAAAGTAGTTTTGAGTAGATCAAATTAATTATTAATTTTATTAGGTTTATTCAATTACTGATTTTTTAGAATAAATAAATTTTAAAAAAAATAAGAAAATCGAAAAAAAATTGACTGTGCGTGTCAGCAGACAGCTTTTGCTGCTTTTTGGCGCTCCCATTGTCACTCTCGCTACTCCCGTTGGCGCTTCCATTGGCTTTTTGTTGGCTATTCTTTTGGCGTTTTAATTAAAAAAGAAACAATCATACGAGATATTGTAATTAATGATATAATCTAAACCGTTAATTTTAATCTTACAATTATAATTTAATGTTCTCATGTTCTCACAATAACTAAATGTTCTTACGCGATTCCGATTACCTTTCACTTTTTTTATAGCATGCTTGTACCTTCTTAATAATTGAAGTTACAATATGATTGATTATTTTTGCTTGGCATGCGCATCTGCACACATGGTTAAAGTGTACGTAGTGCAAACAAAGGCCATGTGGTTTCTGCACAATTAAAGTGTACCTTCTTTGACTTTTCAATGCTTCAGTACCCGTGAGCTTTTACGTGAGCTGTGAATTCAGTACTCAATTGTCTCTCTCTCCAAGTATTCAATACTCCTCTATTACAATTCGATTTTTTTAATTCGATTTTTTTATATTCAGAGACTTTGCTCTGCTGAACAACGTCCAAGGTAATAACAATAAACCAGAGAGAGACGAAAATTTGTGAAATGACTTTGCTGACTGTCACGCGGATGAAGCTTTTTCAAAGCTTTTTGAAATCACGCGGATGACTGTCAGAGCACATGTGACTTACTTTAATCGATGTGACATGTGACTTACTGATGTGAGCCCACATGCATGGATCTTGGATGAAGATCATAAAGATAAATACCAAAAAGAGTCAACAAGAATTCAAGGGAATATACTTCAATGTGCTCAACCTAATCATTAAGACAAAAACACATTGAAGGTGACCATGTAAATAGTAGGGAATATCTAGATAACCAACTCTAGTATTTTCTATTTTTTATTTCAATAAATTGTAAGACACTTTTAATTGAGCCATGTTGGCCTTAGTAGCTTAGTTTGTGGCCTTGGGCCTTGTTTTGTATTTCTCTTAGACTTTAGTTGTGGGTCTTGGATCCATATGTCCACAATATAAGTACTTGAAATCCTAATGTAACAGTTAGAACTTTGATGAATGAAATTCACTTTTACAATTTGAGCATGAGAGTGCCCTAATACCTAAGTGAGTGGTGAGTGGCTAGTTTCTAGTCATGTAGGTGAAGGATCATCATAGATTCTCCAAGGTTCCTTGAGATGAGAACCTTGAGCACACAACCTTGAGGCTAGGAGAGCTCAAGGTAGTGTTGTCCTTATCATCTTCCCAAGGAAGAAGTGGTGGTCATCATTCTCCATTTCCATTCCTATCTCCTCCATATTTGTCATTTCTTCCTCTTTTCAAGTAAGTGTTCATCTTTTCTTTTGTGTTGTTGAGTTTTGTTCATGAGTTTGTTGTGAGAAATTGTTGTTTTTGCCAATTTTCTAAATCCTAAATCTTAGAGATCATGTTAGATCTCATCATGTGGTAATCAGAGCAAGATGAATTTTGGCAAATTTTTTTCTCACCCTTTTGTTTATTGTTCACGTTTTGTTTCTTCTTGTTGCCCAATTTTCGATTCTGTTTTTCTTTGTATTTCTTGTCAAATTCCTGTTTGCATCTTGTTTGTTGTTGAATCTACAACGTACTACACGCTTGTTTCACTTCGTTTGAGCAAGAATTGATCAGTTTCCAAGTTAAAATCCTCATATTTATCATATTCGAATTTCGATTTTGTTGTCAATTCTTGTTCGTTTATGCTGAAATTTGTTGCTAGCAGTCACTTACTGAACTGATTTCGCACCTATATCAATTTGTTTCATGAATTTGGGTTGAGTTTTGAGCATTTGCCCAATTTCAAAACCCTAAAACGCGTTTTTCTAAAATTTCACGTTTTGAGTAAGTTCTTCAACTTTTTTGTGCGAATTGATGATTTATTCAGATTCCTTGTGAAAGTTCGCACGAAATGGACTACTCATTTGTCTGATTTGGTTGAGTATTCATTGAGATAATCTAGTTTAAAGAAATCACTTTTGTTCTTGGTGTTCTTGAGGAACTCTTCTTCATTTTCTGCAGTTTGATTCAAATTTTAAAATTTCAAAATTTGAAATTTCAAATTGTGTTTCTGGATTCAATATAGCTCCTTTTTCAGTGATTCAAAAGCCAGGTTGTTTGTTTCAAAATCTAGTATTATTTGAGACATTGAAAAAAATATTAAAAAAAAAAAAGAAAATAACTGAAAAATAGGAAAAATAGCAAAAAAAAAGAAAATATTATTTTTTTTAAAAAAAGGCGTAATCACAAGAGCATAAAAAAAATTCCAAAAATTCCAGAAAACTTCCAATGGTTAGTAAACATTATTTGGATCATTGAGAAGTTTTCTCAAAATCTTTTGGGGGCTTTTCGACCATTTTACCCTTTGAGGCTTATTTGCTGACTTTGTTGCAATTTCTTTGGTGCATTGCTAGCATTCTTAATTTTTTTGTAGTTTAAATTTGTCTCTAAATACTCTATATTTGGTTTAGCTTTCTCAATTTTTTTGTTTTTGATTTTGGTCTTTAAATTTCCAAGTTTGTCATAGTAGTTTCTTTCCTTTTTTTGACATTATTTGGTGATTGACGATACTCTCCTTGAGAATATATAGTAGTATCAACATCAAGGTTGGAAAGAGACTTTTGAGGTTTACTCCTAAGAGATCATTGGAGAATAGAGTGGCTTGAGTGACCCTACTTTACACTTGTGTGCCCAAAAAAACCTTGAGTGGAGAGTATTTTTCCTAAAAAGCCTAAACACGAGTGGAGTGAAATTTGGTGAGCTATATACACTTGTGAGGACTTATTGCTGGCTGGAAATTTTTTTTGTTATTCTCTAACTCTTCTTGTAGGTACCACATTGCACTTGAATGATGGATGAAGGGTACAAAGGAAGTCCAAGAAGACATGTATCACCTAGAAGGCATCTTTCTCCTAAGAGCCATGATTCCCCTCATGAGTACTATGTAAGGAGGTATAGAAAATATAGATATGATGAGGATCAAAGAAGGCATATAATAGATAAGTACACTACAAGAATTACTTGCATTACTGGCTAAACATTTACGGCGGCGGAATTTAATCAACCACCAAGAATTTTCCGGCGTAATTTGGCGACATCGGCGGATTTAGTCGCCGAGACGATTCTGGCAGATACCATAACATTTCTGGCGGATTTACTGGCGGAATATAATTAGGAAATAAAAAAAAATTATCAATAAGGCAATCCGCCAGTAATTGCAAATACTGGCGGAATATTCGCCGAAGAGTTCTTGGTGAATTCAAACCGAGAATATCTTGGCGGAATTTCAAACCGATGGCGGAAATTTCGCCCGATCATCTTGGCGGAATTTTAGCGATAATTCGGCGGAATTTCAACCGATAATTATCGGCGGAATTTCAACGATGAAGCGGAATTTCAGCCCGATAATTGCGGCGGAATTTCAACGAATAATATCTTGGCGGAATTTGACCAATAAATCGCCCGATGAGTTCTTGGTGAAATTCCGCCGATAATCTTGGTGAAATTCCGCCGAAGAATCGCAATTTCCGCCAGAAATGGACATGATTATCCGCGCCAGCTTTCACGCGTCTCAAGCCTGTGACATGTCCGCCATTAAATGACTGGTTCCGCGATAATGTATCGATTACGCGAATGCAACAGACACTCGACGACGAGTTCCGCCAGTAATGTTTCAATTCCGCCAGTAATTCGCGCCACATTTTAAATAAACTCAGCTTTCCCATTTCTATTAATTACCAAACACACTCTCTCTCATTTACTCTCTTCTTCTCTCTTCTTCTCTTCCACTCTCTTCTTCTCTTTTCTTCTCTTCCACCACCACACCACCACCACTCTCTTCTTCTCTTTTCTTCTCCTCCACCACCACTCTCTTCTTCTCTTTTCACTCCACTATCTCTCATTTACTCTCTTCTTCTCTTCCACTCTCTTCTTCTCTTTTCTTCTCTTCCACCACCACACCACCACCACCACCCAACACCACCACCACTCTCTTCTTCTCTTTTCACTCCACTCTCTCTCATTTACTCACTTCTTCTCTTCCACTCTCTTCTTCTCTTTTCTTCTCTTCCACCACCACACCACCACCACCACCCAACACCACCACCACCACCACTCTCTTCTTCTCTTTTCACTCCACTCTCTCTCATTTACTCTCTTCTTCTCTTCCACTCTCTTCTTCTCTTTTCTTCTCTTCCACCACCACACCACCACCACCACCACCACCACCACCACTCTCTTTTCTTCTCTTCCACCACCACACCACCACCAACCACACTACCACCACCACCACCACCACATAGAGGATTAAAATATTAAATATAAAAAAGCATTTTTAAAATATTTTTAAATAAAAAAATGCATTTTATAAAAAATTAAATAAAAAAATTAGTTTAAATAAAAAATTAAATATATATAATAGTTTTTAAAATATTAAGAATTAATTTTTTAAAAAAATTAAATAAAAAAACGCATTTTAAATATTAAGAATTAGTTTTTAAAAAAATTAAATAAAAAAACGCATTTTATAAAAAAAATTTAAATATAAAAAAACATTTTTAAAATAGTTTTTTAAAAAAATATATATAATAGATTACTGGCGGATTTTTGACGGTAACATCTGGCGGATTTATCGGCGAATTTTAGCTTGATAATTATCGGCGAAATTCCGCCCGATAAATCCGCCGATAATTATCGGTGAAATTCCGCCAAGAATCAAGCACCCGCGGCGTTTTTACGGTGATTACTAGCGGACTAAATCCGCCAGTAAAGTGCAATTTCTGGCTGATTTATACCATTACTGGGGGATTGAGTTAGCCAGTAATACAATTAATTCTTGTAGTGGTATGTTGAGGAGGAAGAGCATGAAATGAGACATAGAAGGAGGGACACGAATGCACACATGGAAGAAGCTTTTCAATCTAACTTTGAAGATGATAAAGCTTCGGTCGTGGTGCCACATAGACAGTAAGGAGAAAATCTCTACTTCTATTCCTATTGCCATTACTTCTTTATTCCATGCAAGATGTCGTGTTCAAAATAGAGTATGTTGTTTGCAAGTGGTTGGTGAGAGTTGTGTTAATATGGCTAGCACTCGTTTAGTTACAAAACTCAACCTTCACACCTTTGACCATCCAACACCATATATGCTCAAGTTGCATAAAGATAAAGGATAAATTCTTGTGAATAAAAAAGTGTTTGTTAGCTTTTCCACTCATAGTTACAAAGACATTGTCTTATGTGATGTTGGACCTATAGAGACCGCCCACCTAATCCTAGGTAGGCCATGGAAACATGATAAAAACGTACTCTATGATTGATATGCTAACAAGTACTCTTTTAGGCATGACAATTTGGAAATTCATCTTACTTCTCTTAGCCTTCATGAAAAATAGAGGAAGAAGAAAATGAAATGAATGTTAAAATCAATGAGGAAGATGTAGCAACTAGGGTTGGCCAAGAGCCTCTATTTATGGAAACTTCTAAAGAGGTTCCAAAAATTGGAAGTAGGGAGGAACATGAACCATTGTTGAAAGAGTCATTCAAACTTTCATCTTCTAATGACTTTGTTTGCTTGGCTACTAATGCTAACTTTCTTTCTAGTTTTGTTGATTCCTCTTTGAAGGTGAGTGAATATGATGTTACACTTGAGGCACTAGCGAAAAATGTTGTTTCACAAGCATTGAAAGAGCACAACAATTTTAAAGGTGAAAAGTTTGATGGTGGTCAAGAACACCATATTTCCTCTATACATGAGAATTATGAGGTACATGAGGACAAGCGCATTACAAGTGTTGGCCTTAGTAGCTTAGTTTAGTTTGTGGCCTTGGGCCTTGTTTTGTATTTCTCTTAGACTTTAGTTGTGGGTCTTGGATCAATATGTCCACAATATAAGTACTTGAAACCCTAATGTAATAGTTAGAACTTTGATGAATGAAATTCACTTTTACATTTTGAGCATGAGAAATGCCTTAATACCTAAGTGAGTGGTGAGTGGCTAGTTGCTAGTGTAGGTTCATCATAAATTCTCCAAGGTTTCTTGAGATGAGAACCTTAAGCACACAACCATGAGGCTAGGAGAGCTCAAGGATAGTGTTGTCCTTATCATCTTCCCAAGGAAGAAGTGGTGGTCATCATTCTCCATTCCTATTCCTATCTCCTCCATATTTGTCATTTCTTCCTCTTTTCAAGTGTTCATCTTTTCTTTTGTGTTGTTGAGTTTTTTGTGAGAAATTGTTGTTGCCAATTTTCTAGATCCTAAATCTTAGAGATCATGTTAGATCTCATCACTTACTTTAATCGATGTGACTTACATGTGACTTTTCACTTCTCACATGAAATAAAAAATCGAATTATTTAGAGATAATATAACTTTTCACTTCTCACATGGGACATTTATATATCATACAGATGCGAGAAACCACATGGCCTTTGCACTACGTACACATTAATCATGTGTGCAGATGCGTATACCAAGCAAAAATAATCAATCAGCGTAACATCAATTATTAAAAAGGTGCAAGCATGGTGTAAAAAAGTGAAAGGTAATCGGAATCGTGTAAGAACATTTAATTATTGTGATAACATGAGAACATTAAATAATAATCGTAAGATTAAAATTAACGGTTTAGATTACATCATTAATTACAATATCTCATATGATTGTTTCCTTTTTAATTAAAGATCGGGGAAGATCTTGTAATCTACTCAAACTAAACTCAATAATTTAAACACTATCAATTGTCAAAAAAATGATACCACTAGCAAAAAATTCAAAGTTATTTTTCCTAAAAAAACAACACAAGCAATTAACCACTAAACAACACAAACAATTAATCACTAATTAAAACACATAAATATTTTTTTGACAGCAATTAAAACACATAAATATTAAACATTAAACAACATAAATATTTTAATACAAACATTTGTCTTTAAGTACTTAAAATTAAAATTACAAACTATAAATAAATTCAATTTAAAACATTAATTTGAATCATATTCATTGATCTGATTCTGCAAA
Organism: Oxytropis ochrocephala; assembly: GCA_020916435.1. Lineage (NCBI taxonomy): Eukaryota > Viridiplantae > Streptophyta > Magnoliopsida > Fabales > Fabaceae > Oxytropis > Oxytropis ochrocephala. The sequence goes on from CM037090.1 coordinate 84,282,498, forward strand.
TATTTAATTTCATCTTTGATCGCTTCGTGCTCCGCTCTATGGGTTTCTTCCGCAGACATCAGATCGACGCTGGCTTCAAAAAGCCTCCGTGAAGAAAGATTTGTTTGTTCCACCAAGTCTTGGAATTTTTGAAAGGGAGTTATTTCTTTTCCTTTAACAGCGTTCAACACATCGTCAACATACTCAATTTTTCTTCCATCCCTAAAATAAACCTCCTTCATACCATTAGAATACAATCATAGAAAGTAAATGAATAAGAGCCAACAAGAAAACAAATTAAAGTAAATGTTTACTGTCTCTTGTCCTTGAATACTCAATCACACGAGCGATCTTTGTAGACTTTTATCGGTGGTGGGACAACCATGGCACCTTTGGGTGCCCTTCCAAACTCTAAAAGTTGTAATATTATCTTTCTCTCTGTTTCTCTAAAAAAGTTGTTAAATCCTATTATCTTTCCTCTCTGATTTCCTAAATGAGAAAAAAAGAGCCATAAATCAAAAAGACAAATTCAACCTCATCAAAATCCATTTAAATGTGTCTTGAGGGTTGAATTTGTCTTTTGTTAAGAATCCTAAATAGCAAACCTACGAGTGTAAGTTATTCTACCAACAAAAATTTGGACAATCAACAAAAAAAGAGCTACGGATTAAATTTGTTGGTAGTGTAATTTAGAGATTCTTAACTTACCAACTTTGATTTATGTCACACTTTTTTTTTTATTTAGCAGAGAGAGAAATATAATATTACAACTTTTAGAGGAAAGGGCACCAGAGGTGCCATGGTTGTCTCACCACCGATTATTTACACATTTACTTGAATTTGTTTTCATGTTGGCTTATTCATTTACTTTCTATGATTGTATTCACGTTTAAAGGAAAAGCATTGTTCAGAGGAGCTTTTTAGCTTGAAGAAGATACTAGAATAACTTGACAAATGTTTGTATTAAAATATTTATGTTGTTTAGTTTAATATTTAGGTTTTTTTGCAAAAAATATTTGTGTTTTAATTAGTGGTTAATTGTTTGTGTTGTTTAAATGTGGTTGTGTTTTGAGAGATTGTATCGTTTTTTTTGACAATTGATAGTGTTTAAATTATTAATTGAGTTTAGTACAAGATCTCCCGATCTTTAATTAAAAGAAACACATATGATATATATATGATGTAATCTAAACCGTTAATTTTAATCTTACCCTTATTATTTAATGTTTCTCATGTTCTCACAATAACTAAATGTTCTTACGCATTCCAATTACCTTTCACTTTTTTACCATGCATGCTTGCACCTTTTAATAATTGATGTTACTCGATTGATTATTTTTGCTTGGCAAATCTGCCCACATGATTAAAGTGCGTAGTGCAAAGGCCATGTGATTTTCTACGCATCGGTATGATATATAAATGTCCCATGAGAAAGTGAAAAGTTATATTCTCTCTAAATAATTCGATTTTTATTTCATGTGAGAAGTGAAAAGTCACATGTAAGTCACATCGACAAAAAAGTGATGATCTAACATGATCTCTAAGATTTAGGATAAAATTGGCAAAACAACAATTTCTCACAACAAACTCATGAACAAAACTCAACAACACAAAAGAAAAGATAAACACTTACTTGAAAAAGAACAAGCTAGGGTTTCTAGCGTGTTGCCAAAGTCGATGGGCCCGAGTTGATTCGCTCTAAAACACGAAAAATAATTCCAAGGCAGTCAAAATGCAATTAATGTTCAACCTAATATTTTAGTATAAAGGGTAGTCAACCATCGGCCTAAGACACGTAATCGAGAGACAAGGAGTGCGAGAATACAAAAAGGATTAGAGTTTCACATTGAAACCTAATCCACTAAGCACTGATTCTTTCGAAATTCGAGATCCGAAATTTTTTGGTTCAAAGAGGTACGAGATGTGACACAACAACCACATTAAGAGGCGAATCAAGTGGAGTAAAGGTTAGTCGGTGTTATTGTTTTTTTCTAAAACCCGTGTTCGAGAACAAATAGGTTGTCTCATAAAAATTGACTAGCTTAAGAACAAGTAGTTTTAAAAACAATAATAGAGGATTTATTAGACTGGGCAACGAATCAGATTAAAGTCCTTTTGTGTTCATATAAATAGATTAGGTTTTGCTTGAAATAATATGCTTCTGTTTGTTATAGTTTTTTTGGTTAAAATAGTGTCATTTAATTGGTAAAAATCATTAATCATGAAAACCAGAAAATAGGCAAACAACAAGCCACAAAAGTATGCAAATAGCAATCCATAGTGCATACAAACCATAGGATCAAAGATTGAGAAATGTGAAGAATAAAATAGGGTAGAAGAGAAAAGCAGACCTGAGGAAACATAAAAATCAAACGGGATAAAAAAGGAGTAGAAACTGACCTCAAACTCGTCGGAGCTCCGGTCTTCTTCTCCGGCGAGAGCTCCGGCGAGAGCTCCGGCGAGCCACCATGAAAACAAACCTCCCACTGCAAACCTCACCCTAAAACTGATCCACAACCATCAATGAAGCTAGCCTCGTAAAAAATCTTATTAACTTCGTGATTTAATAAATAAACCACGCACATAATCGATTGCACAATACCGATCGCCTCTCAGACTAAATCCCGATGAAATGATTGCAATCATAACTTTTTAGCATAACACCGACTGCTCTCCGACTAAATCCCGGTGAACCCCCTTCCCAATAGGACTTTGCCTAATGGTAAAATTTTATAGGGCCTAGGTTTAGGGCTCATGACTTCCCCGCCTAGTATGCTAACTCTATGGGTCGTCACCCATACTCGACACAATTCACATATATCGTACCCGCATTGGGCCGTCTCTTATACTCGATATAGTTCATATACCGAAAACATAATTAAATCTATGATATGTTATAATACCATATTATCATAAGTATAAACTCATGAAATCAGTCCAGTCAACATTTAAGTTACAAAACATTTGGTTCCCACACGTACTCTAGGTTTTACGATTTTTCAAGAGTTTTGTAAATTCAACCAAACCAAACCAACGTCTGAAAACCACATTCAAAACATAGCAATATCAATCCAATATTAATCACAGTTGGTTGGGAAAAGGATTAGAGGAAGTTTGGAGTCGAAAGGAGCGTCGAAACGAAGAATCGGAAATCGCAAATCGAGAATAAACTTGGCTTGTTTTTGTTTCGCTCTCCGTTCGTATCCAAACCGTGTTCCAATCCAATTACAACCTACAAACAGAACTTATGACACCAATTCCCAGAACAAACCACATCAATCACAAACAATCACATAAAGTATTTCATTTCGAGAATCGGAATGACACAAACCGCTATTTTAACACACGACATGAGTGCAGAGTTTCCTACAGCAGTGCACTTACTTCGGCGAATTATTTAAAATAGCAAACGACATCGGATTTGCACAAACGACCACTCATTGAAAAGCTCTCTGAGTGTAGTTTCTACATGTAATATCCATTTTTCAAAACAAGGCTCCAGTTGATACATTTTTTAAAAATACTACACTGATGTACAAAAATCAGACAAAACTTTTTGCCCAACTTGCAACTCATTTTCTTTCTCATTTATTAATAAAATTTGGTCAAACCAGTGTCTATTCCGTAGGTAATTAAGTCTATTTTCCAAAGAAAAAAGAATCATTTAAAACGGAGTTCGATTGAGAACACACGACCTGAAACACTGAACTGTGCACTCCAATTTAATTCCGTAAATTTAACCTAACTTTGGAGACTCATAACTTGAGCTACACAACTCCACATTGAACCACCAAACGATTGCCACTTGGCGTTAAGTCTACTTTCAAAACAAATCAGTCACATAATTTTTGGACTTACCGAACAGTCCATTTTAAAAGAACCGAACTGTGTCGCGAATTGCTAAATCGGTGAGTTCGTGACCAATTTGCGGGTTTCGCGACTCAAAATTTACGAAACGAACGCAATTTCAACGACAATGTAAATCATACTCCCAACACAACATAAAACAAAACCCTAAACGAGTAAAACTCAGCTCAATCGTTTGAAACTTCACGAACTCAAACTGAACCGTTCCAAACACTTCCACCACTCCCAAACCGAAAAGCCGGCACGTCAACTCTCCCACCTACTGAACAAATCGATTCCAAACAGCAACTTAATTCGCCAATGGCCCTCAATCAACAATACAACCTCAGTTTCACTCTTATCCTCTACCCAATGTACATACAAGCTTTAATTTGCCAAAGCTCCATCTTCACTAGCTTCAACTTTGAGCTTCAAGCATTAGAAATGGTGGATTCACAAAGAAGAAGAATGCGAGATTGAAATTGGTATCAAAGGAAAGAGGAATGAAAATGGAGAAGATTGGTACCTAAATCATGAGCATACATGAAGGATTGTGGAACTTCCCCTTCTTCTTCCTCCTCTCCCTCACGCCAACTCTCTCTTCTCCCTCTCTCTAGGTTTTCTCTTTTTCTTTCTTTCTCTCTTTAATCACTGTTACTCCTCTCTCTCTCTATTTATCTCTATTTTCTTTTCCTTTTTATTTTCTTTCTTTTCCTTCTTTCTTTCTTTCCTTTTTCTTACTCTTACTTTCCCTTTCTTTTTATTCTCACAAGTGTGGAATGAGAGAGTGTTTGGATATTTTTGCGTCTTGTAGCTCATTTAATGTGAGTGGTATAAAGACTAAAATACCTTTAGTGTTCTAATTTTCCACTCAATAATCCATTTAAATTACATACTCAAGCAATTATAAATTGCTTTCGCGACAACCTCACATCTGCGACTTGATTTATTACCTACTCGAGTAATAAATGACTCCTTAATTTCTTAATTCGAAATTAACGAGATTAGGGATGTTACAGTAGTACTCAATGAGAATCAAATTGGAATGATTTTAAAACCATTTTGAAAGTAGTAGCTGTCAAATTTTTTTTATAGACAATGTTAGTGGAGGTGGAAGAATGTTAGTTTCCGGGATTTGTCATTACTTTAATTATTATTGTATTACAGTAACGTATTTTGTGTAAATAAAAAAAAGTAACATATTGTGTCATTACTTTGTTGCATTGTATTAGCATATATATTTAGAATTAGAATAGTAACGTGTAAATTTGCAAAAAGAATATTAACGTGTAAAGCATTCAAAGTGTTGTCCCTTTGACTAATTACCACATCAATTCATTGTTCCTTAGACACACAATATATAAGTATGTAACAAAAAAAGTAGTACTTAAGTTTCAGTTTATTATGTTATTTTAAACTGAAAATATTCGACTATTTAAAAAATTGAATATGTTCGTATTTACTTACTAATTGCATTTTTTTTGACCAAATCAAAAAAATTAGAAATGGTGGATTCACAAAGAAGAAGAATGCGAGATTGAAATTGGTATCAAAGGAAAGAGGAATGAAAATGGAGAATATTGGTACCTAAATCATGATCATACATGAAGGATTGTGGAACTTCCCCCCTTCTTCTTCCTCCTCTCCTCACGCCAACTCTCTCTTCTCCCTCTCTCTAGGTTTTCTCTTTTTCTTTCTTTCTCTCTTTTCTCATTGTTACTCCTCTCTCTCTCTCTCTATTTATCTCTCTTTTCTTTTCCATTTTATTTTCTTTCTTTTCCTTCTTTCTTTCTTTCCTTTTTCTTACTCTTACTTTCCCCTTCTTTTTATTCTCACAAGTGTGGAATGAGAGAGTGTTTGGATATTTTTGTGTCTTGTAGCTCATTTAATGTGAGTGGTATAAAGACTAAAATACCCTTAGTGTTCTAATTTTCCACTCAATAATCCATTTAAATTATATACTCAAGCAATTATAAATTGCTTTCGCGACAACCTCACATCTGCGACTTGATTTATTACCTACTCGAGTAATAAATCACTCCTTAATTTCTTAATTTGAAATTAACGAGATTAGGGATGTTACAGTAGTACTCAATGAGAATCAAATTGGAATGATTTTAAAACCATTTTGAAAGTAGTAGCCGTCAAAAATTTTTTATAGACAATGTTAGTGGAGGTGGAAGAATGTTAGTTTCCGGGATTTGTCATTACTTTATTATTGTATTACAGTAACGTATTTTGTGTTAATAAAAAAAAGTAACATATTTTGTCATTACTTTGTTGCATTGTATTAGCATATTTAGAATTAGAATAGTAAGGTGTAAATTTGCAAAAAGAATAGTAACGTGTAAAGCAATATAAATGTTATTCAAAGTGGTGTCCCTTTGACTAATTACCACATCAATTCATTGTTCCTTAGACACACAATATATAAGTATGTAACAAAAAAAGTAGTACTTAAGTTTCAGTTTATTATGTGATTTTAAACTGAAAATATTCGACTATTTAAAAAAATGAATATGTTCGTATTTACTTACTAATTGCATTTTTTTGACCAAATCAAAAAAAAAATTGGTTATTTTCTTCAAATAATGTCCATATTGAATTTTACATTCTGTTTAGTTAAAATCGTTAAGTAATCATATATTTACAAATATATATATATATATATATATATATATATATATATATATATATATATATATATATATATATATATATATAATACATTCACGAATAGACTCTTTCATGACTAAACCTCTAAACAAAATCTAATTGGTCCACTTAGGATTAAATAATAACATGTACCCCATCTCAATGCCAGCACAACAACAACCTTATTTCCATCACAAATTTAAATAATAATAAAAACGTCTATTAAATTTTATTAATATCCATAACCGACAATACAGTTATAAAGTCTAATTACACAATCCTAAAATGTAATTAGACTTTATAACTGTATTGTCGATTATGGATACACGATAAGTGTGCTCGAATTTAAATTACAAACATTAAAATTTAAATAAATTAATACTCCTATAAGCTAATTAAACGATTAGCAATATCACACAAATTTATTAATGCCAAATTTTTTTAGGCATGACAGATCAGTTTTATTTTTATTTAATTATGCATCATAACATCTCCAATGACACCGCTATATAGCAATAGCAATTAATGACATTTGTTGACTCCAATTATACCGGGAATATAAATATAAATATAAATATAAATACTTAATATACTAATTTGCATAATAATTACTCTGTCACTATGTACATACTCAGAAACATGATATATAGTGCATCAGTATTCCATTTGGGATGCATTAGTGAACTTACTATTTAGTAATTAGTTTTTGAATTTCAAAATTCTAATTCTAAAATAAATTACATACAGTATGGAATAATGTGGTTTCCATTTTTGCATGATGATTATGTAAATTTTTGAAACCAATTATTGTGAGGAATTATTCTGTGTTGACCATAACTTATATAACAATAAGTTTTCTGAGTGCCATTATTTCTGAAATTCAAATTATAAAACATGTACTCCCTCCTCCGTTACAGAATATAGGTAAAAATTGATCAACAAAAGTTGATGTATCTTGATCAAAATTTGGACTAGATACATCGACTTCTGTTGATCATTTTTTGTTTATATTCTGTAACAGAGTATTATTCAATGACATTGAAAGGTTTACCATGAATATATCAGTACAAAGAACACATTGCATCCCAAGAAATCCGATCGCCAATAAAAACGCGCAAGACGTTACCATATTCATACTATCCGGAGCTACAATATACAATCTCTTGAATCGGGTTCCACAATTAAGGTCATGGATCAAGTGGAAAGCGCAAATCATATCATTAAATGTGCACAACATAATCGAAAATTTAATTAGATGATCAAACTTGCTTCTCACCCTATTCATATCATTAAAAAGTTGACCAATTGGAGCAGCCAATTTTTTTGAGACCTATATTAACACCCAATTTTATACCAAAATAATATCTCCCTCACGAAACTTATAATCAGAATTTTCAAACTCAAATTCAAAAAAGGGTAGGAAACCTAAATATTTCAAAATCCCTATGCAATTAATTTCACGTTAAATTTGATAATCTCAATACCGTCATTGATAAATAAGGAATTTCATATTTGGTATGCACCTAATTAGCACGGAGGTGTCGATACCCGCCCCGAATTCTCTCAACAAAATATTAATTATTTTATTTCATTTTTTACATTTATATTCATTCATTTTATTTCATAAATTTTTTATATGTTTAATTTTGATCTATTTTCATAGAAAGTTTATTTTAATACTTTAAATTTTATTTTATTATTGAGTAATTATGATTTTATTTTATTAATAATAATAAACATAAATTTTTTATTTCTCTATGAGTTAGTGTCGGAAATGGGAGCCAATCCCATTTGGGACGTGGATGGGGGATGCAAAATCCGACCTCACTAGAGATTGGGCCGGCACGGGGGATGCAGGAGAATTTTATTACAACCCATGTCGACATAGATCATGGTTTTTTTTTGATAAGTCAAAAATTTATTGATAGTGGCACTAGGGGTGCCTCAACCCAATTACAATTACTGTAACCGTTTTATAAAATTAATAGGATTGGCATTCCACTCCTCGAAATCTATATTGATTTGATCTCCCAACCTATGTGCTATCCACCCCCAAGATAATCCATTTACATGGTTTAGCATTTGTGATATACTTGGTACCCCCCTCTGAAAATGATATTATTCCTATTAATCCATAAGACCCAAAGCACAGCAGCCTAGACCAAAAACCTTATTGTCTTTTTTTTCTTACCTCCTGCCACAATTCGGTTCCCTCCACATATGATCCCACGATCCTTCACACGCTTCCCCTGTAGAACCGATCTACGCAAAAACATCCCGCCACAAATGAGTGGATACTGAGCAATTAAAGAACAAATGGGCAGAATCTTCATTGAAACGAAAGCAAAAAATGCAGCAGACATCGTAATTAGCATCCACTATTCCTTGCTGTAATAGAGACATTCTCGTGGGCAACCTATATATATCAATTAAAACTCTCCATCCGTGCACTACAAATTTAGAGGGCGCTGCAATAGACCAGAATTTTTTTAACAGCTTGTTTTGCTGCGCTGACAGCATCAGCTCTGCATTATGTGAGATCAGCCTACAATATGTTGTCTTCACTGTATCATGGTTGAAAACCAAAACACAACTACCGGTGCAGAAGAATTTTCCAACACATTATATTACAAACCATGTCGAAGACCATGGTTGAAAACAGAAAGAAAACTAAAACAACTGAAACCTATTATTCTGAATGATGCAACTACACTCTTTCTCAATATTAATTTGTTTCTTGAGAATCATTTGTGGCTTCTTATCGGTCTGTGGGAATGGACATGTCTTTGTCAATGGTGGTGTTTCTTCATTACATAGATCAACCACATCAACAGCACTATCAATCTGTTGATTCTCATTAGTTGAATTAGAGAAGCAATTGAGGACCTGACTTTTTTGTGCGTGTCAGCATCTGAATATATATTATACGGTTAAGATATATTTGTGTACATTGTGTAGTACACAAGTGTATAGGAGAAGCTAATTGATCCTATAGTGTAGTACTATAAAAAGTGTGCAGTACAATTTCAAGGGATGGATTAATTGTGAGAGACGTTTCATAATAATGTAATTTAATGCCTAAATGCTTAGAAGCTGCCATGTGTGAGAAGATTAAATGAAAATATTTGTAATTGTTAATAGTATAGATATGTTTGTATTGGCAAGTCCATCTGTGGATGCACAATTAGGACGACACATTGCCTACCCCATGCTTGTGAACTTGGTAGGTATCGTATAGTATAATACCCACTCAGTGTCGGCCCAAGAGACTAGTGTCGGCCCAAGAGACTAAAACAAGGGCTTTAGGCCTCAAATTTTTGATAAGAAAAAGGCCTAACAAATAAGCAAAGCTCATATGGTTTCTTGATCACATCCTAACACTGCCGATGAGGGTTCGATCCCTAGCGTATATTTATTTTGATAAAAACACAACTAATGTAATTTTATCTTTAGAGAGGTTAGCAGTTAGCTTCTTTTTTTTGGGTCAGATTGTAGTAGGCGGCTAGCTGAATGCGAATTTTCAAGTTGGGCCGCCAATATACATCTCTCATGTTTGGGGAAATGGTTTCTTTTGCTAATTTTTCTATTGTTTTCATTTTTCGTTAGTTTTTTCTTCTTGTTTGCTCATTTTTTAGATAATTGTTTTGTTCAGTACCAGATCAGAGAAATGCACGAAACTTGGACCAGGCCCAATACCGCGTTAATAATAGCCCAGCGTGCACTCATCCAACGAGTATTCCATCTAGCGGCTCAAATTAACACGGTCGTATCCGAAGCCCCACACGTGTTGCAATCGTCTATAAATATGGGTTCTACCCCCATCTCCAGGTACGCTTTCCATTCCTGCACATTCCACCTCATTCAAATATACTGACTTAGGAATCGGAGTGTCTGCAGGTACCCCCTACCCGACGTGGGATTGCGCCCACCTCGGGATGACCGAGCTCAATTCTGAAAATCTGACATTCATCTTCAAGGTCCACAAAGCAAGAAACACAAGTACCCCGGATCAGGTAATTCTCGAGATCCAGTACCAAACATTGGCAACCACAGTGGGAGAATAATCGCTTGCTTCCACCCCCGACATACATTCAGCCAAGATACCCGCCATGGAACTAAGTGGTGGCTACTCTGTCTCATCCGGCGTAACGAAGCGTGCAGTGAAACAAAAATGGCGAGAGATTGCTAATCTGTCTTCTGCCTCTCGCGCCAAAGCTTTTCCCCCGAGACAACCGCTGTTCTTTTCTGATGACGACTATCTCCTCAGGGAACCCCATGAGCCCATTCCCCTAATCATCTTGATCTCGGCTTCCATATTCGGTGTAGAGGTAAGGCAAATCCTCGTCGACCAAGGAAGCTCCGCTGATCTGATGTTCAAGGATCTCCTTCCTACGTCCGGCTTGTCTCCAAATGACTTAAACCCCTAGTCCGGGCCCAACCTCTCGGTCTTCGGGGAAAGTATGGCATGACCTTTGGGCTACTTCGACACTTTTGTAACTTACGGAGAAAAGAAGCTCGCCCGAGCTATCAAGACTACATTCTTGGTGATACCCATGATCTCTCCCTACCGCTGCATCATTGGAAGACCAACTCTGGCAAAGCTTGGCGCCGTTGCTTTAGTCGTCCACCTGAAATTGAGTTTCCACTCCCTCGATGTCGAGGTTGTAACCATCCCGACTGACCTGAAAGTCGCAAAGCATTGCCATTACCTCACCTTGCATGGGACCCAACCTTAGCTCCAAGAAATTTCTGAGCCTCCACCATCAGCTCTCGCAGTAAACCTCTCCGAGGTAGGCGCCCGCTGTGATCCCGACTGCTCTGAGGAAGAGTCAGACGATGAATTGGCTAAAGAACTCAAGAAATTCAAACGCCCCGAGCCTCAAGGTGAGTTCCTCGAAATTCCTTTGGGCGATGATCCCACAAAGACGGTCAAGATAGGAGCCGACCTCAGTGATACAGTAAGGGAAGCTCTAATCGCATGCCTTCGTCGAAACACCGATACCTTCGCATGGTCCGCCTCCGAGATGCCAGGTATTCCCATAGAAGTGGTGTGCCACCATCTCGCAGTGAATCCCGACACCAAGTACGTTGCCCAACGGCAACGATGAAGGGTGCAAAGCGAAGAAAAAACAGAAGTTGCTTCCAAGGTAGTGGACGACTTAGACTCGGCAGGATTCGTCAAAGCAGTTAAATACACCACCTGGCTCTCTAACGTTGTCCTGGTAAAGAAGAGCAATGGGAAATGGAGAATGTGTGTTGACTACACCAACCTCAATAAAGCTTGCCCCAAGGACGCTTTCCCGGTCCCGAGCATTGACAAACTAGTGGACAACGCCTCTGGCTTTCGCCTACTTTCCTTTTTGGACGCCTACTCCAGCTATAACCAAATCGCGATGAACCCACCAGATCAGGTGAAGACAGCCTTTATGACCGACCGGGGCAACTACTGTTATAGGGTCATGCCTTTCCGCCTAAAAAATTCCGGGGCGACGTATCAGCGCATGATGAATAAGGTTTTCCTTGATCAAATCGGCAAGGTTGTCGAAGTCTACCTCGACGACATGATTGTTAAAATCAAGAGGGACAAAGGCCACATGGCCGACCTCGAGGAAATCTTTGTCGAGGCAAGGAAGAACAACCTCAGATTCAACCACCAAAAGTGAACTTTCGGCGTTAGAGTAGGGAAATTCCTGGGTTTCTGTCTTACAGAAAGAGGAATTGATGCCAACCCGGACAAATGTAGAGCCGTGACCAACATGCATCCTCTGATGGCCAAAAAAGAAGTACAGAAACTAACCGGTATGATTGCTGCCCTTTCAAGATTCGTCTCAAAGGCAGCCAATCAATCTCTTCCCTTCTTTAGAATCTTAAAGAAAGGGGTTGAATTCAAATGGACGCCGGACTGTGAAAACGCTCTATCCGAGCTTAAGCAAAAACTCTCAAAACCACCGATACTGCTAAAGCCGGCAAAAGGAGAAACCTTATATCTCTACCTCGTCGTGGCCGAGGAAACTGTCAGTGCAGTCTTAATTTGAGAAATAGAGGGCGGGCAGCACCCCGTGTACTTCGTGAGTAAGGTGTTGCAGGGGGCCGAGTCAAGGTACAAAAAGATAGAAAAGTTGGCACTGGCTCTAGTAATAGCTGCCAGGAGACTAGGGCCATACTTCGTTGCGCACTAAATCGTGGTGAGAACGGACCAGCCCATCCGTCAAGTAATACATCGCCTCGACTTAGTGGGCATAATAATCAAGTGGGCAATCGAGCTCTCTGAATTCGGCATCAAGTACGAAGCCCGTTCCGCCCTCAAGGCTCAGGTGCTAGCCGATTTCGATGCTGAAATGACGCTTACTCCCTGTTATACCCTAATTTTGTCCGAGTTCTTTTGATAGTTTTTAATTTGGACTTTTTCAACCATTTTATTTTGGACTTTTTCTGAAAATTTCAAAAAATAGTAGTTTTTTGCGTATTTTCGGGTGTTAGTTTTTAGCTACTATTCGAAGGAAATTTATCTCTCCTTGGACCTCGTTTTTACGATCTGAACGGTGAAAGTGAAGACATATTTCCCACGAATCCGCTATAAAAAAATGAAGACGATCCGACGGTTAACGAATCCGGAATCGCAATTTTACGGTGACAGGTTTGAGAAAAACAGGAATTGTATTTTAAAGGGGAATTGCTTTCTCTACCTTGTTTTAGTCCCACAATGCTCATCAGAAACAAGAGTTCCCTAGCAATTGGATATAAAAGGGGTTGAGTTGTGAAGATTAGGGGAGGAGATCATTGGCGGGTTAAGTGATCTTTTGGGTCAAAGCGTTCGCGGCCCATTTCACTAAAAACCTGTCTTTGATCATTTGGACGTTTTGAGTCGGCTTTCCGATTCTCAAAGCGGTTCTTGCGGTCTTGGGGTCAAAATAGACCGAATTGGAGTCCGGTTTGCTGCTCCGTCCGGTTCGGCACTCGTCGAGTCCAGGTTAATTTTGTATTTATTTTGTTTATTTTTATGTACATATTTATTTATCATTTATTTATAATATAATCTATTTATTTATTTATTTATTGTTTATGTATATATCTATTCATATTTATTTATGTATATAGTTATTTATTTATTTATTTTTTTAGCCTAGTCTTTATTAATTATCAGTTTTTGTCTTTTTTTTATGCACAAATTAGTTTATTTCTTCAAAAATCAAATAAAAGACTAAGTCGGTTGTACAACCGGGTTAGTCATCTTCCTAGGACCAATGAGCTGTATAGTTCAGTAATCCTAAAAACTTATAAAAATTGTAAATAAATCATTTTTCCTAAAAATAGGGGACTAAGTCGGTTGTACAACTGGGTTAGTCAGCGTTCTAGAACTAATGAGTTGTACAGTTCAGGAGTTCTAGAATACCTATTCTAAAACTAACTCACCTCACATCAAACAAACGTCTTTCAAAAAACCTCAAAAATACTTTCAAAAGTAGGGGACTAAGTCGGTTGTACAATCGGGTTAGTCAGCGTCCTAGGAATTAGTGAGCTGTACAGTTCAAGGAATCCTAGGACCCCTACACTAAAAAACACCAACCAACAAACCTTTTTTCAGGAAGAACTACGTAGCTTTGATTCCTCCATTGCATCTGGAGGTACGTAGGAGCAAGAGTCCACTCTTGTCAAGCACTAAAAACTAATAATTTTAATTAAGTATTCTTTCCTTCACATTAAAATAAAAGGGTAAAATGATAATAAACTACAATTAATTAGACCAAAGGATGTCGTGGAGTGTTAATACCTTCCCCACGCATAATGACTCCCGAACCTTAAACTCGCCTTGTCCAAACTTAAAGGGATTTCCCGAATTTGCCCTTAAACTAGAATTTCGGTGGCGGCTTCCTATGAACCTTCAAAGAATCCTTTCCCGGATTTTTCGGTCGCTACACTCCCTCTAACTCGGCATCCTTATAATGGACACTCCACGTCGACAGATCTTCAAATTCAAAGGGAAGTGGAGTTGGGTTGATGATGACTCATATTTATATGAGTTATTTATGCCTTTATCCATGTAAATCAAGTGAGTTCTCAAGTAATATTAGTATCTTATGTCTCTAATTATTATAGTTGTAGGAAAAGAAGGGTTAGAAACTGTTTTGTATGAATTCGGCACATCTGGTGCCCTTTTGAGCAATTTAATGTGTTTTGTGAGTGCTGCAGTGATAAACGCTATAGCGTCTAATGCTACAGCGGCAAGAGGGCATCTCGGCTAAGTTTTGGGCAGGTCGGCTAAGTCTTTGAAGCAAGTCGGCTAAGTGTTTTTTTTTGGCGCCAAGCTCTTCACTCCAAGTCTCGTTTTCAATGCCCATCGTGTGTGATCGACACGGCCGGATTTTCATGGATATTATAGGACACATGGCATTGTGTGAGTGAGAGGCTAGCGATAGTTGGTGCGATGGCCATACCACCTTACCCACTAACTCTGACGCCAACTACTTCTTCTTCCCTTCAAATATACACATTCAGAGACATGCAAATACATTCGCAGATTCAGAGAGTTTTAGAGAGAGTTTTTTTGTAATAGATTTTCTTCATTGTTAAACACTTTTAAGCTTTGTTTTATTTGTAATTTTTAGTTTAGTATTCGCTTCGGTGTGAACTCGGCGTTTAGCGTCATCTCGGTGGATGAAGTGGAAGCTTCGGTGTGAATCTTTTGCCACCATTTCTTCCCATTTAGTTCTAGGTAATATGAGCGTTCTACCTTGTATTACTTTGATGATGTGAAACATGAGCTAAACACTTTGAGTTGGATTGCTCGAATCTTTGTAATGAACCATTAGTATTGTATTTATAATGTTGCATGCTTTGCGTTTCAATCTTTGTGTTATACTTCTTTCAGACTTGTTTTAGAAATGATCAGCTAAAATGGGTACATTCGTGGGTACAGACATGGTCCATGGATCGACTTCAAAGATTGATATGAACGAAAGTTTATGTAAAGAAATTTAAATAGATTTTGCTCCCTCTAGACATAGAAATGCAATAGTTCATAAATGAAAAGCACAAAAACATTTGCAACAGCGCTTGACGCTATAGCGTGTGACGTTATAGCGCTGTGCTAATTGGGGATTTACTCCGACTTGTTTCTCTCACATTTTATAACCACTCTTTTACTGTTTTCTTTCGACAACCACTTTTTACTGATAACCTGTTACTACAAACTTTTGCTACTCGGTCTACTAAGTGCTAGTATCGCTTAAACTCTAAAATTAATATCAATCCCTGTGGAGACGAACTTTACTTATCAATATATTACTTGTTGCGATTTTGTACACTTGCACAACTCGGTTTTGATCAACAAGTTTTTGGCGCCGTGGCCGGGGATTGCATTTAATTTTTATTGTTTAAGAATTCTTGCAATCTTAGTGAGGTTTTACTTTGGTATCTGTTTCTGGTGTGATAACAGGAAACGCTATAGCGTATGCCCAAAACAGAACCACCTGAATTTGAGTTTGATCCTGGACCTGAGAGAAGATTCAGAAGGTTGCGACAACAACAGAGGTTTCAACAACTCAGGCCAACTATGTCTGAGCATAACACTGCAACTACAGGTAGAGGTACTCTTGGGGGAAGTACTCCTACTCACTTCGGAGGCAGAACTCTAAGAGGAGGAAGGACTCCAAGAGGTGGAAGGCAAGGTCCTTTTACTTTCACTGAACCAGACGAAGAATATTGGTATAGAGAGAGGTTTCTGAACCTAGGACCTGATCAAATGGTGAATGACAGAGACAGACCGATGAGGGACTATGCTGCTTTTGATCCGACCTCTATGGAAACAAGCATCACCAGACCGGCTGTAACTGCTACTCATTTTGAGTTCAAGCCGATGATGTTTCAAATGCTCCAAACCCATGGCCAATTCGGAGGATCTACTCAAGAGGATCCCTTTGCACATTTGAGAAATTTCTTGGAAGTGTGTAGTAATTTCATCATACCTGGCGTGAGTGAGGATGCCTTTAGACTCAAACTTTTTCCTTATTCTTTAAAGGACAGAGCCAAAGCTTGGTTAAATTCTTTGGAGTCTAATTCCATCACCACTTGGGAGGAAATGACAAAGAAATTTTTAGAAAAATATTTCCCTCCCAACAAGAATGCCAGGATGAGGAATGACATCACATCTTTCAAGCAAAAGGATGGTGAAACTCATCATGAAGCAATGGAAAGGTGGAAAGAACTACTGAGGAAATGTCCACACCATGGAATTCCTATCGTGATCCAAATGGAGACCTTCTATAATGGATTGGAGGCACCAACAAGATCTATGTTAGATGCCTCATCTGGAGGTGTGATTTTGAACTCCTCCTACAATGAAGCTTCTGATCTTATAGAGCGTGTGGCCATAAACAGCTCGTCATGGCCTACTGAAAGATTAAACCCTGCCAAAAAGGTAGCAGGAGTTCATGAAGTGAGTGAAGTTTCTGCTCTCTCAGCTCAAGTGGCAACTCTTACAAATATGATCAAGGGTCTGAGTACTGCAAACTCTATAGCATCTGACGCTATAGCACCCAAGGAATCAACTATGGCTGCTATTGAACAAGCTCCCCCTGGAGAAATTAGTTGTGTATATTGTGGGGGAGGACACCTTTATGAAGAATGCACCACAAATCCCGCTTTTGTGAATTATGTGGGGTACAACAAGGGCAACAACCCCTATTCTAACACCTACAACTCTGGTTGGAAGAACCACCCTAATTTCAGATGGGGTGGGAGTAATGATGCTGCCAACGCAAGTACTAATGCTCCAGCTTTCCCCCCAGGTTTTCCAGCTCAACAGAGTCAAAGACAAAATTCTCCTGCTATGGACAACTCCATGGAATCTTTGCTGAGGTCTTTTATTAGTGATTGTAAGACAACTATGCAGACCCATGAAGCATCTATAAAGACTTTGGAGAACCAAGTTGGGCAAATTGCATCTGCTCTTACTCAAAGGCGTAATGGAGGACTTCCCTCCACGACTGAAGCTTCATCATCTCAAGCACCAGGCCAAGAGCACGTAAATGCTATCTCATTAAGAAGTGGCAGAGTATCCTGAACCAACTATGCCTGAGGAAAACGAGGTGCCAGAGAAGGAAAAAGAGAAGAATAGTCCAGATATTGTGATGTCTAAGCCAGACGTTACAACGTCTAGTTTTGAACCAGGAATCAAGACGGTACCCAAGCTTGTACCTGAATATTCTCCTCCTCCCTATCCTCAAAGGTTGAAACAGGCTCATGAGAACAAGCAATTTGGGAAATTCTTAGAGGTGCTGAAACAACTTCACATAAATATCCCATTGGTCGAAGCTCTGAAACAAATGCCTAACTATGCCAAGTTTATGAAAGACGTCCTCACCAAGAGAAGAAGGCTAGGAGAATTTGAAATGGTGGCCATGACAAGAGAGTGTAGCATGATCATGCAAAAGAAACTCCCAAGCAAATTGAAGGATCCTGGCAAATTCACCATCCCATGTTCTATGGGTAAATCTTATTCTGGTAATGCACTATGTGATTTGGGAGCAAGCATCAATTTGATGCCCAAATCCATAGTTAAACAGCTGGGAATTGATGTTATTAAGCCTACTACTGCTACCCTTCGGTTAGCAGATATGTCCATAGCCTATCCCGAGGGGATAATAGAGGATGTGCTTATTAAAATTGACAAGTTTGTTTTTCCTGTGGATTTTGTTGTTCTTGATTTTAATGTAGATGAAGAGGTGCTCATCATTCTCGGGAGGCCATTCCTAGCTACTGCCCAGACTGTAATTGATGTTCAGAAGGGAGAACTGACTATGAGAGTCAATAATCAAGAGATTAAATTGAATGTGATGAATGATCCCAAATTCTCAAATGCGGTATCCGAGGAGTGTTCTTTTGTAATGTCTCTTGACCTGGTGGTTCAACAACAATTCCACAAGCAAGGTGACCACTTGGTCAAAGTTATTGCCAACTCTGAAAAAGAAAAGTTTGTGGAAGACGATATGTTACAAGGGGAAGCTGATGTTAACAAGAGCTCTAAGGGGAGTGACGTAGAAAAGGATGGATCAGAAGAAGAGAGTGTCGAGGAGAAAGGTGCCGAGATGCCAACCCTACATCAACCCCATCAAAAAGAAAGGGAGACTGCTGACGTTATAACGTCTGCCGTTGTAACGTCTTCTGAGCAGTTGACTCCAAATGAAGAGGTGGTTGCAGTTGGTAATTCACCAAGACTCAAGCAGAAGGCTAAGAAAAACATAAGTCCACAATCTTCACCTCGGTCAATTGCCACCACACCACCAAAATTCACCAAAACAATTCAAAGAAGAAAGCTCATTGAATGGGGACAAGTTTTATCATCCACCTCAAGGCTTAAATCGTTACCTAAGAAGCTCAAATCTAGGCGATCAATACCTTTCAAGTTGGTGAAGGTGTATCCTAATAAGGTAGTGAAACTGTTTGAGGAAACCACTTGTTCCACACTTAAGATCAATGATGAAGGGGTGAAGAAATACTGTGGAGCACATGTGCTGAGGGACAAAGTCTCCACAGAGCTACCATAACTCTAACATTCAAGAGGAAGTCTGGCTGAAGACTCTTCAAGCAAGCGCTCTTGGGAGGCAACCAAATGGTTAACTAACCAAATTGTTTTGAGTTTAATTTTTGTTTTGTGCAGGAACCACCTCGGAAAGATGAAGAGGGTGTGCAGGAACCACCTCGGCAAAGAAGAAAATAAGAAGAAGAAAGCTACCAAGCCGGCCCAGCCAAGCCGTGTCAGCGCCAGAACAAGGTCGGGCATCTTTAAGGTATCGAGGAGCTGGCTTTTTCGGGTGTCGAACCAGAAATAATTTCAAACCCTTCTTTTGTAGTATAGGTAGTTGTAGTCGAAAATAAATTGTGAAGCGCTATAGCGTTGTTCTTGCGCTTCACAAATGTTAAGTACTTGTTTAATTTTGTCGAAATTGTGTTTTTGTTAAGTCCTGGGCCTCTCCCCAGTCCAATCCAACAGTGAGGACACTGCTCCCTTTTATTTGGGGGGGAGGACCTAGAGGTTTTATAAAAAAAAAATAATAATAAATAGTAGTAGAATTGCATGATCAATGCTTTGTTTCCAGTTTATATTTATTGAATATATTCTGTTTGGGCTAATCTTAGTGATGATTGTGTGAGTGAGTAAAGAGTAGCCATGCTTTTAAATAATATCTCTGCTTATTGTTGCTCCCACACATAGAAATCTCTGTGCTTAAAGAGAAACTTAGTTAGCCGAGGACTATCTGATGTTTAGGCTAGTATGGGTTAACCGAGGTGAGATCAAAGCTTGACTAAAAACTTGAAGAGTTTTTGAAGCAAAGTTTGGGGGTGCTCGGGCTATATAAAGGTTAGGTACAAAGGTCTTAGGGTGGTCAGTGACTTAGAAGTTCATTGTAAATGTTCTATGTTGTATATATTGTGTAAAAGCTGTAGTTGCCCGAAACAAAAGCTCGGCTGTTCCAAAGGCAAAAAGGCAAAGCCTTCAATGAAAAAAAAAGTTGTTGAATAATTGCTAAGGAGCCGAGTAATGAGGGGGCTGCAGCTAGTAAATAAATCAGTTATCATAGTCTAAGCGCTATAGCGCCAAACGCTATAGCGTTTGTTGTTCAGTTTCAATAAATAGGAACACTGACCATAGACCTGAAATGCCTAGTTAAACCCTTTGTCATGCCTGAAACTCCCCCATTTCTGTGTGAAAATGTTAATCTAGTCATTGTTTTGAAAAAGTTCTTGATTTCACCAAAAGAAGACCACTCTTTCCAAGGCTAAGAGAAATCCAAATCTAGCTAGAAATTGAGGTGAGTCAGAGATCACACACACACTATTGAGCATTAATAAGCTTAGAAGTTATTGAAATGCATTGGTGTGTAGGTGTGAGTGTGAATCGGAAAGGTTAGCCCCTTGAGAATGTTTTTGACCAAATGTTCATTGGAAATGCAGAATTGATCATGTGATGTGTGTTGTGCATATATGTTTGTAGTTTTGTTTTAGTTAAGTGTCATTACTTGAGGACAAACAATGGTTTAAGTTTGGGGGTGTGATGACTCATATTTATATGAGTTATTTATGCCTTTATCCATGTAAATCAAGTGAGTTCTCAAGTAATATTAGTATCTTATGTCTCTAATTATTATAGTTATAGGAAAAGAAGGGTTAGAAACTGTTTTGTATGAATTCGGTACATCTGGTGCCCTTTTGAGCAATTTAATGTGTTTTTGTGAGTGCTGCAGTGATAAGCGCTATAGCGTCTAACGCTACAGCGGCAAGAGGGCATCTCAGCTAAGTTTTGGGCAGGTCGGCTAAGTCTTTGAAGCAAGTCGGCTAAGTGTATTTTTTGGCGCCAAGCTCTTCACTCCAAGTCTCGTTTTCAGTGCCCACTGTGCAGACTGACACGGCCGAATTTTCATGGATATTATTGGACACATGGCATTGTGTGAGTGAGAGGCTATCGATAGTTGGTGCGATGGCCATACCACCTTACCCACTAACTCTGACGCCAACTACTTCTTCTTCCCTTCAAATATACACATTCAGAGACATGCAAATACATTCGCAGATTCAGAGAGTTTTAGAGAGTTTTTTTGTAATTGATTTTCTTCATTGTTAAACACTTTTAAGCTTTGTTTTATTTGTAATTTTTAGTTTAGTATTCGCTTCGGTGTGAACTCGGCGTTTAGCGTCATCTCGGTGGATGAAGTGGAAGCTTCAGTGTGTATCTTTTGCCACCATTTCTTCCCATTTCGTTCTAGGTAATATGAGCGTTCTACCTTGTATTACTTTGATGATGCGAAACATGAGCTAAAACACTTTGAGTTGGATTGCTCGGATCTTTGTAATGAACCATTAGTATTGTATTTATAATGTTGCATGCTTTCCGTTTCAATCTTTGTGTTATACTTCTTTCAAACTTGTTTTAGAAATGATAAGCTAAAATGGGTACATTCGTGGGTACAGACATGGTCCATGGATCGACTTCAAAGATTGATATGAACGAAAGTTTATTTAAAGACATTTAAATAGATTTTGCTCCCTCTAGACATAAAAATGCAACAGTTCATAGAGCAAAGGCTGTGGGTTCTTTATTATACAGGGGTGAACTTATTTAGAACCTAGACATAGGCATCTTGTAACGAAACCCTGGCGTGAGTGACTGAAAAGCACAAAAACATTTGCACAGTAGCTGACGCTATAGCGTGTGACGTTATAGCGCTGTGCTAATTGGGGATTTACTAAGCAAAGAGAAATCCGACTTGTTTCTCTCACATTTTACAACCACTCTTTTACTGTTTTCTTTCGACAACCACTTTTGACTGATAACCTGTTACTACAAACTTTTGCTACTCGGTCCACTAAGTGCTAGTATCGCTTAAACTCTAAAATTAATATCAATCCCTGTGGAGATGAACTTTACTTATCAATATATTACTTGTTGCGATTGTGTACACTTGCACAACTCGGTTTCGATCAACAGTTGATTCTGGAGAACTCAGAAGGCTTGATGATAGAGGTATCATTTTGCTTTTCATTCACAACCTCCAACAATCAAGTCGAAAATGAAGCATGCATCGCCGGATTAAAATTGGCCTCAGACTTTGGTGCCAAGATCATCGAAATAAACACTGACTCGTTGTTAGTTGTTTCCCAAGTTAAGGAAGATTTCGTGGCAAAGGACCCTATCCTACAACGCTATTTAGCCCGAGTACGGGAACTACTCCTTCAGTTCGAGCAGGCAGAGCTAAAACACGTGCCCCGGTCCGAGAATGCTCGGGCAGATGTCTTGGCGAAGCTGGGCAGCACCAAACCAACGGGCAATCTCCGAAGCATCATCCAAAAGAGTCTGGCAAAGCCCAACGTCGACTACACTCCACTCTTTATGATCGATGTTCTCGTCGTAACTGAACAAGAAGGGTGGATACAACCAATCAAGAGCTACATTGAATCTGGCCTTGAACCATCCGATGCCAAAAAAGCCGTTGCTATCCGATGCCAACCGAAAACGGAAACACACCGCCGACAAAGGATTCCGACAATCTTTGGCAGACCTAAACATAAAACAGCATTTCACCTCTGTTGAACACCCTCAGACCAACGGTTAGGCCGAATCAGCTAACCGTGTGATGCTCAAAGGTCTGAAGAAAATATCGAATGGGGCAAAAAGGGCATGGCCTGACGAATTCCGTGACGCCCATGGGCATACCGAACAACGCCACACTCCACCACTGGCGAAACGCCTTTCCGATTAATGTACGGAATTGAGGCAGTTATTCCTGTAGAGGTCGGGGAATCTACTTGGAGAACGTTGTATCCCCTCAAGAGGGAGGAAAACGAAAGAGCCACAAGAGAAGAGCTTGACCTAGTCCAAGAGGTCCGGGATAGGGCCCACTTGGCCGAAGCCGTGGTCAAGGCCCGAATAGCACGATGCTACAACCAAAGGGTCATCACCCAAGATTTCAACGTTAGGGACCTCGTTCTTTGACGCGCTGATGTGGGTAACAAAAATGCCCAAGACGGGAAGCTGACTCCAAATTGGGAAGGCCCATACCGTGTGGTATCCAAGACCGGCAAAGGAGCGTACCAACTGGAAACGCTCTCCAAAGAGCCGATTCCAAGGACAAGGAACACAGCTAAATTTAGGATTTACTATAGTTAATTGTGCACTTAATTGTTAAATGTAGCAACTCACGTTATTTCCACCATGGAATGAAATAACCATTGTTTCAAATAACCTTATTTTTGTTGAGGCAAAATCCCTAGTAATGTTTTGATGTTCAACAAACCTCAAGGATGAGAAGCTTAAGGTTTCTGATCATATGTATTACTAATGCTCTTGTTGAGTGTTTCATAAATAACAGGACTTCAAATCATTCTCAACAAGTTACTTGCTTATGAGAAGCATCAATTTTAAGAGAAAATAGAAAAGAAACATTGCCTATACTACTACTAGAAAGGAAGCTTTTTCAAGCATAAATGATTGAAGTCAAGAACCACTTGGAAATCTTGGAAGAATTATGCTTGAGAAGATTCATTTTGTGAAATGGCAATATGAGAAGAACATCTAAGAAGATCAAGCATGAGAAGAGTCATGACAAAGAAAATTGAAGAAGATGGAATGCAATATCAAGCTAAGAAGAGTCGTGATCTCAAGAAAGGTCATGATCATATGAATCATGTTAAGAAGAGTCATGGACCTGAGAAGGGTCATGACAAGAAGAGTCATCATCCTTAAAGTACTGCATCAACATGAGAAGATTCATCTTGAGAAGCATCATCTTCAACTTAACAAGTCATGAGAAGAGTCACAGTGAGAAGGGTCATTGTGAGAAGGGTGATGACAGCTGTATTCTGTAGTGTGACAGTGACAGCACAAGAGCGTCTTTCCAGCGGCTCCAAACGGCTAGCTGTTGATGCAACGGCTCTATTTCTTGGACCAGGAGTTAAAGGGCTACAACAACTCTATATAACAACAGCTCTGGTCTTCATTGATCTTCAAGAGAGTGAATTAAACTTTGAGCTATCAACCTTCTCACTCATTCAAGTTTTCTCTCTTCCATACTCAGCTACTTTTAAACCAGAAGGGATTCATCTTTCTATGAGTATGTATTAAGTCTTGTGTTGTAAATCATTCATGTATATCCTATATATGTCAACCAAGCTCTAAGTAATCCCAAAACCCTTGTAATCAAAGAACCTTGAATAGGGAACCTTCTCAAGTAGCATGTGTTGCTATAGGACTTGAGAAGTGAGTGCTTTTGTGTTAAAAGCACACTAATAGATTTGGAGAAGTCTATTAGTGGAGTATCTGATGAGGTAGAAATTTGTGAGAAGAAAACTACCAAGAGCTTTCAACTTGTATGAAGTGTGAAAGGGTGTAAACTATTTGGAAAATAGTGGAAAATCTCACTGGGTGTGAGGAGTGGAGTAGCCCATGTTATTGTTGGGTGAACCACTATAAATCCATGTGTTATTTACTGCTTTAAGTACTTAGTTTACGGTTTGAGAAAAACTCCTCTTGAGGAGACATTTTTGAAAACCTTAGAAGAGTTAATTCTGACCCTTCTCAGCTACAACTAGAACAAGAGTTTTTCAACCCTTCTCATAACATTTCAAAGACTATAAAATGTTTTGAAACTCTTAACAAGTGATTTACAAACTTAATATATCTTTCACAGTAAGACTCTACTTAAAACAATTGGGAAGCAACTGTGAGAAGAGTGAAGAAGTGTTGAATGATCCTTCTCAGTTCTTAATAATTGTGGAGACAATTCAATCACCCTTATTGACTCATCTAATTCATTAAGAGGATTGTTTCTGCATAGCACATTACACTCACTCTCCTGATTCTCAAGTACACTTGTGAATCAAAGTTCATTTATTTCAGGATAATTTTAAAAGGGTCACAATTCCAACCCCCCTTCCTTGTGACACTGGTGACTTCAATTGGTATCCGAGCTAGACCTCTGGGGTTTAGCTCACTTAACAGTGAAAGAGGAAAAGATATTGGAAGAAGTCATGACAAAACCAAGCTCGGTTACCTTCTTTCCAGAAGGTGTTTCATCTAACAGGCCACCTGGGTTCAATGGAGAACACTACTACTATTGGAAAAATCAAATGAAGTTATTCCTTGAATCTCAAGACACTGATATTTGGGACATTGTTGAGAATGGACCATTCACTCCAACAATAGCTGGTCCTGTTCCAAAAACAAGGATTCCAAAGCCAAAAGCTGATTGGACAACAGAGGAGAAACACAAAGTGCTGCAAAATTCCAAAGCCAAGTACTATCTTACATGTGTTTTGGGAAGAAGCGAGAATATGACAAGATTGTGGGAAAAAAAGCGCAAAAGAAATATGGGATACACTACAAACAAACTCATGAAGGAGCAGATCAAATCAAAGAAGCTAAGAAAGGAATGCTCATCCATGAACTTGAAATGTTCAAAATGTCGAAGAAGAAGAAACCATTGATGAAATGTTTGGCGATTCACTCGCTATCATTAATGGATTGAGTGCACTTGGGAAAACATACCCAAATCTTTGAGAAGGTTAGCAAATTGCTAAAATGTCTTCCAAAGGCATGGAGACCTAAGAAGATGACCATAGAAGAAGCCAAAACCTTATGCGAATTGGACATTGATCACTTGCTTGGTTCTCTCAAGATTCATGAGCAAGAGCTCATGGAGGAGTTGCATCCAAAGAGAAAGACAAGTGGCTCTCAAAGCTTCTCACAAAGAAGAAAACAACCCTTCTCACAAAGGAAAAGGTGCTGCACTCAAAGCCTCTCAAGAAACCGATGATGAGCGGGGAAAGTGGTGAGGATCTGAGAAGGTGAAGAGCTTGCATTGATATCTAAAAGAATCAACAGATGGCTAAATAACAAAAGAAGAGGAAGAAATCAATTCAAAAGAGATACATTCAAAGGAGACAAATCAAAGTTCACATGCTTTGAATGCAAAAAGCCTAGCCACATGAAACAAGATTGCCCATTGCTCAAAAAGGGCCAAGAAAGTTCACACCCCAAAAGAAAGCTCTATTAGCTACTTGGGATGACTCAGAAGAGTCATCAAGTGAGCAAGAAGAGGAGTCTGCTAATCTATGTCTCATGGCAGGAACTGAACAACAATAAGAGGTAGAAAATTCTGAACTCCTTAAATGTGAAACATGCAAAGAAATTGAATCCTCCTTTGATAGCTTGCTATATGATTCTGATATTCTATCTAGAAAATGCATGGTTTTCAAAGAACAAATAGGAATTTTCAAAAAGGAAAATGAGGAGCTAAAAATACAAAATGAAAGAATGGGAAAAACAATTTCCACACTTCAATCATCCCATTTCAAACTATCAAAACAATTTCAACTCCTCAGTTTGAGAGTGCCAGAAATTCCCATCACTTCTAACTTGGAACTTGAAAAGGAGAATGGATATCTTAGAAAACAAGTTAGTGATTTGACAAATGAGCTTATGATTTGTGCACAACAACTTGAAGCTTCTCAGAAAAGTTTAACACCTTCTGAGCAAAACCAATTGTCCAAGAAGGGTCAAAGAAGACCCAGGAACAAATGCTCTAAATGCAAACAAACTGGACATTATGCTTCTGCTTGTAAATCAGATTATAAACATCCCATACATGTGAAAACTAACCCTCAAGGACCCAAAGACAAATGGGTACCTAAATCATTGTCAAAAACAAATGCAGGTATGCCTCTTAGCATCAAGAAAGAAGTTGTGGTTCCTAGACAGTGGATGCTCAAAGCATATGATGGGGAGAAGGATAAATTTCTCTCCATGGAGAGCTTTGATGGAGGACTTGTCATGT
Source organism: Oxytropis ochrocephala (assembly GCA_020916435.1). Taxonomy (NCBI): domain Eukaryota; kingdom Viridiplantae; phylum Streptophyta; class Magnoliopsida; order Fabales; family Fabaceae; genus Oxytropis; species Oxytropis ochrocephala. Next base: position 84,309,305 of record CM037090.1, read on the forward strand.
TTGGCAACAATGACAAAGGCTACATCAAAGGAATAGGTACTGTAGGTAAAATAAACTCTACTCAGATTCAAAATGTTCAATTCATGAAGGACTCAAACATAACTTACTTAGTGTAAGTCAGTTATGTGACTCTGGACATGAAGTGACTTTTAAATCTGATGTATGCAAAATAAATAGTTTAGAGTCTGGTAAAACTATTTTCACTGGTCATAGAACTAATAACCTATTAGCATATGTCTTGATGATCTTCCTGATCAAATGTGTCTAATGTCTAAGGAAGATGATAAGTGGATGTGGCATAGGAGATTTGGTCATATAAGCATGAAAACTCTTTCAAAACTATCCAAACTTGATTTGGTCAGAGGACTCCCAAAGATCAAATATGAGAAGGATAAATCATGTGAGGCATGCATTCAAGGAAAGCATGTCAATCATCTTTCAAACCTATTAACATGATTTCAACTAAAAGACCTTTGGAACTCTTGCATATGGATCTTTTTGGTCTAACCAAACATGCTAGTCTTAGTGGAAAAAGATATGGTTTTGTTATTATTGATGATTACTCTAGGTTCACTTGGGTGATTTTTCTTAAACACAAAAATGAAGCTTTTGAAAGTTTTAAAACCTTTTTCAAGAAAGTTCAAAATGAGAAAGGTTCTAACATTGTTGCAATTAGAAGTGACCATGGAGGAGAATTTGAAAATGCCTTATTTAAAACCTTTCTTGAAGAGAATGGTGTGTCTCACAACTTCTCTTGTCCAAGAACTCCTCAACAGAATGGTGTGGTTGAAAGAAAAAATAGAACATTGCAAGAAATGGCTAGAACATTGCTCAATGATTCAAAAATAGAAAAATACTTTTGGGCAGAGGCAGTCAACACTTCTTGTTATATTTTGAATAGAGCAACAATTAGAAAAATCTTAAACAAAACCCCATATGAACTATGGAAAGGAAAGAAACCTATCATCTCATATTTTTCATGTGTTTGGTAGTGATTGCTATGTTTTGAACAACAAAGACAATCTAGGAAAGTTTGATGCCAAATCTGATCCTACACTCTTCTTAGGATATTCACTTACCTCAAAAGCATATAGAGTTTTCAATCTTAGGACTAAAGATGTAGAAGAAAGCATGCATGTTATGTTTATGGATACGAATAGTTCTATTAGAGAAGAAGATGATGAAATTACTGCAGAAGATACAGGCAAGAAGGGTAGTGATACAAATGAGAAAGTTGAAGAAGATTCAACAAACAACCCTTCCCAGCCCTCTAGTACACCAAATGAGCAACCTACTCAAGCCTCAGACCAACCTAGAAGTTGGAGACTAGTCTCTAATCATCCTCAAGATCAAATAATTGGAGAAACATCTGAACCAATAAGAACAAGAAACTCCTTTAGAAAAGAAACATCTCAAAGTGCTCTTATATCTCAAATAGAACCTAAGAACCTAAATGAAGCAATTGTTGATGAATCTTGGATTGAAGCAATGTAAGAAGAGCTTGCTCAATTTGAGAAGAATGAGGTATGGAACTTAGTGCCTTCTCCCTCACATCAATCTGTTATTGGTACTAAGTGGGTGTTCAGAAACAAAATGGATGAAAATGGTAAGGTGGTTAGAAACAAAGCAAGGTTAGTGGCTCAAGGTTACAATCAATAGGAAGGTATTGATTATGATGAAACCTTTGCTCCTGTTGCTAGATTAGAAGCTATTAGAATTCTTCTTGCTTATGTTGCTCACAAAGATTTCAAACTTTTTCAAATGGATGTGAAAAGTGCTTTTCTAAATGGTTTTCTAAATGAGGAAGTTTATGTGCATCAACCTCCTGGTTTTGTTGATGAGAAGCATCCTAATCATGTTTTCAAATTAACTAAGGCACTGTATGGTCTTAAGCAAGCTCCTAGAGCTTGGTATGAAAGACTAAGTACCTTTCTTCTTAAAAATGGCTTCTGTTGCACCTCAAAAAAAATCCGGTTTGGACTTTTCAATGTACAACGTGGGAAAATTTTGAAGCCGCCACCAATATTTTAGTTTTGAGACGAAAACATTGAAAAAACGTCTTTTTATACAAGGCGGGTGGTCTTTTCGAAAACAGGAGATGTAGGTTCGGGGGTCGGTTAGGTATGGGGAAGGTGTTAGCACCCCACACCTCCTTTCTACCGAAAGGGAACCATTAATTTGATGTGTGGTTTCGACAAGGTTTGATTTGAAACAATTGTTCTACTTCTTTTTGTATTCTTTTTATTAGAGAAAAATGTTTTGTAAGCGGAGAAAAGAAATATTTTTTTTTAGAATTTTTGAAAAGCGTGCTTGACGGGACGTGGCCCGCTCCTACGTATCTCCCAGTGCGATGGAGAATTCAAAGCTTACGTAGTTCTCCTGAGTCGAGAAGTTTTGGTGTGTTGGTGTTTTTTATTGTAGGGTTCTCGGGTCTGAACTGTACAGTCCACTAACCCTAAAACATAGACATCCCCGCCCGTACGGGCGACGTGCCCCCTACTTATCGAAAAGTGATTTGAATTACTTGAAAAATTGGTTGTAAGGTTGGTTGCTTTTATTCGAGCAAGTATCTCAGGCTCGCACGAACTGTACAGCTCGCTAACCCTAAGACGCTAATCAACCCGGACGTACATCCGACTTGATTCCTTACTCATTTTTGAAATAGGGTTTAAGTTGTTAATTGTTTGTTTTATTTCTCATAAGTATCCCAAGATGTTTGAGTTGTACAACTCCGATCTTAGGACGCTAGTCAACATCGGTCGTACGTCCGATTTGACTCCTTATGAGTTTTACTTGTGAAAGGAAAAGAACTTAATTTGGTGAGATTTTTGGAAAAACAAGTAGAACACTTCAATCAACTCCAAATCCATAACCAAATGCAAAATGAATGAATGAAGTTCAAACTTATTCAACTAATCAAGCAATCATGAACATGTTAATCATCAACTAAGATTAATCATGCCAATATAATTAAGGGATTCAATTATCAAAGATGCAAGACAAAGTTCTTAAAATAATTGTGCGTGTGTGTGTGTGAGAGGTGCATTTGTCTTAATGACTCTATGCTACACAAGTAGTAGGCTTACGTCTTCATATAAGAGCACATGCATGAGAAAGGAATTGCACACAATTAAGTCAAGACATTTAAATGGCATCATGAACAAAAGAGATACAATTAGTTATAGGCATAGAACAATCTAGGTTGGATGAGTGAACATGCAAGCAATGATGTGCATGATTAGGCAAGTGTGCATGATTAGGCAAGTATGAAAATGCATGAGCATACAAGAATGTGAGTGAATGATCATATAAGGATGCATGAATGAATAAGCATACAAGACTATGCATAAATGAATGATTGAGCACACAAGACTATGAATGCATGAGCATAGTTATTGTGCAAGGTATGAACATTTGAGTATGCATGAACATGTGAATGAATGCTAAACATGGAATTAATGAATGCATGAGCATGTGATAGGGTAAGAGAATGCAATAGGCCTAAGCATGTATGAATGTATGAACATGTGAGTATATGAAAGCATGCAAGGATTAATGTGCAAACATAAGAATGTGTCACATAAGTGATGCAAATAAATGAAATGCAAAGTGTAAAAGTTAAATGAGATGATATAAAAAGTTTAATGAAGTGGTAAAAATAAAAATGCTTAATGAGATGATAAGAGTAAATGCTTAATGAGATAGTAAGAATGAAATGAAGTGAAATGAAAATACTTTGGTGAAGGTTTATGAATGCAAGGAGGTAAAAACATGTTTTGTGAGGTGAATTGGTAAAAATGTTAAATGGAATGAAGTAAAAGATTAAAGAAATAGTGAAAGTAAATAATTAATGAAATGGTAAAAATGTTGTGGTAAAAATTAAGTGAAATGGGAAAAAATGAAAATGATAAAATGTTTATATTTTAGGTAAAAAGGTTAGTGAGTGGTAAAGTAAAAAGTAAGTGAGTGGTTAAAAGTTAAAAACACATTGACACAATTACACTCATCTACACAAGATCAAACAACACATTTTAAGCACAAAAATGAGCACAACAAAGCCTCTAAGGCCGAAACTATATATGCTTAGATTAATAAATTATTTCATACCAAAATGCACAATCAACACATAGAACAAGACACAAGATTAAACCATAAATTATCATGTCATGTTACAAGACACTAATCAAGTAAATCATGCTTTTTATTCATACAAACCAAAGGAAAAAAAAAAAGCAATAAAACCCTAGGTTTCTAGTACTTAAAACCGAGGCCTTTATGTCTCAAAATCAAACCAAAATCAATTTACACACCATGCTATGAACAAGAAGATGCAAGATTAACATGAAACATATGATATGTGAAAGCTCTTTATTTATAAAATGATGGTTTATTTAATGAAAAAAATGGGAAAATGAGTGTGAAAATGCAAACCACATGGTTAAAACACAAGAATACTCCCATCAAGGCCAAGGACTCATCTCAAACACCCAAGGCTCCCAATGTCCTTGTCATAATGTTTGAAATGAGCCCTCTAAGCCTCTTTGGGAGAGGAAAGAGGAGTAGAAGAAAGATCTACATGCTAAAAACTAAAGAAAATGCAAAAGATATTAGGCTTACCTCTAGATCCTACTAGAAAAAGAAGAAGAATGCAAAATAGGAGCAAGAACACTTGAAGAACACCTCCAACAAGCTAGACCCTCACGCAAATCTTCTTCTCTTGGATGATTATGGAAGCTTAGAAGGGGATTTATGGAATAGATGAATGATTATCAAGTTTTGGTGTTTGATTTTTGAAGAAATTGGGTGGAGAAGGGGAGGGGAGGTTTCGGCTTGAGAGAGAGAGGGGAGGAGAGTATTGTGTGCTAGGGTAAAAATGAGAGAGTCCTCCCTAATGGTCTCTTATTTTGGGGTTTTATATGAGATGCAAAATTAAGGGTATATGGGACATTATGCTTTTTTGCAAACCATTGAGATTTGAGATAGAATTTAAATCAAGGGCTAGGATTGCAATGCACATGGATTAGGGGCAAAGAGAAAACACAAGTGAGGGTGAGAAGGTAGTGGAGTGGCGCATAAGAAAGAAAAGGAGGGTTTGTGTGAAAAAATCTATTTTTGGAATGAAGGCTCATGTGAGATATGATCTAGAATAGGGTTAAGGGTATATTTGTGAGGAAATGTTATTAAAGAGGGAACTTTGCATTTTTTGGTGAAGGGGTGAGTCTAAGTGGGTGAGAGTATTTACCAAAAGGGGCAAAGTTGAGGATAATATCAAATCTATTCTTAAGGAGTAAGAAATAGAAGAGTGTAGAAGATTTTTATTGAGAAAGGGAGAGAGTGAGGCGCATGGGCTGAAAATGGAAGAGGAAAAAAAATAAAAAAAAACTTGTTTTTGGTCTTTTGTCTTATTGAGGACACTTCCTTCTTTTTGAATTTTGAATTTTGAATTTTTGGGCATGCAAATGAGAGTGCACCTATTGAAAATGTGTTACATGTTTTTGGGCACCATAAAATAGCCTCCCCAATTATTCTAGACAACCAAAATTGTCATTTAATAATTGGGGAATATTTAATGGTCTTTTAGTTTTTTTTTTATGCAATAAAAATGGGGAAAATACATTTTTAATTATTTTGGACTAAGATCTTCTCTCTAAAAATTGTACAAAAATCATCCTTGATAGAATAAAATGTACTTTTTGTGGATGCATATTTTTGACGAGAAAATCATCCTGTTGTGAAAAATGACCAAAATACCCTTTTGCACTGAAAAACCCTAGTTTGTCCAAAAAGTGCATTCCAACTCCGAAAATGATTTTAGAAGCTTTGAAATGACTTTTAGAACCCTAAATGAAATGCATGATGCTCTTTTCTCTTCTATTTATTTATTTTTGGGGAAAATTAGGGTTTTGACCTAAGCCGGACAAAATTGGGGTATGACAGCTTCTCAAGAGGAAAAATTGATGTCACACTTTTTAGAAAATCTCTGAAAGATGAATTACTTATTGTACAAATATATGTTGATGACATCATCTTTGGAGCTACAAATGAAAAGCTATGTAATGAATTTGGAAAGCTCATGATGAGTGAGTTTGAAATGAGCCTCATGGGTGAACTAAGATACTTTCTTGGTTTGCAAATAAAACAACTTAAGAATGGGATCTTTATTTCTAAAGAAAAATATATCAAAGATCTGCTTAAGAAGTACAAAATGAGTGATGCAAAAGCTATGGCAACCCCTATGCACCCTTCTGCAAGTATTGAGAAGGATGAAAAAGGTAAATCTATGTCTGAGAAGGATTATAGAGGTATGATAGGTTCTCTATTATATCTCACTGCAAGTAGACCAGATATAGTTTTCTCAGTTGGGTTGTGTGCAAGATTTCAATCTGCTCCCAAGGAATCTCATCTATGTCTCAGAAAGAGAATCTTTAGATACCTTGTTGGAACACCAAACACAGGCTTGTGGTACAAGAAAAGAACCCATTTTGACTTAATTGGGTACTGTGATGCTGACTATGCTGGAGACAAAGTGGAAAGAAAAAGCACCAGTGGTTCATGCCAACTTCTTGGAGAATCACTTATCTCATGGTCATGCAGAAAGCAAAACACAATTGCCTTGTCAACCACAGAAGCAGAATATGTCTCTGCAGCAGGATGTTTCTCTCAAATACTATGGATAAAAAATCAACTTGAAGACTACTCTCTAAGCTATCCAGGTATTCCTATCTTCTGTGATAATACTAGTGCTATAAACTTGTCTAAAATCCTATCCAACACTCAAGGTCTAAGCACATTGACATTACACATCACTTCATTAGAGATCATGTGCAAAAGAAAGATATAGAACTTGTTTTTGTTGACACTAAACATCAACTAGCTGACATTTTCACTAAAGCTCTTCTGATAGGTCCATTTTTAGTTGTCTTTTTAGTACTTATTTTAAGTAAGTTGTTTGGTATTTTAGTTCTATTCAAGTGTTATTTTACTACCTTTTGTTTTGTTTTTATTTTCAGGATAAGTGTTGAGCAAAGTAAGGGAATTTAAGCTTCTAATGCATAGGAATGAAATCCCAAGGCAAAAGGAGGGAAATAAGTACCAAAAGAACCAAAAAGAGGCAAGAAAAGAGGAGTTTTATAGCCGAAAATGAGCCATAACACGGCTGGCCGTGTTATAAAACATGGCCATGTTTCGCTAGAAAAGTCAAGAGCCAAAATCTAATTCTGCGAGAAAAACAACGGCGGTGTAATAAAACACCTGGCGATTGTAATAAAACTTCACTGCCGGTGTTATAAAACACGCCGTGTTTTTCCAACTTCCTCCAATTGTTGTTACTTTTCTTCCTTCACTTCTTGTATGGCGATTTTTAATCGATTTTATGACTCAAAGGCCTATAAATAAGCACGAAATTCTGAGTGCTAGGCATGTTATTCTTACTTGTAAACTCACTCTAAAAGATTTATCTAAGTTCTGGCATTTCTCTTAAGCTTTTGTTCTTTTATTTTCATGTTCTTTACCTTCTTGCACTTTTAATTTCTGTTCTTATTTTCAGCAACTTTATATTCAGTCCTTTATCGCTTTCGTTTATTTTCTGTCATTTATATTACGCAATTTACAATTCCGTCATTTACAATTCTTGTTATTTATCCTTTATTTCTTTTTATTCTTCTTCTAAGTCCTTGTCTACAATGATCATGAGTGAGTAGATCCTTCTAGTCTTGGGATTGTGGGAATAATCCAATGATAGATCCCTAAACAATTCCAAGTCTAGACTCTATTTTATTGAAGTTTTTATATCTAATTTAACCTCATCGATTTCAAAGCTATAATTCAAATATCAAACGAGGTACCGAAAGGTGAAATTTGATATTAGAACTATGAGGTTAAACAAGATGATCAAACATGAGAATAGTTTTGAGAGTCTTGGGACAATAAGGTTTGTACTTAAGGGGTCTTGGCAATAATCAACCATGAGAATAGGTTTTGATTATTGTTTCGAGGCACACTCTTGTATTCCGAAAGGAAACATGAGTTACCATTGAATACCTTGTCCTTAGAAAAGACTTTAAATAAAATAGAGAATGGATGAGGGATTGTGAAATGTTTCTATCATTGAGATGAAACCACAATCCTAGGACGTTTTTATAATTCTGAATTTAAAACCAACAATCATTCCTTCTTCTAAAAATTATTCCTTTCAGCTAATCAAAACTAAAAATTAGATTGGTAATTGCTTAACTCCCTGTGGATCGATACATTTATACTACGAGATAGAAACCGTGCACTTGCGGCCTATCATCTTCTAGAAGAGAATTTTAGTTATATTAAAAGCATGTTGCATATCATTGAAAACCCCTCAAATGAAAAGGGTTATGACCACCAACCTTCTCAAGCCTGAGAAGGGTCATTTCCCAATCTTCTCACTTCTGAGAAGGGTCATTGGTTTTTATATGACAGTAAAATAAAAAAAAAATCCAAAAAGATTTTTTTGTTTGTTCTTTTTCAGGTTGATTAACATGTTTGTTTATCACTTAAATGTAGGTGATTAATGTCTTTAAGTAGTATATTCTCTTTTTTTCTTTTTGTCTTAAAATAGTTTATTTAAGAAAAACCCAAAAATAGGTTACTAGCCGTTTAACGGCTCCTCCCTTATTAGTAACTTGTCATTTCTTCAAGTTAAGGTTTCACATCAGTCAAACGATGTTTGTAACCGTTGGGCAATAACCGTTTGAAAGTTAATAAAACCTTCTTCTTTCTCTCCTCATTCACACACTCAACCGTTAAATCTAAACACTCCTCCTCTCTCTTCTTCTTCGAATGACACACTCAAAGAACCCACAACCCAATTAAACCTACTCTGATTCCTCACACAAATCTATCCATAGAATACCAAACTCCGTTCTTCTTGGTCCTCCTCAACCCATTTGTAACGCAAAGCCTCTTAACTCGCGTCCTGCAAAAATGAAGCATGCACCTACAAAATCAAGGAGGTCTTCATGAATCATTCTACAAACTGCTGCGAAAAACACTTCTGGAACTGATCCTAATGCTCCAATAGATTTGGAGAAGGATGAGAAGGTTTCCTCTCAAGCAACAAAGCAAGCGATTTATTCGAGAAAGTTGAAGAACAACCTCAATCCTCATCCAAGAAGGAATCTGTTAGAGGAAAGGCAAAATTGACAAGTCAAAAAAATGTAAAGAAGGAATCCAAGGCTTAGAAGGAAGATGCTACAAAAGAGAACTCCATGGTAAAGTATTAATTGTAATTTTCAATCATCATCTATTTAGCTTTCCTGAGAAAGAAGGATATGTTGAAACCAAACCCTTCACCTCCAAGAACTTAAAGCTTATGAATTTGGGTGTTGCTCCCAGAGATGAGCAAAATGAGGGTAAGTCTAACAAGCAGAAGGTTGTCAAAGACATTGATGTTGAGACTCTAGCAGATGCTCTCAAGAGAGAAAAGAGGTCAAAAAGGAGAAATGACTCTGCTAAGTGTTCTGAGAAGGTTGCTGAACCTAAGAAGGGTAAGGAAATAGTGAAGGAAAAAGTAATGGAAGTACAACCAATTGAGGAAGATTCCTCAAATAGGCCTTCGAAGAGTGCACAAGGCACAAATGACTCTGAAAGGACAATTACTAATGAGAAGAAAAAGATCAGATTAGAAACATTGGAATAAATGAAAATTACCGATTCAGAAATAAAATCGATCCTACCAAGAACTCTAGCAATATCCTCAAAGCATTGAGTTTTGACCAATGACTTAGTCTCAAAACCCCACTGATTGGGTCTTGTCAAATCATTGGTGATAATTCTATCGGCTATGTACTTAAGCATCCTCAAAGTCTTCCGATCTTTAGCATTGAGTTGCTTAACTTCAACAGCATACTTCTTTGTAGCTCGGTTGTTATGGCGAAGAGTCCATCCCAGGGGAAACTAACGTGTTCTTTCTGGATCGGAAACTAACGTGTTCTTGGCGACCAGGCTTGCCACTATTTTTCTCTTTCCTCCTACTAACATCGAACATATGAAAGAATAAGGGAAGAGAAATCAGCCGATCTAAATGGATGCAGACGAGTTCAAAGGCACGAACAAAAGCCCAAGCGTTCGGATGAAGTTGTGAAGAAGTTTTTGCTTTTGATATGATATTTGACCAAGTTTGTCAAATATAAAAAAAATGATGTTTGACTAAGTAAATATTATGTTAATACTCTTCAATTTTAATTTAAATGAAAACAAAATAATCGAGCTTCCAAATAATTTCCTCAAACAAAATTCATCTTAAACATTTGTGTCTATTCAAATAACGTGTAACACTTTTACATTAATTAAAATTCATTTTTTTGTGTGTATAAATTGTGTATCATTTACGCGGAACTGCAGAGACTAATTTCTCGAACTGGGTAGGACTACTAATTAAAATTCATTTTTGGTTATGTGACTTTACATGATTGATATATATTAATTTTGGAGTTAATTACATTATACATGTAATGTATACTTAATAAATTTTATTTTTTAACCTACATTTTTGTGGTTAGTTCAAACTTTATGTTTTGGATTTATTAAAAATTCTGTTTATGTATCATCATTACTTAGTTTTCTCACATCAAGAGGAAGAAGAAGAACAAGGTTTTTTTGCCACCCCCCCATTATACCTCTCACCCCAATAATCCCTTTAAACCACAAAATAACCCCTTCACTAATATATATATCTTGTGTAATGAACATTTATTTGAGATAGCTAAAAGACGTTTATATGGAAAAAAAGAGAGGCACTATTATTGATTACCTTTCACTTTTTTTATAGCATGCTTGTATCTTCTTAATAATTGAAGTTACAATATGATTGATTATTTTTGTTTGGCATGCGCATCTGCACACATGATTAAGGATATTTACCTCACGTATAGGTAAATTTGGTTCACAAAATGAAAAAAAAATGAAAATATGACAGGTATATTATTATTTTTTTGAAAAAATATGACACCTCTATACTGCTTTTTTTTTGACAAAAATTAAATTTATTTATTTATTTACTTATTTATTTATTTTGTAAAAGAGTTATTTGTAAAAATTTTAAGACAAGAAGTTGGAATGGTAGGAACGGATTTCTACATATAAAAATCTAGAGAAGAAGGTGGAAGGGTAACTAAATTTATTGGCGCTTCTATTGGTAATTCTGTTGGCCCTGTCGTTGGTGCTCTTGTTGCGGCTCTAGTGCGGCTCACAAAAAAAGTGGATGACTAGATTCCATTGCCGCCGCTCTCTTTGCTAGCGACATCGCTTTTTTAACAATCGGTAGTGATTAGATTAATTGGGATTAGTAATTTTGAGTAGATTAAAGTAGTTTTGAGTAGATCAAATTAATTATTAATTTTATTAGGTTTATTCAATTACTGATTTTTTAGAATAAATAAATTTTAAAAAAAATAAGAAAATCGAAAAAAAAATTGATCGTGTCGTGACGACTTTCTTTGCTTTTGGCGCTCCCATTGTCACTCTCGCTACTCCCGTTGGCGCTTCCATTGGCTTTTTGTTGGCTATTCTTTTGGCGTTTTAATTAAAAAAGAAACAATCATATGAGATATTGTAATTAATGATATAATCTAAACCGTTAATTTTAATCTTACAATTATAATTTAATGTTCTCATATTCTCACAATAACTAAATGTTCTTAAGCGATTCCGATTACCTTTCACTTTTTTTATAGCATGCTTGTACCTTCTTAATAATTGAAGTTACAATATGATTGATTATTTTTGCTTGGCATGCGCATCTGCACACATGGTTAAAGTGTACGTAGTGCAAACAAAGACCATGTGGTTTCTGCACAATTAAAGTGTACCTTCTTTGACTTTTCAATGCTTCAGTACCCGTGAGCTTTTACGTGAGCTGTGAATTCAGTACTCAATTGTATCTCTCTCCAAGTATTCAATACTCCTCTATTACAATTCAATTTTTTTATATTCAGAGACTTTGCTCTGCTGAACAACGTCCAAGGTAATAACAATAAACCAGAGAGAGACGAAAATTTGTGAAATGACTTTGCTGACTGTCACGCGGATGAAGCTTTTTCAAAGCTTTTTGAAATCACGCGGATGACTGTCAGAGCACATGTGACTTACTTTAATCGATGTGACATGTGACACCACATGTGACTTACTTTAATCGATGTGACATGTGACTTACTGATGTGAGCCCACATGCATGGAGCTTGGATGAAGATCATAAAGATAAATACCAAAAAGAGTCAACAAGAATTCAAGGGAATATACTTCAATGTGCTCAACCTAATCATTAAGACAAAAACACATTGAAGGTGACCATGTAAATAGTAGGGAATATCTAGATAACCAACTCTTGTATTTTCTATGGTTTGTTTTTATTTCAATAAATTGTAAGACACTTTTAATTGAGCCATGTTGGCCTTAGTAGCTTAGTTTGTGGCCTTGGGCCTTGTTTTGTATTTCTCTTAGACTTTAGTTGTGGGTCTTGGATCCATATGTCCACAATATAAGTACTTGAAATCCTAATGTAACAGTTAGAACTTTGATGAATGAAATTCACTTTTACAATTTGAGCATTAGAGTGCCCTAATACCTAAGTGAGTGGTGAGTGGCTAGTTGCTAGTGTAGGTGAAGGATCATCATAGATTCTCCAAGGTTCCTTGAGATGAGAACCTTGAGCACACAACCTTGAGGCTAGGAGAGCTCAAGGTAGTGTTGTCCTTATCATCTTCCCAAGGAAGAAGTGGTGGTCATCATTCTCCATTTCCATTCCTATCTCCTCCATATTTGTCATTTCTTCCTCTTTTCAAGTAAGTGTTCATCTTTTCTTTTGTGTTGTTGAGTTTTGTTCATGAGTTTGTTGTGAGAAATTGTTGTTTTTGCCAATTTTCTAAATCCTAAATCTTAGAGATCATGTTAGATCTCATCATGTGGTAATCAGAGCAAGATGAATTTTGGCAAATTTTTTTCTCACCCTTTTGTTTATTGTTCACGTTTTGTTTCTTCTTGTTGCCCAATTTTCGATTCTGTTTTTCTTTGTATTTCTTGTCAAATTCCTGTTTGCATCTTGTTTGTTGTTGAATCTACAACGTACTACACGCTTGTTTCACTTCGTTTGAGCAAGAATTGATCATTTTCCAAGTTAAAATCCTCATATTTCTCATATTCGAATTTTGATTTTGTTGTCAATTCTTGTTCGTTTATGCTGAAATTTGTTGCTAGCAGTCACTTACTGAACTGATTTCGCACCTATATCAATTTGTTTCATGAGTTTGGGTTGAGTTTTGAGCATTTGCCCAATTTCAAAACCTTAAAACGCGTTTTTCTAAAATTTCGCGTTTTGAGTAAGTTCTTCAACTTTTTTGTGCGAATTGATGATTTATTCAGATTCCTTGTGAAAGTTCGCACGAAATGGACTACTCATTTGTCTGATTTGGTTGAGTATTCATTGAGATAATCTAGTTTAAAGAAATCACTTTTGTTCTTGGTGTTCTTGAGGAACTCTTCTTCATTTTCTGCAGTTTGATTCAAAAGTGTTTGTTCAAAATTTCAAATTGTGTTTCAGGATTCAATATAGCTCCTTTTTCAGTGATTCAAAAGCCAGGTTGTTTGTTTCAAAATCTAGTATTATTTGAGACATTGAAAAAAATATTAAAAAAAAAAGAAAATAACTGAAAAATAGCAAAAATAGCAAAAAAAAGAAAGTATTATTTTTTAAAAAAAAGGCGTAATCACAGGAGCATCAAAAAAATTCCAAAAATTCCAGAAAACTTCCAATGGTTAGTAAACATTATTTGGATCATTGAGAAGTTTTCTCAAAATCTTTTGGGGGCTTTTCAACCATTTTACCCTTTGAGGCTTATTTGCTGACTTTGTTGCAATTTCTTTGGTGCATTGCTAGCATTCTTAATTTTTTTGTAGTTTAAATTTGTCTCTAAATACTCTATATTTGGTTTAGCTTTCTCAATTTTTTTGTTTTTGATTTTGGTCTTTAAAATTCCAAGTTTGTCATAGTAGTTTCTTTCCTTTTTTTGACATTATTTGGTGATTGACGATACTCTCCTTGAGAATATATAGTAATATCAACATCAAGGTTGGAAAGAGACTTTTGAGGTTTACTCCTAAGAGATCATTGGAGAATAGAGTGGCTTGAATGACCCTACTTTACACTTGTGTGCCCAAAAAAACCTTGAGTGGAGAGTATTTTTCCTAAAAAGCCTAAAACACGAGTGGAGTGAAATTTGGTGAGCTATATACACTTGTGAGGACTTATTGCTGGCTGGAAATTTTTTTTGTTATTCTCTAACTCTTCTTGTAGGTACCACATTGTACTTGAATGATGGATGAAGGGTACAAAGGAAGTCCAAGAAGACATGTATCACCTAGAAGGCATCTTTCTCCTAAGAGCCATGATTCCCCTCATGAGTACTATGTAAGGAGGTATAGAAAATATAGATATGATGAGGATCAAAGAAGGCATATAAGAGATAAGTATGTTGAGGAGGAAGAGCATGAAATGAGACATAGAAGGAGGGACACGAATGCACACATGGAAGAAGCTTTTCAATCTAACTTTGAAGATGATAAAGCTTCGGCCGTGGTGCCACATAGTAAGGAGAAAATCTCTACTTCTATTCCTATTGCTATTACTTCTTTATTCCATGCAAGATGTCGTGTTCAAAATAGTGTATGTTGTTTGCAAGTGGTTGGTGAAAGTTGTGTTAATATGGCTAGCACTCGTTTAGTTACAAAACTCAACCTTCACACCTTTGACCATCCAACACCATATATGCTCAAGTTGCATAAAGATAAAGGAGAAATTCTTGTGAATAAAAAAGTGTTTGTTAGCTTTTCCACTCATAGTTACAAAGACATAGTCTTATGTGATGTTGGACCTATAGAGACCGCCCACCTAATCCTAGGTAGGCCATGGAAACATGATAAAAAAGTACTCTATGATTGATATGCTAACAAGTACTCTTTTAGGCATGACAATTTGGAAATTCATCTTACTTCTCTTAGCCTTCATGAAAAATAGAGGAAGAAGAAAATGAAATGAATGTTAAAATCAATGAGGAAGATATAGCAACTAGGGTTGGCCAAGAGCCTCTATTTATGGAAACTTCTAAAGAGGTTCCAAAAATTGGAAGTAGGGAGGAACATGAACCATTGTTGAAAGAGTCATTCAAACTTTCATCTTCTAATGACTTTGTTTGCTTGGCTACTAATGCTAAGTTTCTTTCTAGGGGCCTATATATATGTGTCTTGAGGGTTGAATTTGTCTTTTGACAACCTACAACCTAATTACTAGGGGCCTATATATATGTGTCTTGAGGTAGTTATCTCTCACCACATTTAGCAAACCTCACGAGTGTAAGTTATTCTAGTATCTTCTTCAAGCTAACTAACAATGCTTAAACGTGGACAATCAAGCAAAAAAAGAGCTTACGGTATTAAATTTGTTGGTAGTGTAATTTAGGATTCTTAACCTTACAGCTTGATTTATGTCACTTTTTTTATTTAGGAAACAGAGAGGAAAGATAATATTACAACTTTTAGAGCCGGAAGGGCACCCAGAGGTGCCATGGTTGTCTCACCACCTGATAAAAGTCTACAGCACTACCTGGTGATTGAGTATTCGAAGGACAAGAGACAGGTAAACATTTACTTTAATTTGTTTTCATGTTGGCTCTTATTCATTTACTTTCTATGATTGTATTCTAATGGTATATTTAGTATGAAGGAGGTTTATTTTAGGGATGGAAGAAAAATCGAGTATGTTGACGATGCGTTAAACGCTGTTAAAGGAAAGAAATAGCACCCCTTCAAAAATTTCAAGACTTGGTGGAACAAACAAATCTTTCTTCAGGGAGGCTTTTTGAAGTCGGCGTCGATCTGATGTCTGCGGAAGAAACCCATAGAGCGGAGCACGAAACGGTCAAAGATGAAATTAAATATTTGCAGAATCAGATCAATGAATATGATTAAAATTAATGTTTTAAATTGAATTTATTTATAATTTTTAATTTTAATTTTAAGTACTTAAAGACAAATGTTTGTATTAAAATATTTATGTTGTTTAGTGTTTAATATTTTTTTGTTTTAATTGCTGTCAAAAAAATATTTGTGTTTTAATTAGTGGTTAATAGTTTGTGTTGTTTAGTGGTTAATTGCTTGTGTTGTTTTTTTAGGAAAAATAACTTTGAATTTTTTGCTACTTGTATCGTTTTTTTGACAATTGATAGTGTTTAAATTATTAATTGAGTTTAGTAGTTTGAGTAGATTACAAGATCTTCCCCGATCTTTAATTAAAAAGGAAACAATCATATGAGATATTGTAATTAATGATGTAATCTAAACCGTTAATTTTAATCTTACCATTATTATTTAATGTTCTCATGTTCTCACAATAACTAAATGTTCTTACGCGATTCCGATTACCTTTCACTTTTTTACACCATCTTGCACCTTTTTAATAATTGATGTTACCTGATTGATTATTTTTGCTTGGCATGCACATCTGCCCACATGATTAAAGTGTACGTAGTGCAAAGGCCATGTGATTTCTACGCATCTGGTATGATATATAAATGTCCCATGTGAGAAGTGAAAAGTTATATTCTCTCTAAATAATTCGATTTTTTATTTCATGTGAGAAGTGAAAAGTCACATGTAAGTCACATCGATTAAAGTAAGTGATGAGATCTAACATGATCTCTAAGATTTAGGATCTAGAAAATTGGCAAAAACAACAATTTCTCACAACAAACTCATGAACAAAACTCAACAACACAAAAGAAAAGATAAACACTTACTTGAAAAGGCAGCAACAAGCTAGGGTTTCTAGCAGCTGCTTTCCAAGCTGATGGGCTTGAGTTGATTCGCTCTAAAACCTGAAAAATAATTCAAGGCCAGTCAAAATGCAATTAATGTTCAACCTAATATTTTAGTATAAAAGGGCAGTCAACCATCAATCTAAGACACACAGAATCAGAGACAAGGAGACTGCGAAAATACAAAAAAAAAGGGATTAGAGTTTCACATCGAAACCTAATCCACTAAACACGGTTCTTTCGAAATCTGAGATCTGAAAATTCGAGTAACGACAACAGTTCAAAGAGGGTACAGTAGCAGTCGACTGACACAACAACCACATTAAGAGACAAATCTGAAGCTGGAGTAAAGGTTAGTCCAGTGTTTTTGTTTTTTTTCTAAAAACCCGTGTGCAGAACAAATAGGTTGTCTCATAAAAATTGACTAGCTTAAGAACAAGTCAGGTTTTAAAAACAATAATAGAGGATTTATTAGACCAGGCTTTTTTTTCTGACAATCAGATTAAAGTCCTTTTGTGTTCATATAAATAGATTAGGTTTTGCTTGAAATAATATGCTTCTGTTTGTTATAGGTTTTTTGGTTAAAATAGTGTCATTTAATTGGTAAAAATCATGAAAACCATAAAATAGGCAAACAGCAAGCCACAAAAGTATGCAAATAGCAATCCATAGTGCATACAAACCATAGGATCAAAGATTGAGAAGTGTGAAGAATAAAATAGGGTAGAAGAGAAACCAGACCTGAGAAAACATAAAAATCAAACGGGATAAAAAAGGAGTAGAAAATGACCTCAAACTCGTCGGAGCTCCGGTCTTCTTCTCCGGCGAGAGCTCCGGCGAGCCACCATGAAAACAAACCTCCCACTGCGAACCTCACCCTAAAACCGATCCACAACCATCAATGAAGCTAGCCTCGTAAAAAATCTTATTAACTTCGTGATTTAATAAATAAACCACGCACATAATCGATTGCACAATACCGACTGCCCTCCGACTAAATCCTAGTAAACAGTGCAATCATAACTTTTTAGCATAACACCGACTACTCTCCGACTAAATCCCGGTGAACCCCCTTCCCAATAGGACTTTGCCTAATGGTAAAATTTTATAGGGCCTAGGTTTAGGGCTCATGACTTTCCCGCCTAGTATGCTAACTCTGTGGGTTGTCACCCATACTCGACACAATTCACATATATCGTACCCGCATTGGGCTGTCTCTTATACTCGATATAGTTCATATACCGAAAACATAATTAAATCTATGATATGTTATAATACCATATTATCATAAGTATAAACTCATGAAATCAGTCAAGTCAACATTTAAGTTACAAAACATTTGGTTCCCACACGTACTCTAGGTTTTACGGTTTTTCAAGAGTTTTGTAAATTCAACCAAACCAAACCAACGTTTGAAAACCACATTCAAAACATAGCAATATCAATCCAATATTAATCACAGTTGGTTGGGAAAAGGACTAGAGGAAGTTTGGAGTCGAAAAGAGCGTCGAAACGAAGAATCGGAAATCGGAAATCGAGAATAAACTTGGCTTGTTTTTGTTTCGCTCTCCGTTCGTATCCAAACCGTGTTCCAATCCAATTACAACCTACAAACAGAACTTATGACACCAATTTCCAGAACAAACCACATCAATCACAAACAATCACATAAAGTAATTCATTTCGAGAATCGGAATGACACAAACCGCTATTTTAACACACGACATGAGTGCAGAGTTTCCTACAGCAGTGCACTTACTTCGGAGAATTATTTAAAATAGCAAACGACATCGGATTTGCACAAACGACCACTCATTGAAAAGCTCTCTGAGTGTAGTTTCTACATGTAATATCCATTTTTCAAAACAAGGCTCCAGTTGATACATTTTTTAAAAATACTACACTGATGTACAAAAATCAGACAGAACTTTTTGCCCAACTTGCAACTCAATTTTCTTTCTCATTTATTAATAAAATTTGGTGAAACCATTGTCTATTCCGTAGGTAATTAAGTCTATTTTCCAAAGAAAAAAGAATCATTTAAAACGGAGTTCGATTGAGAACACACGACCTGAAACACTGAACCTGTGCCCAATTTAATTCAAGAAATTTAACCTAACTTTGGAGACTCATAACTTGAGCTACACAACTCCAAATTGAACCAAACCATTGCCAAAACGACCGGCGTTAAGTCTACTTTCAAAAAAATCAGTCACATAATTTTTGGACTAACCGAACAGTCCCAGTTTTAAAAGAACCGAACCTGTGTCCAGAATTGCTAAATCAGTGAGTTCGTGACCAATTTGCGGGTTTTGCGACTCAAAATTTACGAAACGAACGCAATTTCAACGATAACAGAAATCATACAGTCAACACAACATAAAAGAAAAACCCTAAGCGAGTAAAACTCACCTATATCGTGATGAAAATCACGAAAACCGAGTCTTTGACAAAGCTCAATCGTTCCGAAACTTCACGAACTCAAACCGAACCGTTCCAAACACTTCCACCACTCCCAAACCGAAAAGCCAGCACCTCAACTCTCCCACCTACTGAACAAATCGATTCCAAACAGCAACTTAACTCTCCAATGGCCCTCAATCAACAATACAACCTCAGTTTCACTCTTTTCCTCTACCCAATGTACATACAAGCCTTGCCAAAGCTCCATCTTCACCAAGCTTCAACTTTGAGCTTCAAGCATTAGAAATGGTGGATTCACAAAGAAGAAGAATGCGAGATTGAAATTGGTATCAAAGGAAAGAGGAATGAAAATGGAGAATATTGGTACCTAAATCATGATCATACATGAAGGATTGTGGAACTTCCCCCCTTCTTCTTCCTCCTCTCCTCACGCCAACTCTCTCTTCTCCCTCTCTCTAGGTTTTCTCTTTTTCTTTCTTTCTCTCTTTTCTCATTGTTACTCCTCTCTCTCTCTATTTATCTCTCTTTTCTTTTCCATTTTATTTTCTTTCTTTTCCTTCTTTCTTTCTTTCCTTTTTCTTACTCTTACTTTCCCCTTCTTTTTATTCTCACAAGTGTGGAATGAGAGAGTGTTTGGATATTTTTGTGTCTTGTAGCTCATTTAATGTGAGTGGTATAAAGACTAAAATACCCTTAGTGTTCTAATTTTCCACTCAATAATCCATTTAAATTATATACTCAAGCAATTATAAATTGCTTTCGCGACAACCTCACATCTGCGACTTGATTTATTACCTACTCGAGTAATAAATCACTCCTTAATTTCTTAATTTGAAATTAACGAGATTAGGGATGTTCTGAAGAGTACTCAATGAGAATCAAATTGGAATGATTTTAAAACCATTTTGAAAGTAGTAGCCGTCAAAAATTTTTTATAGACAATGTTAGTGGAGGTGGAAGAATGTTAGTTTCCGGGATTTGTCATTACTTTATTATTGTATTACAGTAACGTATTTTGTGTTAATAAATAAAAGTAACATATTTTGTCATTACTTTGTTGCATTGTATTAGCATATTTAGAATTAGAATAGTAAGGTGTAAATTTGCAAAAAGAATAGTAACGTGTAAAGCAATATAAATGTTATTCAAAGTGGTGTCCCTTTGACTAATTACCACATCAATTCATTGTTCCTTAGACACACAATATATAAGTATGTAACAAAAAAAGTAGTACTTAAGTTTCAGTTTATTATGTTATTTTAAACTGAAAATATTCGACTATTTAAAAAATTGAATATGTTCGTATTTACTTACTAATTGCATTTTTTTGACCAAATCAAAAAAAAAAATTGGTTATTTTCTTCAAATAATGTCTATATTGAATTTTACATTCTGTTTAGTTAAAATCGTTAAGTAATCATATATATATATATATATATATATATATATATATATATATATATATATATATATATATATATATATATATATATATATATAATACATTCACGAATAGACTCTTTCATGACTAAACCTCTAAACAAAATCTAATTGGTCCACTTAGGATTAAATAATCCAACATGTACCCCATCTCAATGCCAGCACAACAACAACCTTATTTCCATCACAAATTTAAATAATAATAAAAACGTCTATTAAATTTTATTAATATCCATAACCGACAATACAGTTATAAAGTCTAATTACACAATCCTAAAATGTAATTAGACTTTATAACTGTATTGTCGATTATGGATACACGATAAGTGTGCTCGAATTTAAATTACAACATTTAAAATTTAAATTAATTCTCCTATAAGGTAATTAAACGATTAGCAATATCACACAAGTTTATTAATGCCAAATTTTTTTAGGCATGACAGATCATTTTTATTTTTATTTAATTATGCATCATAACATCTCCAATTACACCGCTATATATATAGCAATAGCAATTAATGACATTTGTTGACTCCAATTATACCGGCTAATATAAATATAAATATAAATACTTAATATACTAATTTGCATAATAATTACTCTGTCACTATGTACATACTCAGAAACATGATATATATAGTGCATCAGTATTCCATTTGGGATGCATTAGTGAACTTACTATTTAGTAATTAGTTTTTGAATTTCAAAATTCTAATTCTAAAATAAATTACATACAGTATGGAATAATGTGGTTTCCATTTTTGCATGATGATTATGTAAATTTTTGAAACCAATTATTGTGAGGAATTATTCTATGTTGACCATAACTTATATAACAATAAGTTTTCTGAGTGCCATTATTTCTGAAATTCAAATTATAAAACATGTACTCCCTCCTCCGTTACAGAATATAGGTAAAAATTGATCAACAAAAGTTGATGTATCTTGATCAAAATTTGGACTAGATACATCGACTTCTGTTGATCATTTTTTGTTTATATTCTGTAACAGAGTATTATTCAATGACATTGAAAGGTTTACCATGAATATATCAGTACAAAGAACACATTGCATCCCAAGAAATCCGATCAGCAATAAAAACCGCGCACGTTACCATATTCATACTATCTGGAGCTACAATATACAATCTCTTGAATCAGGTTCCACAATTAAGGTCATGGATCAAGTGGAAAGCGCAAATCATATCATTAAATGTGCACAACATAATCGAAAATTTAATTAGATGATCAAACTTGCTTCTCACCCTATTCATATCATTAAAAAGTTGACCAATTGGAGCAGCCAATTTTTTTGAGACCTATATTAACACCCAATTTTATACCAAAATAATATCTCCCTCACGAAACTTATAATCAGAATTTTCAAACTCAAATTCAAAAAAGGGTAGGAAACCTAAATATTTCAAAATCCCTATGCAATTAATTTCACGTTAAATTTGATAATCTCAATACCGTCATTGATAAATAAGGAATTTCATATTTGGTATGCACCTAATTAGCACGGAGGTGTCGATACCCGCCCCGAATTCTCTCAACAAAATATTAATTATTTTATTTCATTTTTTACATTTATATTCATTCATTTTATTTCATAAAATTTTTATATGTTTAATTTTGATCTATTTTCATAGAAAGACTATTTTAATACTTTAAATTTTATTTTATTATTGAGTAATTATGATTTTATTTTATTAATAATAATAAACATAAATTTTTTATTTCTCTATGAGTTAGTGTCGGAAATGGGAGCCAATCCCATTTGGGACGTGGATGGGGGATGCAAAACCCGACCTCGCTAGAGATTGGGCCGGGACGGGGGATGCAGGAGAATTTTATTACAACCCATGTCGACATAGATCATGGTTTTTTTTTTGATAAGTCAAAAATTTATTGATAGTGGCACTAGGGGTGCCTCAACCCAATTACAATTACTGTAACCGGTTTATAAAATTAATAGGATTGGCATTCCACTCCTCGAAATCTATATTGATTTGATCTCCCAACCTATGTGCTATCCACCCCCAAGATAATCCTTTTACATGGTTTAGCATTTGTGATATACTTGGTACCCCCCTCTGAAAATGATATTATTCCTATTAATCCATAAGACCCAAAGCACAGCAGCCTAGACCAAAAACCTTATTCTCTTTTTTTTCTTACCTCCTGCCACAATTCGGTTCCCTCCACATATGATCCCACGATCCTTCACACGCTTCCCCTATAGAACCGATCCACGCAAAAACATCCCGCCACAGTTGAGTGGATACTGTGCAATTAAAGAACAAATGTGCAGAATCTTCATTGAAACGAAAGCAAAAAATGCAGCAGACATCGTAATTAGCATCCACTATTCCTTGCTGTAACAGAGACATTCTCGTGGGCAACCTATATATATCAATTAAAACTCTCCATCCGTGCACTACAAATTTAGAGGGCGCTATGAGAGAGACCAGAATTTTTAACGACTTGTTTTCTTTGCTTGTGACAAGATCAACTCGCATTATGTGAGATCGACTGCGGTATCTTTGTCTTCATCGTATCATGGTTGAAAACCAAAACACAACAACCGGTGCAGAAGAATTTTCCAACACATTATATTACAAACCATGTCGAAGACCATGGTTGAAAACAGAAAGAAAACTAAAACAACTGAAACCTATTATTCTGAATGATGCAACTACACTCTTTTTCAATATTAATTTGTTTCTTGAGAATCATTTGTGGCTTCTTGTCGGTCTGTGGGAATGGACATGTCTTTGTCAATGGTGGTGTTTCTTCATTACATAGATCAACCACATCAACAGCACTATCAATCTGTTGATTCTCATTAGTTGAATTAGAGAAGCAATTGAGGACCTGACTTTTTTGTGCGTGTCAGCATCTGAATATATATTATACGGTTAGGATATATTTGTGTACATTGTGTAGTACACAAGTGTATAGGAGAAGCTAATTGATCCTATAGTGTAGTACTATAAAAAGTGTGCAGTACAATTTCAAGGGATGGATTAATTGTGAGAGACGTTTCATAATAATGTAATTTAATGCCTAAATGCTTAGAAGCTGCCATGTGTGAGAAGATTAAATGAAAATATTTGTAATTGTTAATAGTATAGATATGTTTGTATTGGAAAGTCCATCTGTGGATGCACAATTAGGACGACACATTGCCTACCCCATGCTTGTGAACTTGGTAGGTATAGTATAGTATAATACCCACTCAGTGTCGGCCCAAGAGACTAGTGTCGGCCCAAGAGACTAAAACAAGGGCTTTAGGCCTCAAATTTTTGATAAGAAAAAGGCCTAACAAATAAGCAAAGCTCATATGGTTTCTTGATCACATCCTAACACTGCCGATGAGGGTTCGATCCCTAGCGTATATTTATTTTGATAAAAACACAACTAATGAAATTTTATCTTTAGAGAGGTTAGCAGTTAGCTTCTTTTTTTTGGGTCAGATTGTAGTAGGCGGCTAGCTGAATGTGAATTTTCAAGTTGGGCCGCCAATATACATCTCTCATGTTTGGGGAAATGGTTTCTTTTGCTAATTTTTCTATTGTTTTCATTTTTTGTTAGTTTTTTCTTCTTGTTTGCTCATTTTTTAGATAATTGTTTTGTTCAAGATGCGGATCGAGAAATGCACGGAACTTGGACCGGGCCCAATACGCGTTAATAATAGCCAGTAGCGCACTCATCCAACGAGTTTTCCATCTAGCGGCTCAAATTAACACGGTCGTATCCGAAGCCCCACACGTGTTGCAATCGTCTATAAATATGGGTGCTACCCCCCATCTCCAGGTACGCTTTCCATTCCTGCACATTCCGCCTCATTCAAATACTGACTTAGGAATCGGAGTGTCTGCAGGTACCCCCTACCCGACGTGGGACTGCGCCCACCTCGGGACGACCGAGCTCAATTCTGAAAATCTGACATTCATCTTCAAGGTCCACAAAGCAAGAAACACAAGTACCCCGGATCAGGTAATTCTCGAGATCCAGTACCGAACATTGGCAACCACAGTGGGAGAATAATCGCTTGCTTCCACCCCCGACATACATTCAGCCAAGATACCCGCCATGGAACTAACTGGTGGCTACTCTGTCTCATTCGGCGTAACGAAGCGTGCAGTGAAACGAAAATGGCGAGAGATTGCTAATATGTCTTCTGCCTCTCGCGCCAAAGCTTTCCCCCCGAGACAACCGCTGTTCTTTTCTGATGATGACTATCTCCTCAGGGAACCCAATGAGCCCATTCCCCAAATCATCTTGATCTCGGCTTCCATATTCGGTGTAGAGGTAAGGCGAATCCTCGTCGACCAAGGAAGCTCCACTGATTTGATGTTCAAGGATCTCCTTCCTACGTCCGGCTTGTCTCCAAATGACTTAATGTAACGACCGAAAAATCCGGGTTAGGATTCTTCGAAGTTCGAAAAATGAAGCCGCCACCAAATTTTAGTTTAAGGGCAAATTTGGAAAATCCCTATGGGTTTGGATAAGGGCTAGATTTAAGTTCGGGAGTCGTTTATGTGCGGGGAAGGTAATAGCACCCCGCAACATCCTTCCTAACGAAGGCTATCTCTTAATTAAATGTGTAAAAATAGCTAATTTAAATATATTAAATTTTACCCTTTTGAATGTTTAAAATTAAATAAAGACTAGATAAAAAGTTAGTTGTTTTGGTTATTTGGAGGAGTTAGAAACAAATAATTAAAGAAACTTAAAAAAGGGTTTTATTAGTGCAATTGACAGAGGTCGGCATCCCTCTGCTCCTACATACCCCTTGGTGGGGGATCAAATCACATGTAGTTCTGGATAAAAAATATTTGTGTGTTGTGTATTTTTTATTTACAAGAAAATGATTTTGATAGAGTGAAAAAAAGAAAGTAAATTATAAATCAGAAATAAAAGGGGTGTAATTAATAGAGAGTTGTATACACAAAAGGGCAAGGTGCACTTAGTAGAGCCCAGTTTGCATTTTTGAGGGATTGGGGCGCTGGTCCAATAAACACAGCAGGCCTGCAGGGTGTGGTACTATGAATTGAAGGGTGGAAGTATTGATGTGGTTATTAATAAGATTAAATTAGAAAGTAAATGGAGGAAAGAGCTGTATAAGGAAGGTATATGCAAAATCAGAAACCCTAAAAATCCTCTTCCCCTCCATATGCGCCGCAGCTTCCTCCAGAGAGAGAGAGAGCGATTTGTGGAGTAGAGAGAGAAAGGGAGACCGATCGGAGAGAGTGAGGGCTTATGAAGGGAAAACGAGAGAAGAGGGAGCGTTTGGCCATGGCATCAACGCCGGCCTGAAACACGACGGTGGACAGCTCCGGCGTTGGGAGAAACTGAGATGGAATGGTGACACGATGCCGGAGGGATGCTTGGGGAGCGCCGGCGACGGAGAATGAAGTGGAGAGGGAGAACGAAAAAACTGGAATGAGAGAGAGATGACGATGTGAGAGGAACGTCGCCGGAGGGAGGCTGTGGGAGGCGCCGGCGACGCTTTCAGAGGGGAAAACGACGACGACGACCGGCCGTTTTTGGCCGACGTCATGGGCTGGCGAACGGTGGTTGGATTTTTCGACTGCAACAAAGACACGGGTATTTTGGTGGTTGTTGTTTGGTTCTTGGGGGAGGTTCGCGAGGATCGCCGGAGGTCACGGCGGCGCGAGGAGAGAGGACCGAAATGGAGGGATGATTGGAATGAAGGGATGCTCGTGAAAGATTGGGTGTTCTGTCACAGTTTGGTTTCTATGGTGACTCGTCGGAGCGTCGTCGGAGAAGACAACCGGAGGTCGTCGGCGAATTAAACAAGTGAGTTTTTTTGTTTCGTTTTCTTTTCATTCGGTTCCTCCTTTTCTTCTTCCTATATCTATTCTTTCTTATAATACCATGTACTGATTGATTGTCTCAAAAAGACTTGTCGAGACTCTCTTTTTGCTTCAAATTGATTTCAATAGGTAAACAAACTTGTTTGGTTTCTAATTTTCAAATAAAAACTAAATGACTTGAGCCAATTCCATTGTTAGGACCAATATTATTTCAGAAATCATAAACATGAATAGATCTATTACTTAAAGATGAAGACTAATATTATTTGAGAAGTTATTCAATCAGAAAGTAAAAAGAAGGGAACGTAATTATTTTAGTCCACCATGGGTACCAACCTAAACTCCAGCTTCTGTTTGTCTCCTTTTGATTGTTCTGCGATTGCTTGTTACTGCTGACACCGACTGCTACTGTTTCTTTGTTCCTACTCTTGTTGATTCTTTGCTTATTTGACTGTTACGGCTTCTTCACTCACAATTTAGAAATTCAAAATTGTGTGTTTTAGTGGGTTAGGATTCTGACTTTGAACCCTAATCCTGTTTAGGTGGTTTTTGCAGTTGTGTGTATCTGTAAAATCTGTTTTTGGACTGAATGGACTTCTCTATTTATATTAGAAAACCAGGTTTTGCAATCAATTTTGGATTTACCCTGATTCACCTTGTTTTTTCCTTTTAGGTTTGACTTGGAGAAGAAGACTAGGGTTTTTAGGAGAGCTTGAAGATCCAAGCCCAACTGTTAACTGGACTGAAGCTCTTTTTTGTATTTTTTTTATTTATTTTCGGATTCTATTTTTTTGTATATTTTGTATTACTATTTTTTTGTATTTTGGACCCTTTTTTGGACTTTTAGACACTTATACATTATAATAAAACTAAATTACATTTTTTCACATTTTTGGACTAAATATTGTCTAAATAAATTAAATAAACAAATTAATAAAAAAAGATGTTGGGCCAAATACCAAAGCGAAATCGGGCCCGACTAAACAAATGCGCTAGAACGAGGCCCAAATGGAAGAAATGGGACTGTTAGGCAATAGATACTAAAAATCAAACTGGAATCACGCTCGTAGGCCCAAACCATAATGATATGCCCAATTGCGAGAAAAACGACTCATGTAAGCCCAATTAGATTCAACTAGGCCCAAATACTGAGTTCAAACTGAAGAATGCGCGAAAAGATCGATCATTCGCGCGCATGCCGAGTTTAAACAACGATATTTCGGTTTAGTTGACGGGATAATTGAAATTGGCTCAAGTTAGAAGAATGAGACGTTATTCTAAAAAATCTCGTAATTTCGTGACCTCGGAACGTGAATTAAACTACTAAAGCGAGAAAAAAAGAGAACGGACAAAATTGGGGTATAACACTTAAACCCCTAGTCCGGGCCCAACCTCTCGGTCTTCGGGGAAAGTATGGCATGACCTTTGGGCTACTTCGACACTTTTGTAACTTACGGAGAAAAGAAGCTCGCCCGAGCTATCAAGACTACATTCTTGGTGATACCCATGATCTCTCCCTACCGCTGCATCGTTGGAAGACCAACTCTGGCAAAGCTTGGCGCCGTTGCTTTAGTCGTCCACCTGAAATTGAGTTTCCACTCCCTCGATGTCGAGGTTGTAACCATCCCGACTGACCTGAAAGTCGCAAAGCATTGCCATTACCTCACCTTGCATGGGACCCAACCTTAGCTCCAAGAAATTTCTGAGCCTCCACCATCAGCTCTCGCAGTAAACCTCTCCGAGGTAGGCGCCCGCTGTGATCCCGACAGCTCTGAGGAAGAGTCAGACGGTGAATTGGCTAAAGAGCTCAAGAAAATCAAACGCCCTGAGCCTCAGGGTGAGTTCCTCGAAATTCCTTTGGGCGATGATCCCACAAAGACGGTCAAGATAGGAGCCGACCTCAGCGATACAGTAAGGGAAGCTCTAATCGCATGCCTTCGTCAAAACGCCGATCTCTTCGCATGGTCTGCCTCCGAGATGCGAGGTATTCCCATAGAAGTGGTGTGCCACCATCTCGCAGTGAATCCCGACACCAAGTACGTTGCCCAACGATGAAGGGTGCAAAGCGAAGAAAAAACAGAAGTTGCTTCCAAGGTAGTGGACGACTTAGACTCGGCAGGATTCGTCAAAGCAGTTAAATACACCACCTGGCTCTCTAACGTTGTCTTGGTAAAGAAGAGCAATGGGAAATGGAGAATGTGTGTTGACTACACCAACCTCAATAAAGCTTGCCCCAAGGACGCTTTCCCGGTCCCGAGCATCGACAAACTAGTGGACAACGCCTCTGGCTTTCGCCTACTTTTCATTTTGGACGCCTACTCCGGCTATAACCAAATCGCGATGAACCCACCAGAACAGGAGAAGACAGCCTTTATGACCGATCGGGGCAACTACTGTTATAGGGTCATGCCTTTCCGCCTAAAAAATGCCGGGGCGACGTATCAGCGCATGATGAACAAGGTTTTCCTTGATCAAATCGGCAAGGTTGTCGAAGTCTACCTCGACGACATGATTGTTAAAATCAAGAGGGACGAAGGCCACATGGCCGACCTCGAGGAAATCTTTGTCGAGGCAAGGAAGAACAACCTCAGATTCAACCACCAAAAGTGAACTTTCGGCGTCAGAGTAGGGAAATTCCTGGGTTTCTGTCTTACAGAAAGAGGAATTGAGGCCAACCCGGACAAATGTAGAGCCGTGACCAACATGCATCCCCTGATGGCCAAAAAAGAAGTACAGAAACTAACCGGTATGATTGCTGCCCTTTCAAGATTCGTCTCAAAGGCAGCCAATCAATCTCTTCCCTTCTTCAGAATCTTAAAGAAAGGGGTTGAATTCAAATGGACGACGGACTGTGAAAACGCTCTATCCGAGCTTAAGCAAAAACTCTCAGAACCACCGATACTGCTAAAGCCGGCGAAAGGAGAAACCTTATATCTCTACCTCGTCGTGGCCGAGAAACCGTCGATCTGATCTTAATTTGAGAAATAGAGGGCGGGCAGCGCCCCGTGTACTTCGTGAGTAAGGTGTTGCAGGGGGCCGAGTCAAGGTACAAAAAGATAGAAAAGTTGGCACTGGCTCTAGTAATAGCTGCCAGGAGACTAGGGCCATACTTCGTTGCGCACTAAATCGTGGTGAGAACGGACCAGCCCATCCGTCAAGTAATACATCGCCTCGACTTAGTGGGCAGAATAATCAAGTGGGCATTCGAGCTCTCTGAATTCGGCATCAAGTACGAAGCCCGTTCTGCCCTCAAGGCTCAGGTGCTAGCCGATTTCGATGCTGAAATGACACTTACTTCCTCTAACTCGGCATCCTTACAATGGACACTCCACGTCGACGGATCTTCAAATTCAAAGGAAAGTGGAGCTGGGTTGATTCTAGAGAACTCGGAAGGCTTGATGATAGAGGTATCGTTTAGCTTTTCATTCACAACCTCCAACAATCAAGTCGAGAATGAAGCATGCATCGCCGGATTAAAACTGGCCTCAGACTTTGGCGCCAAGATCATCGAACTAAACACTGACTCGTTGTTAGTTGTTTCCCAAGTTAAGGAAGATTTCGTGGCAAAGGACCCTATCCTACAACGCTATTTAGCCCGAGTACGGGAACTACTCCTTCAGTTCGAGCAGGCAAAGCTAAAACACGTGCCCCGGTCCGAGAATGCTCGGGCAGATGTCTTGGCGAAGCTGGGCAGCACCAAACCAACGGGCAATCTCCGAAGCATCATCCAAAAGAGTCTGGCAAAGCCCAACGTCGACTTCACTCCACTCTTTATGACCGATGTCCACGTCGTAACTGAACAAGAAGGGTGGATACAGCCAATCAAGAGCTACATTGAATCTGGCCTTGAACCATCTAATGCCAAAAAAGTCGTTGCTATCCGATGCCAACCGACAACGGAACACAATTCGCCGATAAAGGATTCCGACAATCTTTGGCAGACCTAAACATAAAACAGCATTTCACCTCTGTTGAACACCCTCAGACCAACGGTTAGGCCGAATCAGCTAACCGTGTGATGCTCAAAGGTCTGAAGAAAATATCGAATGGGGCAAAAGGGGCATGGCCTGACGAATTCCCGTATGTAACACCCCGGAAATATTTAATTGAATTATTAAATTTATTGGAGGCGTGATTAATTTGATTAAAATTGATGGGTGTTGTTCAGGAGGTGGAGCGAGTAAAAAGGGTGGTGTTGGCGTGGGAGGCCCAGCACTTGCTGAGCCCACAGCTTAAACGCTAGGGGTCTAAGCTAAGCTTCTCTCATTCTCACACTTTGAACGAAAGAAATCAGAATTGAGAGAGAGGAAGGGGGAGCGCTGCACAAAAAGGAGAGGAAAGAGGAGAATCTTCGCAAGTTTGCGTCAGGTGAGAATTCTTGATTCCTTCTATGCCGGTTTCTTCCTTTTCCTAGTGTTGTAGCCTTCAATCCCTAACCTCCGTTGTGTTGTTTCCTCATTGATCGAAGGAGAGAGCGTGGTCACGTGTTCGAAGGAAGAAGAAGAAGTTTCGTTCGTTGTGTTGTTGGGTTTTTGGACGTGATTCCTTCATCGTGGTTTCCGGATCATACAAATTCGAGGTAAGGGTGAGCGTTTTGGTTTAACATGATTGAGTATATAGTGGGGTTTTGTGGGGTTTGTGGGATTTGATTTTGTGGCTGAGATTGTTGATGTTTGATGATTTCGTATTGTTGAAGAGTTTGGTTGATTTTGATGAAATTAATGATGTTTGATGAATTGATATTATTGATGAAATTGATGACGTTTGATGAATTCATATTGTTGAAGAATTTTGGTGTTGTTTTGATGAATTTGATACATTGGAAGTATTTGATGACTGATTTTGGTGAACAAAACGTGAATTTTGGTGTTGATGATCTGAAATTCCTGCACAATTTGATGTTTCTGCACATTCGCGCCTCACTTGCGCTTAAGTTGCGCTTCAGGCGCAAGTACGCTGCACTGTGGCCTGCTGCTGCTGCCCATTCGCGCCTCGCTTGCGCTTAAGTTGCGCTCTGGAGCGCGAGTCACTGTTTTCTCACTATTTTCTTTAAAGTGCTGTCACGTTTTTGTAAAATTGATATCTTGCGAACCGGGAACCCGATTGAGGTGTTCTAAGATGCGTTGGAAAGATTATTCAGAGGCCTAACTGAATATTCTATTTTTAAGGCAAAATAAATTGTTTTGTGTTGCCGTTTATACAAATAAAATTCTGCTGTTTTGGTGTTATTCTTCTGAATTTAAAACACGTTTTCCTCCAAATTAAGATGTGATGGTTTATAAATTAAAACGGGATGTCTTTCTAAACTTTAGGCGTGTTGTTACCCGAATTTCAAAGGTGGTATATGTGATGATGATGTAACATGAATTGTGATGATTTGTGACGAGTATACTCTATGAGTATGATTATAATGACGTTGTGATGTGATTGCGATGAATTGCGAGGAATACACTCTAAAGTGTTTTATGACGAGTTGCACATGTGTCCATAGAGTCTCATAGCATGTGCATAATGCGACGAATAGGCTTCGGCCTCTTGCGACGAATAGGCTTAGGCCTCTTATTGATGACGGTGTGCCCTTAGTGGCTTATTGCGACGAGTATGGTACCATCATGCATATGCCCAAGTGTGGGTTGCATTTACATGCATATCCATTGACTGTGACTTGTTGTCAATTTGTGGTTTGAGTTGGTGTTTGGCGAAGATGTTATGATGTTGATAACGATGTTGTATGATTGTTGGTGTTCATTACTTTACTATGTGCTTAATTATGCTTTGCTGAAATTCTCACCCCTTCTGCTTGGAATGTTGCTCTTTTGTGGCAACGCTGCGCAGTAACCGCAGTGAAGGTCTTCTTTGCCTTCGGTTGTTAGCTATTGAAATTTTGTATGTCGAGTCGCTCTACGATACCGTAGCACCTAGGGGGCGTGGTTGACATTTATTAGTTATTAGTTAACTGTTTAATGACTATGTTGATAATATGAGATGTGTTTTGAGAGGCTTAGTGAGGTTCTTATTTTATTCCGCTGTGACGTGTTGGGTTATGATATTTAATTTTTAAGACGTGGTTTTGTTGCACAAACTTTAATGAGTGCAATTGATGAGATGAGTTTTTATGACGAGGTAGCATTTCTTTTCTACCAATTAAATTAATATTTTTAAAAAGGAAATTACTCTGATAATGACGTGTAAATTGAGGGGTAGAAAAGGGGTGTTACATTAGTGGTATCAGAGCAGTTCGGTCTGTCCGGCCGGTTGTTGAGTCGACGAGTTGAGTAGCATTTGAATTTTGTTACTCGTTTCTGAATTATGTTCTTTGTTGAAGTGCTAGAATGGTAGGACGGAACGATCTTTGCACTTCTTCTTGCGCTGCGAGCTATATAGTGGAGTTGTGGGCAACATACCCGATGCCTTAGGTCTTTGGGACGCGTAGTTTGGCTACGTTCCAGCGAGAGAACCCTGCTACTTTTGAAGGCGGGTATAATCCTGATGGTGCCCTGGAGTGGCTGAGTGAGCTGGAGAGGATCTTCCGCGTCATGGATTGTCCGATGCTCGGAAGGTCCGTTCTGATGCGCACATGTTGAAGAAAGAGGCTTATGATTTGGTGGAGGACGACTAGTCGGGGTTGTGCCGCCAATGAGGAGATCACTTGGGCTGTGTTTGAGAGGGAGTTCAAGAGAAAATACTATCCGGAGGATGTCCGCGGAAAGAAAGAGGTTGAGTTTTGAGACTTGAACAAGGTAGCATGATTTGTGGATGAATATCTTTGCAAAGTTTCTTGAATTTGTCCAAGTTTTATCCGCACTATGTGGAGAAGGTGCGGAGTTCTCCAAATGCATTAAGTTTGAGAACGGGTTGCGTGCTGACATTAAGAGAGCCATAGGGTATCAACAAATCCGTGTGTTTCCCTTGTTAGTTAATAGCGCCAGGATTTTTGAGGAGGACAATAATGCCTTCTCTAGAGTTATGAAAGAAAAGCAAAAGAACTTCTCGGGTCGTGGTAAGCCATATGAGGTGCCTGCTGGTAAGGGCAAAGGGAAGTTTGTTGGTAAGTTTGTGGGTGAGTCTAAGCGAAGTGGGGGAGATGCTGCAGGCAGTGTTACTTGTTATACGTGTGGGAAAGTAGGCCATAAGAGTTCGGATTGCCCAAATAAGGATAAGAGGAGATGCTACCGATGTGGGAAAGAGGGACACATGTCTTCCAACTGTGATAAGAAGGATGTAGTATGCTTCAACTATGAGGAGAGTGGACACGTCAGTGCACAGTGTCCAAAACCCAAGAAGGAAAGGTCGTATGGAAAGGTATTCGCTCTAGCTGGATCGGATGTGGTGAATGAGATTCGAGGTACGTGTTATATCAATGATTTCCCTCTTATTGCTATTGTTGATACGGGTGCTACCCATAGTTTTATTGCTGCCGCTTGTGTTGAGAAGCTAAGTCTTACCTTGTCTGATATGTTAAGAGAGATGGTTATCGATACTCCAGCTAAGGGTTCGGTGACCACCTCCGTTGTTTGTGCTAAATGTCCTGTATCCATGTATGGTAGAGAATTTATGGTTGACTTTGATTTGTTTGCATTTGAGTGGAATGGATGTTATTCTGGGTATGGACTGGTTAGTTGATAACCATGTTCATATCAACTGTCGTGAAAGGTCCGTGAGTTTTGCTTTGCCGGAAGAGAAATCTGATTTGATATCTGCGGATCAGTTCCATAGGGAGGTGAGGGAATAGGTCCAGCTGTTTTCTTTGTTAGCGTCGTTTTCTGCCGAGAGCCAATCAAAGATTGATGAGTTGCAGGTAGTACGAGAGTTTTCTGAGGTGTTTCCTGATGAGATTCCGGATGTGCCACCAGAGAGGGAGGTGGAGTTTACTATTGACCTAGTTCCTGGCACTAAGCCTGTGTCTATGGCACCATATAGAATGTCTGCGTCTGAGTTGGCAGAATTGAAAAAGCAACTTGAGGAATTATTAGCAAAGAAGTTTGTAAAACCGAGTGTGTCGCCGTGGGGAGCTCCGGTGTTGCTAGTGAAGAAGAAAGATGGTAGTATGAGGTTGTGTGTAGACTACCGTCAATTGAATAAACTTACAATCAAAAACAAGTATCCGTTGCCAAGAATTGATGACTTGATGGATCAGTTAGTGGGTGCTAAGGTATTCAGCAAGATTGACTTAAGGTCTGGCTATCATCAGATCAAGGTAAAAGATGAAGACGTCCAGAAGACGGCGTTTAGGACAAGATATGGGCACTATGAGTATTCCGTAATGCCTTTCGGTGTGACTAATGCGCCGGGGCATGGGGTACATGAATCAAATTTTTCGCGAGTATCTGGACAAGTTTGTGGTGGTCTTCATTGATGATATTCTAATTTACTCTAAGTCAGAAGAGGAGCATGCGGGACATCTGAGGTTGGTGTTGGAAATTCTGAGGGATCGAAAGTTATATGCGAAGTTGTCCAAGTGTGAGTTTTGGTTGAAAGAAGTCAGTTTCCTCGGTCGTGTGATTTCTAGTGAGGGGATTGCGGTGGATCCTTCTAAGGTTGATGCAGTGTTGCAGTGGGAGTCTCGAAGTCGATTCATCGAGATAAGGAGTTTTCTGGGATTAGCTGGTTATTATAGAAGATTCATTGATGGGTTTTCGAAGTTGGCTCTGCCGTTGACCCAATTGACTTGCAAGGGTAAGGCTTTTGTTTGGGACGACCGTTGTGAAGAGAGTTTCAATGAGTTGAAAAGGAGGTTGACTACATCTCCAGTGTTGACCCTACCTAATCCGGTTGAGCCGTTTGTGGTTTATTGCGATGCTTCCAAGATGGGTTTGGGCGGTGTGCTTATGCAGAATGGGAAGGTGGTCGCTTATGCATCGAGACAATTGAGAACACATGAAAAGAATTACCCTACTCATGATCTAGAACTTGCTGCTGTGGTATTTACATTGAAAATCTGGAGGCATTACTTGTATGGATCGAGATTCGAGGTGTTCAGCGATCACAAGAGTCTACGGTATCTGTTCGATCAGAAAGAATTGAATATGAGGCAGCGCCGGTGGTTGGAACTATTGAAAGATTATGATTTTGAATTGAGTTATCACCCGGGTAAGGCTAATGTGGTTGCGGATGCGTTGAGTCGGAAGACTTTGCACATGTCGGCATTGATGACTAGAGAGCTTGAGTTAATTGAGCAATTCAGAGACTTGAGTCTAGTTTGTGAAATTACACCTCAGAGCGTCAGGTTGGGTATGTTGAAAATTGGCAATAATTTTATGGCAGGTATCCGAGAAGCGCAGAAGTTAGATGTGAAATTGGTTGATCTGATGAGTGGGATTGGTCAGTCTGGGAATGAGGACTTTGAGGTAGATGCGCAGAATGTGTTGAGATATCGAGGAAGGATTTGTGTTCCCGAAGATGAAGAAATGAGGAAGGCGATCCTCGAGGAGGGCCACAAGAGTAAGTTGAGTATCCATCCGGGAGCAACAAAAATGTATCAAGATCCGAAAAGATGTTTCGTGGCACGGATTGAAGCGTGATGTGGCAAAGTTTGTGTATTCGTGTTTGACTCGCCGAAATCGAAGGTCGAGCATCGAAGCTCGCGGGAATGATGCAACCGTTGAATGTTCAGTGGAAGTGGGATAGTATTTCCATGGATTTCGTGATGGGGTTACCCAATACTGGTGAGAGGACATGATTCAATTTGGGTGGTTGTGGATAGATTGACAAAATCGCTCATTTCATTCCGATCGGTATTAAGTATCGATGTCGAGATTGGCGAGAGATCTACATTCGGTGATTGTAAAGCTACATGGCATTCCCCTTGTGCATTGTGTCGGATAGAGACCCAAGGTTCACGCCGGACTTTTGGGGTAGTTTGCGAGAAAGAGTTGGGTTCGAGATTGAGGTTGAGTTCGACTTATCATCCTCAAACCGATGAAGCAGCAGAGCAGAGGACGATTCAATCGTTGGAGGATCTGTTGAGGTCTTGTGTTCTGGAGCAGGGAGGTGCGTGGGATACTCATCTTCCATTGATCGAGTTTACATACAACAATAGTTATCATTCCAGTATCGGGATGGCGCCGTTTGAGGCGTTGTATGGTCGGAGGTGTAGGACTCCGGTGTGTTGGTATGAGACTGGGGAGAGTTGGGTACTTGGACCTGAGCTGGTCAGAGAAACTACTGAGAAGGTAAAGATGATCCGGGAGAAAATGAAAGCGTCGCAGAGTAGACAGAAGAGCTACCATGATAAAAGGAGGAAGGACTTAGAATTTGAAGCGGGTGACCACGTGTTCCTGAGAGTTACACCTATGACTGGTGTTGGGCGTGCGCTGAAATCGAAGAAGTTGACTCCTCGTTTCATTGGGCCGTATCAAATTACGGAAAGAGTTGGAAGTGTTGCATATCGGGTGGCCTTGCCACCTAATCTTTCGAACTTGCACGACGTGTTTCACGTGTCGCAGCTTCGAAAGTATATTGCGGATCCGTCTCATGTGATCCAACCAGATGATGTAGAGGTGCGGGATAATCTCACTGTGGAGACTGTGCCTGTACGAATTGAGGATAGGGAAGTGAAGACCCTTCGAGGTAAGAAGATCAATCTGGTGAAGGTTGTTTGGTTTGGAGCGGCTGGTGAAAGCCTGACATGGGAGCTGGAAGATAAGATGCGAGAGTCGTATCCAGAATTGTTTGAATCAGGTATGTTTTCGAGGACGAAAAATCCTAAGTGGGGGAGAGTTGTAACACCTCGTAAATATTTAATTGAATTATTAAATTTACTGGAGGCGTGATTAATTTGATTAAAATTGATTGGTGTTGTTCAGGAGGTGGAGCGAGTAAAAAGGGTGGTGTTGGCGTGGGAGGCCCAGCACTTGCTGAGCCCACAGCTTAAACCCTAGGGGTCTAAGCTAAGCTTCTCTCATTCTCACACTTTGAGAGAAAGAAATCAGAATTGAGAGAGAGGAAGGGGGAGCGCTGCACAAAAAGGAGAGGAAAGAGGAGAATCTTCGCAAGTTTGCTTCAGGTGAGAATTCTTGATTCCTTCTATGCCGGTTTCTTCCTTTTCCTAGTGTTGTAGCCTTCAATCCCTAACCTCCGTTGTGTTGTTTCCTCATTGATCGAAGGAGAGAGCGTGGTCACGTGTTCGAAGGAAGAAGAAGAAGTTTCGTTCGTTGTGTTGCTGGGTTTTTGGACGTGATTCCTTCATCATGGTTTCCGGATCATACAAATTCGAGGTAAGGGTGAGCGTTTTGGTTTAACATGATTGAGTATATAGTGGGGTTTTGTGGGGTTTGTGGGATTTGATTTTGTGGCTGAGATTGTTGATGTTTGATGATTTCGTATTGTTGAAGAGTTTGGTTGATTTTGATGAAATTGATGATGTTTGATGAATTGATATTATTGATGAAATTGATGATGTTTGATGAATTCATATTGTTGAAGAATTTTGGTGTTGTTTTGATGAATTTGATACATTGGAAGTATTTGATGACTGATTTTGGTGAACAAAACGTGAATTTTGGTGTTGATGATCTGAAATTCCTGCACAATTTTATGTTTCTGCACATTCGCGCCTCACTTGCGCTTAAGTTGCGCTTCAGGCGCAAGTACGCTGCACTGTGGCCTGCTGCTGCTGCCCATTCGCGCCTCGCTTGCGCTTAAGTTGCGCTCCGGAGCGCGAGTCACTGTTTTCTCACTGTTTTCTTTAAAGTGCTGTCACGTTTTTGAAAAATTGATATCTTGCGAACCGGGAACCCGATTGAGGTGTTCTAAGATGCGTTGGAAAGCTTATTCAGAGGCCTAACTGAATATTCTATTTTTAAGGCAAAATAAACTGTTTTGTGTTGCCGTTTATACAAATAAAATTCTGCTGTTTTGGTGTTATTCTTCTGAATTTAAAACACGTTTTCCTCCAAATTAAGATGTGATGTTTTATAAATTAAAACGGGATGTCTTTCTAAACTTTAGGCGTGTTGTTACCCGAATTTCAAAGGTGGTATATGTGATGATGATGTAACATGAATTGTGATGATTTGTGACGAATATACTCTATGAGTATGATTATAATGACGTTGTGATGTGATTGCGATGAATTGCGATGAATACACTCTAAAGTGTTTTATGACGAGTTTCACATGTGTCCATAGAGTCTCATAGCATGTGCATAATGCGACGAATAGGCTTCGGCCTCTTGCGACGAATAGGCTTCGGCCTCTTGCGACGAATAGGCTTAGGCCTCTTATTGATGACGATGTGCCCTTAGTGGCTTATTGCGACGAGTATGGTACCATCATGCATATGCCCAAGTGTGGGTTGCATTTACATGCATATCCATTGACTGTGACTTGTTGTCAATTTGTGGTTTGAGTTGGTGTTTGGCGAAGATGTTATGATATTGATAACGATGTTGTATGATTGTTGGTGTTCATTACTTTACTATGTGCTTAATTATGCTTTGCTGAAATTCTCACCCCTTCTGCTTGGAATGTTGCTCTTTTGTGGCAACGCTGCAGGTAACCGCGAGTGAAGGTCTTGCTGCCTTCGGTTTTAGCTATTGGGCTGTATGTCGAGTCGCTCTCTGATACCGTAGCACCTAGGGGGCGTGGTTGACATTTATTAGTTATTAGTTAACTGTTTAATGACTATGTTGATAATATGAGATGTGTTTTGAGAGGCTTAGTGAGGTTCTTATTTTATTCCGCTGTGACGTGTTGGGTTATGATATTTAATTTTTAAGACGTGGTTTTGTTGCACAAACTTTAATGAGTGCAATTGATGAGATGAGTTTTTATGACGAGGTAGCACTTCTTTTCTACCAATTAAATTAATATTTTTAAAAAGGAAATTACTCTGATAATGACGTGTAAATTGAGGGGTAGAAAAGGGGTGTTACACCGTACGTCCTATGGGCATACCGAACAACGCCACACTCCACCACTGGCGAAACACCTTTCCGATTAATGTACGGAATTGAAGCAGTTATTCCTGTAGAGGTCGGGGAATCTACTTGGAGAACGTTGTATCCCCTCAAGAGGGAGGAAAACGAAAGAGCCACAAGAGAAGAGCTTGACCTAGTCCAAGAGGTCCGGGATAGGGCCCACTTGGCCGAAGCCGTGGTCAAGGCCTGAATAGCACGATGCTACAACCAAAGGGTCATCACCCGAGATTTCAACGTTAGGGACCTCGTTCTTTGACGCGCTGATGTGGGTAACAAAAATGCCCGAGACGGGAAGCTGACTCCAAATTGGGAAGGCCCATACCGTGTGGTATCCAAGACCGGTAAAGGAGCGTACCAACTGGAAACGCTCTCCAAAGAGCGATTCCAAGGACAAGGAACACAGCTAAATTTAGGATTTACTATAGTTAATTGTGCACTTAATTGTTAAATGTAGCAACTCACGTTGTTTCCACCATGGAATGAAATAACCATTGTTTCAAATAACCTTATTTTTGTTGAGGCAAAATCCCTAGTAATGTTTTGATGTTCAACAAACCTCAAGGATGAGAAGCTTAAGGTTTCTGATCATATGTATTACTAATGCTCTTGTTGAGTGTTTCATAAAGAACAGGACTTCAAATCATTCTCAACAAGTTACTTGCTTATGAGAAGCATCAATTTTAAGAGAAAGAAGAAAAGAAACATTGCCTATACTACTACTAGAAAGGAAGCTTTTCCAAGCATAAAGGATTGAAGTCAAGAACCACTTGGAAATCTTGGAAGAATTCTGCTTGAGAAGATTCATCTTGTGAAATGGCAATATGAGAAGAACATCTAAGAAGACCAAGCATGAGAAGAGTCATGACAAAGAAAATTGAAGAAGATGGAATGCAATATCAAGCTAAGAAGAGTCATGATCTCAAGAAAGGTCATGATCATATGAATCATGTTAAGAAGAGTCATGGACCTGAGAAGGGTCATGACAAGAAGAGTCATCATCCTTAAAGTACTGCATCAACATGAGAAGATTCATCTTGAGAAGCATCATCTTCAACTTAACAAGTCATGAGAAGAGTCACAGTGAGAAGGGTCACTGTGAGAAGGGTGATGACAGCTGTATTCTGTAGTGTGACAGTGACAGCACAGGAGCATCTTTCCAGCGGCTCCAAACGGCTAGCTATTGATGCAACGGCTCTATTTCTTGGACCGGGAGTTAAAGGGCTACAACAACTCTATATAACAACAGCTCTGGTCTTCATTGATCTTCAAGAGAGTGAATTAAACTTTGAGCTATCAACCTTCTCACACATTCAAGTTTTCTCTCTTCCATACTCAGCTACTTTTAAACCAGAAGGGATTCATCTTTCTCTGAGTATGTATTAAGTCTTGTGTTGTAAATCATTCATGTATATCCTATATATGTCAATCAAGCTCTAAGTAATCCCAAAACCCTTGTAATCAAAGAACCTTGAATAGGGAACCTTCTCAAGTAGCATGTGTTGCTATAGGACTTGAGAAGTGAATGCTTTTGTGTTAAAAGCAGTCTAATAGCTTTGGAGAAGTCTATTAGTGGAGTATCTGATGAGGTAGAGCCGTGAGAAGAAAACTACCAAGAGCTTTCAACTTGTATGAAGTGTGAAAGGGTGTAAACTATTTGGAAAATAGTGGAAAATCTCACTAGGTGTGAGGAGTGGAGTAGCCCAGGTTATTGTTGGGTGAACCACTATAAATCCATGTGTTATTTACTGCTTTAAGTACTTAGTTTACGATTTGAGAAAAACTCCTCTTGAGGAGAGATTTTTGAAAACCTGAGAAGAGTTAATTCTGACCCTTTTCAGCTACAACTAGAACAAGAGTTTTTCAACCCTTCTCAGAACATTTCAAAGACTA
The DNA here is from genome assembly GCA_020916435.1 of Oxytropis ochrocephala. Classification (NCBI taxonomy): domain Eukaryota; kingdom Viridiplantae; phylum Streptophyta; class Magnoliopsida; order Fabales; family Fabaceae; genus Oxytropis; species Oxytropis ochrocephala. Next base: position 84,350,658 of record CM037090.1, read on the forward strand.
TAAAATGTTTTGAAACTCTTAACAAGTGATTTACAAACTTAATATATCTTTCACAGTAAGACTCTACTTAAAACAATTGGGAAGCAACTGTGAGAAGAGTGAAGAAGTGTTGAATGATCCTTCTCAGTTCTTCATAACTGTGGAGACAATTCAATCACCCTTCTTGACTCATCTAATTCATTAAGAGGATTGTTTCTGCATAGCACATTACACTCACTCTCCTGATTCTCAAGTACACTTGTGAATCAAAGTTCTTTTATTTCAGGATAATTTTAAAAGGGTCACAATTCCAACCCCCCTTCCTTGTGACACTGGTGACTTCAATTGGTATCAGAGCTAGACCTCTAGGGTTTAGCTCACTTAACAGTGAAAGAGGAAAAGATATTGGAAGAAGTCATGGCAAAACCAAGCTCGGTTACCTTCTTTCCAGAAGGTGCTTCATCTAACAGGCCACCTGGGTTCAATGGAGAACACTACTACTATTGGAAAAATCAAATTTCAAACTTTTTCAAATGGATGTGAAAAGTGCTTTTCTAAATGGTTTTCTAAATGAGGAAGTTTATGTGCATCAACCTCCTTGTTTTGTTGATGAGAAGCATCCTAATCATGTTTTCAAATTAACTAAGGCACTGTATGGTCTTAAGCAAGCTCCTAGAGCTTGGTGTGAAAGACTAAGTACCTTTCTTCTTAAAAATGGCTTCTCAAGAGGAAAAATTGATGTCACAGTTTTTAGAAAATCTCTGAAAGATGAATTACTTATTGTACAAATATATGTTGATGACATCATCTTTGGAGCTACAAATGAAAAGCTATGTAATGAATTTGGAAAGCTCACGATGAGTGAGTTTGAAATGAGCCTCATGGGTGAACTAAGATACTTTCTTGGTTTGCAAATAAAACAACTTAAGAATGGGATCTTTATTTCTCAAGAAAAATATATCAAAGATCTGCTTAAGAAGTACAAAATGAGTGATGCAAAAGCTATGGCAACCCCTATGCACCCTTCTGCAAGTATTGAGAAGTATGAAAAAGGTAAATGCGTATGCGAGAAGGACTATAGAGGTATGATAGGTTCTCTATTATATCTCACTGCAAGTAGACCAGATATAGTTTTCTCAGTTTGGTTGTGTGCAAGATTTCAATCTGCTCCCAAGGAATCTCATCTATGTCTTTGAAAGAGAATCTTTAGATACCTTTGTTGGAACACCAAACACAATTCACATGCTTCATTGTATGAATGATTTAATAACACTCCACCGGATGATGCATCAAGCATTATTCAGTTTGAGGTTCTAAACCATTATAAAATGTTTCCATTTGAATAATAATGAGTAAACCATGATGAGGACATTTTCTTAAAAGTTCCTTCCATCTTTCCCATGCTTCAAATAAAGACTCGAACTCTTTTGTCTAAAAGATGTAATATCATTTCTTAACTTTGGCATTTTTGATAGGTGGGAAATATTTTCCTAAAAACTTTTCAGCCATTTCATTCCATGAATGAATAGAGTTAAATTTCTAAAGAATTTAGCCAAGCCTTCAGCTCTATCTCTCAAAGAATATGGAAATAACCTTAATCTAAATGCATTTTCACTAACACGGGTAAAATAAAATTACTACATACTTCTAGAAATTGCCTTAAATGCAAATGAGGATCTTCATGAGGAGATCCTCCAAATTGACCAATAGTTTGAAGCATTTGAAACATCATAGTTTTAAATTCAAAATGCATGGCATCAATATGAGGTCTGTTTATGCTAGTTTGCATGTTTTGATGATCAAACTGAGCATAATCCTCATAGGTCTATCTCTATCATTAATCATACCTATGTGATCCATGTGGATGAGATTTTCTCTATGAACTTCTTCTTCAAGCATCTTTGTGATCCGTAGCCTCCTCCTCACCATTTGAGTGTGGCCTTGAGCTTTGTTCTTCACTGAAAGACATGTTCTTTGGCTTGTTGATTACGTTTTTGGAGTCTTAGCAATCTCCTGAATTTTCTTTCTATTTCTAAATCTAAACTATATTCAGAGTTCTGCTTTGCAGTTCTCGTACATATACTAAGTACCATGTATTGTTGTTGACGTAAACTCTAAAAACCAATTTATATACAACACTAAATTACTCAATATCGCAATTTTAAAAAGAATTTACTTCAATCCCTCGACAACGGCGCCAAAAACTTGGTGTGTGGAATATGCCACATACACTTGAGTGCAAGTATACACTTGTCCAAAAACAAGTAGTAAAAGATCGAACCCACAGAGATTGAAAAACTCACTTTTAAATGATATAAAGTAATATAGTGTAAAGTCACAAAGTAATAAAATAATTTTGGTTTTTGTTTGATGATCACAACTAAGTTAGAAAGAAAGCAAGTAAAGAATGTTGATAGTGGCTTGTGGTACAAGAAAAGAACCCATTTTGACTTAATTGGGTGCTTCCTTCCTTCATGGTGGTGACTATCTTTGGAGACAAAGTGGAAAGAAAAAGCACCAGTGGTTCATGCCAACTTCTTGGAGAATCACTTATCTCATGGTCATGCAGAAAGCAAAACACAATTGCCTTGTCAACCACAGAAGCAGAATATGTCTCTGCAGCAGGATGTTGCTCTCAAATACTATGGATAAAAAATCAACTTGAAGACTACTCTCTAAGCTATCCAGGTATTCCTATCTTCTGTGATAATACTAGTGCTATAAACTTGTCTAAAATCCTATCCAACACTCAAGGTCTAAGCACATTGACATTACACATCACTTCATTAGAGATCATGTGTAAAAGAAAGATATAGAACTTGTTTTTGTTGACACTAAACATCAACTAGCTGAAATTTTCACTAAAGCTCTTCTAGAAGAGAATTTTAGTTATATTAAAAGCATGTTGCATATCATTGAAAACCCCTCAAATGAAAAGGGTTATGACCACCAACCTTCTCAAGCCTGAGAAGGGTCATTTCCCAATCTTCTCACTTCTGAGAAGGCTCATTGGTTTTTATATGACAGTAAAAATAAAAAAATTCCAAAAAGATTTTTTTGTTTGTTCTTTTTCAAGTTGATTAACATGTTTGTTTATCACTTAAATGTAGGTAGATTAATGTCTTTAAGTAGTATATTCTCTTTTTTTGCTTTTTGTCTTAAAATAGTTTATTTAAGAAAAACCCAAAAATAGGTTACTAGCCGTTTAACGGCTCCTCCCTTATTAGTAACTTGTCATTTCATCAAGTTAAGGTTTCACATCAGTCAAAAGATGTTTGTAACCGTTGGGCAATAACCGTTTGAAAGTTAATAAAACCTTCTTCTTTCTCTCCTCATTCACGCACTCAACCGTTAAATCTAAACACTCATCCTCTATCTTCTTCTTCGAATGACTGATAAGTCATAATTTATAGTGTTTTTAGTATTTGAATTAAATCAAATTTGTGGAATTTTAGTTCTATTTTGGAGCTATTTTACTACAAAATGTTAGTTTTGAGATTTCAGAAGTAAAAGTGGAGAAAAAGAGAAATTTTGGATGAAAGAATAGCAAGGATCAAAAGAGCATGAAGTTTTGGAATTTTAGTTCTACTTTCTGTCTTTATTTTCCAGCACCTTTATTTTCTGCACTTTACATTTTGTCATTTATCTTCTTGTTCTTCTTCTTCTTTTTCTAAGCTTTTGTCTACTATGATCATGTGTGAGTAGACCTCTTTAGTCTTGGGATTGTGGGAAACAATTCAATGATGGATCCCTAAACAATTCCAAGACTAAACTCTATCTTATTAGAACATGATTTTTTAATCTAGCCTCATCATTCTTATTTCATAAATCAAATATCAAACGAGGTACCGAGAGGTGAAGTTTGATATTGGACCTATGAGATTAGACAAGGCAATCAAAGCATGAGAATAGCTTTGAGTGTCTTGGGACAATAAGGTTGGGCTTAATGGGTCTCTGCGATGATCAACCATGAGAATAGGCTTGATCATTGTTTCGAGACACATTCTTGTATTCCGAGAGGAAACTTGAATTACACCAAAAGAATACCTTATCCTTAAAAACAATTTCAATATAAGATAGAGGATAGTTAAGGGATTGTTAAATTTCCATCGTTGTGATTTGTCCCATAGTCCTGAGACACTTTTATATTCTAAATATTAATTAAACAAATATTCTTTTTTCCTAAAAATCATTTCCTTTTAGCTAATCACCACTTAAAAATAAATTGGTAATCACAAAAGTCTCTGTGGGATCGATACTTTTTATTACGCGATAGAACCGTGCACTTGCGGCCTATCAACACACTCAAAGAACCCACAACCCACTTCAACCTACTCTGATTCCTCACACGAATCTATCCATAGAATACCAAACTTCGTTCTTCTTGGTCCTTCTCAACCCATTTGTAACGCAAAGCCTCTTAACTCGTGTCCTGCAAAAATGAAGCATGCACCTACAAAATCAAGGAGGTCTTCACGAATCATTCTACAAACTGCTGCAAAAAACACTTATGGAACTGATCCTAATGCTCCAATAGATTTGGAGAAGGATGAGAAGGTTTCCTCTCAAGCAACAGAGCAAACAGTTGCTACTGAGAAACTTGAAGAACAACCTCAATCCTCATCCAAGAAGGAATCTGTTAGAGGAAAGGCAAAATTGACAAGTCAAAAAAATGTAAAGAAGGAATCCAAGGCTGAGAAGGAAGATGCTACAAAAGAGAAAGTCTCACATGGAACTAAGAGGAAGCAACCAGACATGAAGTATTGGAATAAGAAAGCAATAGTCTCTGTAACTGATTACTCATTGGCCGAGATTGAAAAGAATGGGTGGAAGATCACCCCTTACCTAAGCTTCCAGAAATGGGAGCACTTCATCAACTTGAATGCTCTTGTGTATAGAGAAAAGGTAAGAGAATTCTATGCTAATGCTCAGTTTACCCTAGAACCCCTCCAAATTACTTCAAGGATTGATGGTAGAGAGTTTACTATCTCTCCCTACACTCTAGGGCGTACACTCAATCTTCCAAATGAAGGTGTTCAAATCTTTGAAGAGAACGGGTATGCTTTAGGCATTTCTGCACAAGAACTAAGAACCATTCTTCTTAAGGACCCTTCTCTTCCTATTTCTTCTCCTAACCTTAAGCCTATGGTTAGATTACTTCACCATATCAGTTGCCACACTCTCCTTCCTGGGGCATGAAGTTTTGAGAAAGTTACTACAGGTGATGGTATTATCTTATACCATCTCCTTAAGAAGAAACCACTTAGCCTTCCCTTTCTCATTATCCATCACATGATCAATGCCATAAAAGTTGATAAACTTTAGAACTCCCTTCCTTATGGCAAAGTATTAATTGTAATTTTCAATCATCATCTATTTAGCTTTCCTGAGAAAGAAGGATATGTTAAAACCAAACCCTTCACCTCCAAGAACTTAAAGCTTATGAATTTGGGTGTTGCTCCCAGAGATGAGCAAAATGAGGGTAAGTCTAAGAAGCAGAAGGTTGTCAAAGACATTGATGTTGAGACTCTAGCAGATGCTCTCAAGAGAGAAAAGAGGTCAAAAAGGAGAAATGACTCTGCTAAGTGTTCTGAGAAGGTTGCAGAACCTAAGAAGGGTAAGGAAACAGTGAAGGAAAAAGTAATGGAAGTACAACCAATTGAGGAAGATTCCTCAAATAGGCTTGAGAAGAGTGCACAAGGCACAAATGACTCTGAAAGGGCAGTTACTAATGAGAAGAAAAAGATCAGATTAGAAACATTGGAATAAATGAAAATTACCGATTCAGAAATAAAACCGATCCTACCAAGAACTCTAGCAGTATCCTCAAAGCGTTGAGTTTTGACCAATGACTTAGTCTCAAAACCCCACTGATTGGGTCTTGTCAAATCATTGGTGATAATTCTATCGGCTATGTACTTAAGCATCCTCAAAGTCTTCCGATCTTCAGCATTGAGTTGCTTAACTTCAACAGCATACTTCTTTGTAGCTCGGTTGTTATGGTGAAGAGTCCATCCCAGGGGAAACTAACGTGTTCTTTCTGGATCGGAAACTAACGTGTTCTTGGCGACCAGGCTTGCCACTATTTTTCTCTTTCCTCCTACTAACATCGAACATATGAAAGAATAAGGGAAGAGAAATCGGCTGATCTAAATGGATGCAGATGAGTTCAAAGGCACGAACAAAAGCCCAAGCGTTTGGATGAAGTTGTGAAGGGGCGAGTTCCAATCTCGCCAGAACTCCTTGCTGAAAATAGGTGAAGGGGGGTCGTATCTTCATATGCACTAAGGTAATGTAATAAATCACAAATTTCAACACATCTAGATAGGTAGTCGCGTGTTCACCTTCTTTCATCCCGGTAGTATGCCACCTATTGGGATCCTTCAAATAAATCCTCCTGGAAAATTTGCTGATATAGTCCTCATCAGTAAAAGTAGACTTGGTCTCACAAAGTTTTTCAGAAATCCAAGAGTAAACTCGCGGGGTTCCCAAAGGAGGATCAACCGGAAGGTCCACTTCACCACTTCCAGTATTGGCATATCCATATAACAGCTCAAAACTTCCGCCAGAGTCGTTTTCGGTTAAATCCGCTTCATCACCAACCTCCATTTCAGATGCATCTTTATCATAAATGTCTCCTTGACCGCCAGATTGATCGCCCCCATTTCTCCCATCAGATTATGTATCCGATTTAGAATCATCAAGAGAATCGGAATCCGAATCTGTTAAAATCACTCTGTTGTTAGGCGTATTCCGCGCAGAAGCTCCTACAGTTGATTCACCGTCAGACGGTCCAGATTGTTTTTCCTCATGAATTTCCGGAGCAATCTCCTCTTCGTGATCTCGTGGATGAGAATCGGTTCTAGACCTCGCAACCATTAACTTGCCAACGGCGGGATGCCGATATTGTTCTACGAGCCTAAGAGTTTCGACGCGACTAGTCTATTTGGTCCTCGCCAGTTCGGACCTGCAGGAATGGGGGCAAAGTATCAAGTATAATTCGACGAGGTGAGTTCTCGACAGGATCGAAACCCGACCTGACTAACCCCCATTCTGATGAAATATTGACAGGCTGGGGGCACAGTCCCAGCCCAAGAAGAATAAAGAAATTTTTGAAAGAATACTTTACTTACTTTAGATTAAGAATTCTTGCCGATTCAGATAAGACGCTTTCACCTTTGACAGACAGGTACTAACTCGGAGTTATCCAATACTTCAGGATCGGTAGTCAGAGCAAACGTATCAACAAAGCGTAAAATGAACTACCTTCAACTCTATTTATAGTGGGTCTGGGAATGCCAACGGGCTCGCTCTGGAACGACGCGTCCAATCAATGAACATTTAATGAGAGGCACGAAAATCGAAGCGTCATGAGTTATGACATGCCTCGAGTTCTTCAAACGTCGCGCCCTTTAGATTAAAGCATTTATTACTTCTCAGAATTTGAAAAAACTCACGCAACACCTGAGCAAGCAAACAGGACCGGTCATGTTCTATCTCGGAATACCAAACTCAGACCGGAACATGCAAATAGGATCGCTCAGACTTTACCCCGGAATTTTGGCATCATCAGGAATGTCAAGTCAGAATTACTCCAAAGGGCAATCCGACTTGGGGGGCAACTGTTATGGAGTAAAGATAATCTTGTTAAATACACCACCCCCATCATTCAAAAACAAATGTATTGGGCTGCCCACACTCCAAGGCCCAAGTCCATAAATCAAAGGCTCACAATGCACCTCCAAAACGGATGGTTCAGATCCTTCCACTTGAATGCCTCTTTGACACTATAAATACAACACTTATGGCAAATGAGAAGGTACACATTTAAGATCAATTAATACTTGCATTAACTCTCCTCTGCCCGACTTTAGCATCGGAGTGGCTTTGCAGGTACACCCCATCTCGTCTCGAATATTAACATCGGACATCTCCATTACTAATCAATCTCACCATCTACCGACTATCTAGGATCGTCAAGCTATTAGATACGGTACAGAACAAAACCAATTTCTCAACTTAATTAATAACTCAATCGTAATTTCTCTAATCCTTTAATTTAATTTATGAACTTCTTTTTCTCTTTTACTTTATATAAACAGTATTAATAAATATTTATATTTTACTAACATTTTTTGTATAACCTATATACATTTGTTAATATCTAATTTTAAATTGCCATCCTATTCATTAACTATTATTAAATGTAAAACACAAAACTGCAACTTCCCAGCCTTTCACATACACACACACACTGCCACAATGCCACATAACAGGGCTATCTAAAAAAAAAAAAAACTGCCACATAACAGTACAACATACACAAAAAGTCAAAATTTATTCCTCACAATATAACAATATTGACTACCCTTATATGCAAATACACAAACATTTACATAAAACACACTAAAAAAATGCCCAACTTTCATCTTGTCCATCAATTTTTCCTGCCTCCAAATCAATAGTCTTCAACTAACTTGGGTAGCCTACACAAAAACATAATTTTGTGTAACTTAACCTTCACTGTAGTAGTAAGTAAATGTAATGGTAAGGGTGGCTTTTAAGTTACACAAATTGATTTTTTTGTGTATGGTGCACAAGTGAGGTTTTACCCAATGTAGCAAGTCACATTTACTTGGAGCTGGTTATCATGTATTTGTGTTTCACTCCCAAAACATTTTATAAACATCATTTAAGCCCCATTCCATGTATCTGATGTGTGTTAAGTTTGACCAATTTTTTTTACTTTTCCATATTCATTTTGTTGTGAGTCTCATTCATCTGTGGAAGAAGAAATCTATGTAAACAGAAGACACATGATTCCTTCATGGGAATCGAGCAAATAATGACCCATGACATGATTCCTTTAACCCACTTTTGCTTCCTCTGATTCTTGCATCAGCCAACAGACCAAGACTTCATCAAAAAAACAAAAAACCAACTCATCTCTTTGAAAAGAAAAACAAACCAAATTGACTGCTTATCATGCTACTAGGGGCTGCTACCTTCAGCTGCTTCAAACTCTACAACCAACATTGGGAACATTGAAAATACAAATCACCTTCAGCTGACTTCTTCATATTTAAATTTGGTTCTGTAACATTAAAATCTAATTTAGTTAATTGTTTTCATTCAACAATCGATGACCTCAACCTCCTCGAGAGCCACTAACAAATATTTGTAAATTAAACAAAGCACCAACCACAAACACATTCTATACAAACAATTTCTGTTTGGTTTTTCAACTTTCAAACCAACCAGATTCATCTTCCAAACACCCTGCTATGGAAAAATAAATAAATTTCCTTACTGCAAAAAAAACATCCAGCAGTGTATTGTGGTAGAGAAGATGGTCAGCATAAAACATTACATATCTATTTATACAACACAGGCTGCTTAGAATTTGATGGTCACCATACACAATTTGTGTAACTTAAAAGCCACCTATTAGTTGACCAAAAAAAAAAGCCACCTATGTAGAATAAAAAAAACAAAATTATTCAGAAGAATTTGATGCTTTATAAGTTATAAGAAATTGCAAGCTTATTGCAATATACTCAGGCTTGTTTGCTGCACACCGATAATCATGCGGAGAAAAGGGCACACACAGCGCTATAGAGGCAAGGCACATCTACTCCTATCAGACAGAAAACAGCCACACAGAACCAGAAACAACACTTAAAAGCATCCATTAATCATTACTAGTCCGGTTTGGTCAAGAATTGAAACTCTATTAACTAAAAACCATTTGCAGAGTAAAACCATCATCTTAAGATTTAATCATTCCAATTTTTTAAATTCAAACTAATTCTAAGTCAAGCTTAGAATTTGTTAACCATAAAAGAAATCCAAAGTACTTATTACACAACAACCTAAATCCAAAACTAACTCAAATTATGCCTTCTCTCGTTCTTTTTCTTCTCTTTTCTTCTTCAGATCTTCTCTTAGTGTGTCCCTCTTTAACATATCCGTAGCAATATCTATTTCTCTAAGATCAAACTCAGTTGATACCGCATTTGCTTGCTCCATTGCACTCTTACCTTCTTTGCGAATGTTCTGAGCCCTTCTCTTAAAAACCTTAAAGGAAAAAATAAAAATAAAAGTAACACATGGAAAAGAAAACTAAAACTAAAACAAACAAGAAGCAGATGCTATGTAATCAGTACATACCTCCTTATTAGCCTGAGAGTATAACATGCTTTCGTAAACGGGACTATAACTGAGAGTATAACATGCTTTCGTAATAAATAAAAATAAAAACTATAGAACATCATTTCACTTGTCTTGAAACTTGTTGAGTAGAACAAAAGTTATTTTATTATTATTATTGTTATTACCTTGGAAGTTGTTCAGCAGAGCAAAGTAAAAGAACCAATCTGAAAAGTAAGTCACATGTGCTTTGAAAAAGCTTCATCCGCGTGACAGTAAAAGAACCAATCTGATCTTTTTTTTTTTGGTTTCATTGACATATTCATCCCGAGAAACCACATGCAATCTGATCTTTTTACTGTCACACATACAATCATTTTTAAAAGCATTTATACCTTTTTTTTTGACGCAAAAGCATTTATACTTTTGATAATTAGGACTCGGGAAAAATGAATTACATTACAGCTTAAAAGTTACCCGAGAAAATAATTAGGCCCATGCTTCTTTCAACCCCTAGCTACTCACTAGACACCCCTAACCCTTAAATATTCCCAAAATACCCTCACATCAAAAAACCCCTAACGCTATATTTTAATTGGTTCGAAGCACGGGTGTCCGAACCGATTTGGATGTGTGAGGACCGAACCCCACAAAACCTGTTCACGTTGTGATTGTGACGTTATACATAAAAAACCCTCTTTTATACTTAATTTATCGAAGTGACTTTGATGTTAGTGACCTGTTGAAGTAACATAAAGTGGTTTTAAAAAAGTTAATATAATAATTTGTGCTTTGTTTTGTGTCACAATTTGTTCAATGTAAAGTGAGCTTCAGCATGTCACTTCAACATGTCAATTTGATAATAACAATTCTTTTTCTGTTAACGTAAAGTGAGCAAAAGTTAATATAATAACCTGTGAGCTTCTTCTGCCCTTGTGTGAGACATAAAGTGCAGAATCACAGAAACTTAACAGAAAAAGAATTGTGAGGTTCAGCTGGATGTGCTCTGAACTTAATAAAAAATAGTTTTAAGGAGATTTCTTTGAAAATAATACACTCGGTGCAGTAAAATCCGAACCGGTTCGGTCAAGCGTGCGCCGAACCGTACTTAATGTTTAAAAAAATATAAAATCCAATTTTCAGTGAGGGTTTTTGGTCTTTTCACCCTATAAAAAGGTGTCTAGTGAGTAGAGGGGGGGTTGTACGAAGCATGAGCCAATAATTAAACTCTCACTTTCATCAGGACAAAAATGCTACTTTTCCTTTAAATAACCATAATGTACATTGGTCTTTAGAACATTTTTCCTACATTTGATTACACACCTTTAGCTCATACTCAAATCACGATAGCCCCTCCTAATCTAAATTATAGTAGTAACCTTTTAACTTTTTCTTTTATCAAACACTAACCTAATAACTCGAACGTGGTTATGCAAAGGTTTTTTTACTTTTTCTTTTCACTTTAATTAGAAGTTCTGTTAGTCTTAGAGTAATTCCTAATTCCACTCCTACCTAAAATCAAACCAAATCCATTCGATACTGACATTCATTAAAATGACATTTTAAGAATCAAAAGGTAAACGTTAATATAATGGGATTCTGAAAAATGCTAGAATGGTATGGAAAAAAATAATCACAATTCCTAGTTCTATTCGGTTCTAATGTGTTCCGACTTGGGCTGCAAGGCCCCGCTGGACATTGGGCCGACCCATTACGTTGGTCCATACCGCGCCATTCACCACTCAACGTCGCCCGCCCGGTTCCACCAAGGCCGACAGCCAAGATCTCTCCGCAAGATTCGGCAACTACGGTACGTCCCTTCACTCTATAAATAGAGGTACATCCCTCTACCCCGGTACGTTTTCTCTCATTTGACACATGCATTCTCTCATTTTGTCACTTAGCTCCTTCAGAGCTCTTTCTCTCTCTCTCTCTCTCTCTCTCTCTCCTTTTTCCCATTATTCTGCTCTGACTCGGCCACACACACCGACTTGAAAGGCGTCGAGTGTTTTGCGGTACCCCCACGGCGACGGGTGCGCTCGGAACATCACTCTCCAAGCCCGGATCTCCAAGCTTCGAGCACTTATATGAGAATTCTGGAACACCTACCCGAGTACCCTTGGCCGAGGAACCACTCCGAAGCCTAGGTACCGAACAATGGCGACCACAGTGGGAAGCTAATTGGCCTTTCAGAACTCATAACAATCCAGGACTCACTCGGATCAACAGCTCGCTTCCGAGCTCCTGCTGAATAGCCTCTTCAAGCTTCAACAGCTCGCTCCCGAGCTCCTGCTGAATAGTCTTATCAGGCTTCAACGACTCTCCGGCTTGTTGAGTCTAACACTCCACCAGAGAGTCCGTCCAGTTTGCCCTTCCTCCTGGCGCGGACTAACGAGTTCCGTCTGGGGTCGAACGATTTCCCAATTTCGCTTTACGCGAGCCCAACCTTCCCTCTTGAACGTGAACTGACGAGTTTCATCAAGAGGCCGAAGGAAGGAGACCCATTGCGCGGTCTCTGGCCCGAAGGCCGGTCGTCTTACGCGACACCGGTAAGAAGGTCGGACGTCTCACGCGACTCCGGTAAGAAGACCGAGTGTCTTTTACGACCTCGGTAAGAAGGCCGACAAGCCCATAGCGGCCTCTATAGGATGAAAGTGAAGGTCGGGCACCCCAACAGCTCTGGTACCAAGGCCGATCGCCCACAACCGGCATCGGTAAGAAGAAGGAGAAGGGGACCCACAACGGTCTTCTTATCTTACAAAGGCAATGAACCTGCCTCCTCGGCGCTCATCTGCTGGTCATCTCGACCTCCTAATTTCTCTCTCGGCTAAGTTCCTACACTCGCCTTATTTCCTGGTTCACTCTGATGCCCGAGCGGCAACGAACCTCACTTTGATTTTAATTTTTTTTGGGCCCCAAAATGACTACATTGGGCTGAGGCCCTGTGCTACAGCACGGGCTAAACAGCCCAAGGGCCAGCCCTGTATACTATTATATATTCAAACCACTTTTACTATGTATGTAACCAAATCCCAATGAGGTATTTCAGTTGGCGAGCTAAGGGATACTGAATGAGTGCACCAAATGAGTGCAAGAAGGAGGTTCCGGGTTCAAGTCCCGGAGACTAATATTTCTTCCGCCCCACTAATAATTGTCTATCTAAAAAAAATGTATGTAACCAAAAAAATATCACTTTTACTATAACTAGCGAACAATCTACTACAAATTGACTTGATAAATCAGAAAATGCAAATTGAACATACATAGGTTAGAGTTAGCTGCTTGCACAATATATCCTCAATGGCAACATAATTATGTGATTTGAATGGAGACTTGGAAGGGAGAGTATAAAGACTAGGGTTAGCTTAGAAAAACAATAAAATAGAAAATAGTATGTGGCAAAGAGAAGAGAAATTATTTCGATTGCAAGCACTAGGAGGGAGACTTTCTCTCCTTTGTCTTTAACTTTTGTTTCAAACTTTTGATAACATATGCTCGAGATTAATGTGTTATTCGAAGTTTTTGCTTTTGATATGATATTTGACCAAGTTTGTCAAATATAAAAAAAAATGATGTTTGACTAAGTAAATATTATGTTAATACTCTTCAATTTTAATTTAAATGAAAACAAAATAATCGAGCTTCCAAATAATTTCCTCAAACAAAATTCATCTTAAACATTTGTGTTCTATTCAAATAACGTGTAACACTTTTACATTAATTAAAATTCATTTTTTTGTGTGTATAAATTGTGTATCATTTACTGTAGAATCGCAAAGCACTAATTTCTCGAACTGGGTAGGACTACTAATTAAAATTCATTTTTGGTTATGTGACTTTACATGATCGATATATATTAATTTTGGAGTTAATTACATTATACATGTAATGTATACTTAATAAATTTTATTTTTTAACCTACATTTTCGTGGTTAGTTCAAACTTTATGTTTTGGATTTATTAAAAATTGTGTTTATGTATCATCATTACTTTACTTAGTTTTCTCACATCAAGAGGAAGAAAAAGAACAAGGTTTTTTTGCCACCCCCCCCCCCCCCCCCATTATACCTCTTACCCCAATAATCCCTTTAAACCACAAAATAACCCCTTCACTATATATATATATCTTGTATAATGAACATTTATTTGAGATAGCTAAAAGACGTTTGTTATGGAAAAAAAGAGAGGCACTATTATTGATTACCTTTCACTTTTTTTATAGCATGCTTGTATCTTCTTAATAATTGAAGTTACAATATGATTGATTATTTTTGTTTGGCATGCGCATCTGCACACATGATTAAGGATATTTATCTCACGTATAGGTAAATTCGGTTCACAAAATGAAAAAAAATAAAAATATGACAGGTATATTATTATTTTTATGAAAAAATATGACACCTCTATACTGCTTTTTTTTTGACAAAAATTAAATTTATTTATTTATTTACTTATTTATTTATTTTGTAAAAGAGTTATTTGTAAAAATTTCAAGACAAGAAGTTGGAATGGTAGGAACGGATTTCTACATCTAAAAATCTAGAGAAGAAGGTGGAAGGGTAACTAAATTTATTGGCGCTTCTTTTGGTAATTCTGTTGGCGCTGTCGTTGGTGCTCTTGTTGCGGCTCTAGTGCGGCTCACAAAAAAAGTGGATGACTAGATTCCATTGTCGCCGCTCTCTTTGCTAGCGACATCACTTTTTTGACAATTGGTAGTGATTAAATTAATTGGGATTAGTAATTTTGAGTAGATTAAAGTAGTTTTGAGTAGATCAAATTTTATTAGGTTTATTCAATTACTGATTTTTTAGAATAAATAAATTTTAAAAAAAATAAGAAAATCGAAAAAAATTTGACTGTGCGTGTCAGCAGACAGCTTTTGCTGCTTTTTGGCGCTCCCATTGTCACTCTCGCTACTCCCGTTGGGGCTTCCATTGGCTTTTTGTTGGCTATTCTTTTGGCGTTTTAATTAAAAAAGAAACAATCATACGAGATATTGTAATTAATGATATAATTTAAACCGTTAATTTTAATCTTACAATTATTATTTAATGTTCTCATGTTCTCACAATAACTAAATGTTCTTACGCGATTTCGATTACCTTTCACTTTTTTTATAGCATGCTTGTACCTTCTTAATAATTGAAGTTACAATATGATTGATTATTTTTGTTTGGCATGCGCATCTGCACACATGGTTAAAGTGTACGTAGTGCAAACAAAGGCCATGTAGTTTCTGCACAATTAAAGTGTACCTTCTTTGACTTTTCAATGCTTCAGTACCCGTGAGCTTTTACGTGAGCTGTGAATTCAGTACTCAATTGTCTCTCTCTCCAAGTATTCAATACTCCTCTATTACAATTCAATTTTTTTAATTCGATTTTTTTATATTCAGAGACTTTGCTCTGCTGAACAACGTCCAAGGTAATAACAATAAACCAGAGAGAGAGACGAAAATTTATGAAATGACTTTGCTGACTGTCACGCGGATGAAGCTTTTTCAAAGCTTTTTGAAATCACGCGGATGACTGTCAGAGCACATGTGACTTACTTTAATCGATGTGACATGTGACAGCACATGTGACTTACTTTAATCGATGTGACATGTGACTTACTGATGTGAGCCCTCATGCATGGAGCTTGGATGAAGATCATAAAGATAAATATCAAAAAGAGTCAACAAGAATTCAATGGAATATACTTCAATGTGCTCAACCTAATCATTAAGACAAAAACACATTGAAGGTGACCATGTAAATAGTAGGGAATATCTAGATAACCAACTCTAGTATTTTCTATGGTTTGTTTTTATTTCAATAAATTGTAAGACACTTTTAATTGAGCCATGTTGGCCTTAGTAGCTTAGTTTGTGGCCTTGGGCCTTGTTTTGTATTTCTCTTAGACTTTAGTTGTGGGTCTTGGATCCATATGTCCACAATATAAGTATTTGAAATCCTAATGTAATAGTTAGAACTTTGATGAATGAAATTCACTTTTACAATTTGAGCATGAGAGTGCCCTAATACCTAAGTGAGTGGTGAGTGGCTAGTTGCTAGTGTAGGTGAAGGATCATCATAGATTCTCCAAGGTTTCTTGAGATGAGAACCTTGAGCACACAACCTTGAGGCTAGGAGAGCTCAAGGTAGTGTTGTCCTTATCATCTTCCCAAGGAAGAAGTGGTGGTCATCATTCTCCATTTCCATTCCTATCTCCTCCATATTTGTCATTTCTTCCTCTTTTCAAGTAAGTGTTCATCTTTTCTTTTGTGTTGTTGAGTTTTGTTCATGAGTTTGTTGTGAGAAATTGTTGTTTTTGCCAATTTTCTAGATCCTAAATCTTAGAGATCATGTTAGATCTCATCATGTGGTAGTCAGAGCAAGATGAATTTTGGCAAATTTTTTTCTCACCCTTTTGTTTATTGTTCACGTTTTGTTTCTTCTTGTTGCCCAATTTTCGATTCTGTTTTTCTTTGTATTTTTTGTCAAATTCCTGTTTGCATCTTGTTTGTTGTTGGATCTACAACGTACTACACGCTTGTTTCACTTCGTTTGAGCAAGAATTGATCATTTTCCAGGTTAAAATCCTCATATTTCTCATATTCGAATTTCGATTTTGTTGTCAATTCTTGTTCGTTTATGCTGAAATTTGTTGCTAGCAGTCACTTACTGAACTGATTTCCCACCTATATCAATTTGTTTCATGAATTTGGGTTGAGTTTTGAGCATTTGCCCAATTTCAAAACCCTAAAACGCGTTTTTCTAAAATTTCGCGTTTTGAGTAAGTTCTTCAACTTTTTTGTGCGAATTGATGATTTATTCAGATTCCTTGTGAAAGTTCGCACGAAATGGACTACTCATTTGTCTGATTTGGTTGAGTATTCATTGAGATAATCCAGTTTAAAGAAATCACTTTTGTTCTTGGTGTTCTTGAGGAACTCTTCTTCATTTTCTGCAGTTTGATTCAAAAGTGTTTGTTCAAAATTTCAAATTGTGTTTCTGGATTCAATATAAGTGATTCAAAAGCCAGG
The DNA here is from genome assembly GCA_020916435.1 of Oxytropis ochrocephala. NCBI lineage: Eukaryota > Viridiplantae > Streptophyta > Magnoliopsida > Fabales > Fabaceae > Oxytropis > Oxytropis ochrocephala. The sequence goes on from CM037090.1 coordinate 84,367,813, forward strand.
TTGTTTGTTTCAAAATCTAGTATTATTTGAGACATTGAAAAAAATATTAAAAAAAAAAAAGAAAATAACTGAAAAATAGCAAAAATAGCAACAAAAAAAAAGAAAGTATTATTTTTTAAAAAAAAAAGGCGTAATCACAGGAGCATCAAAAAAATTCCAAAAATTCCAGAAAACTTCCAATGGTTAGTAAACATTATTTGGATCATTGAGAAGTTTTCTCAAAATCTTTTGGGGGATTTTCGACCATTTTACCCTTTGAGGCTTATTTGCTGACTTTGTTGCAATTTCTTTGGTGCATTGCTAGCATTCTTAATTTTTTTGTAGTTTAAATTTGTCTCTAAATACTCTATATTTGGTTTAGCTTTCTCAATTTTTTTGTTTTTGATTTTTGTCTTTAAAATTCCAAGTTTGTCATAGTAGTTTCTTTCCTTTTTTTGACATTATTTGGTGATTGTCGATACTCTCCTTGAGAATATATAGTAATATCAACATCAAGGTTGGAAAGAGACTTTTGAGGTTTACTCCTAAGAGATCATTGGAGAATAGAGTGGCTTGAGTGACCCTACTTTACACTTGTGGGCCCAAAAAAACCTTGAGTGGAGAGTATTTTTCCTAAAAAGCCTAAACACGAGTGGAGTGAAATTTGGTGAGCTATATACACTTGTGAGGACTTATTGCTGGCTGGAATTTTTTTTTGTTATTCTCTAACTCTTCTTGTAGGTACCACATTGCACTTGAATGATGGATGAAGGGTACAAAGGAAGTCCAAGAAGACATGTATCACCTAGAAGGCATCTTTCTCCTAAGAGCCATGATTCCCCTCATGAGTACTATGTAAGGAGGTATAGAAAATATAGATATGATGAGGATCAAAGAAGGCATATAAGAGATAAGTATGTTGAGGAGGAAGAGCATGAAATGAGACATAGAAGGAGGGACACGAATGCACACATGGAAGAAGCTTTTCAATCTAACTTTGAAGATGATAAAGCTTCGGCCGTGGTGCCACATAGTAAGGAGAAAATCTCTACTTCTATTCCTATTGCTATTACTTCTTTATTCCATGCAAGATGTCGTGTTCAAAATAGTGTATGTTGTTTGCAAGTGGTTGGTGAGAGTTGTGTTAATATGGCTAGCACTCGTTTAGTTACAAAACTCAACCTTCACACCTTTGACCATCCAACACCATATATGCTCAAGTTGCATAAAGATAAAGGAGAAATTTTTGTGAATAAAAAAGTGTTTGTTAGCTTTTCCACTCATAGTTACAAAGACATAGTCTTATGTGATGTTGGACCTATAGAGACCGCCCACCTAATCCTAGGTAGGCCATGGAAACATGATAAAAAAGTACTCTATGATTGATATGCTAACAAGTACTCTTTTAGGCATGACAATTTGGAAATTCATCTTACTTCTCTTAGCCTTCATGAAAAATAGAGGAAGAAGAAAATGAAATGAATGTTAAAATCAATGAGGAAGATGTAGCAACTAGGTTTGGCCAAGATCCTCTATTTATGGAAACTTCTAAATAGGTTCCAAAAATTGGAAGTAGGGAGGAACATGAACCATTGTTGAAAGAGTCATTCAAACTTTCATCTTCTAATGACTTTGTTTGCTTGGCTACTAATGCTAACTTTCTTTCTAGTTTTGTTGATTCCTATTTGAAGGTGAGTGAATATGATGTTACACTTGAGGCACTAGCGAAAAATGTTGTTTCACAAGCATTGAAAGAGCACAACAATTTTAAAGGTGAAAAGTTTGATGGTGGTCAAGAACACCGTATTTCCTCTATACATGAGAATTATGAGGTACATGAGGACAAGCGCATTACAAGTGTTGGCCTTAGTAGCTTAGTTTAGTTTGTGGCCTTGGGCCTTGTTTTGTATTTCTCTTAGACTTTAGTTGTGGGTCTTGGATCAATATGTCCACAATATAAGTACTTGAAACCCTAATGTAATAGTTAGAACTTTGATGAATGAAATTCACTTTTACATTTTGAGCATGAGAAATGCCCTAATACCTAAGTGAGTGGTGAGTGGCTAGTTGCTAGTGTAGGTTCATCATAAATTCTCCAAGGTTTCTTGAGATGAGAACCTCAAGCACACAACCTTGAGGCTAGGAGAGCTCAAGGATAGTGTTGTCCTTATCATCTTCCCAAGGAAGAAGTGGTGGTCATCATTCTCCATTCCTATTCCTATATCCTCCATATTTGTCATTTCTTCCTCTTTTCAAGTGTTCATCTTTTCTTTTGTGTTGTTGAGTTTTTTGTGAGAAATTGTTGTTGCCAATTTTCTAGATCCTAAATCTTAGAGATCATGTTAGATCTCATCACTTACATTAATCGATGTGACTTACATGTGACTTTTCACTTCTCACATGAAATAAAAAATCGAATTATTTAGAGATAATATAACTTTTCACTTCTCACATGGGACATTTATATATCATACCAGATGCGCAGAAACCACATGGCCTTTGCACTACGTACACATTAATCATGTGTGCAGATGCGCATGCCAAGCAAAAATAATCAATCAACGTAACATCAATTATTAAAAAGGTGCAAGCATGGTGTAAAAAAGTGAAAGGTAATCGGAATCGTGTAAGAACATTTAGTTATTGTGAGAACATGAGAACATTAAATAATAATCGTAAGATTTAAATTAACGGTTTAGATTACATCATTAATTACAATATCTCATGATTGTTTCCTTTTTAATTAAAGATCGGGGAAGATCTTGTAATCTACTCAAACTACTAAACTCAATAATTTAAACACTATCAATTGTCAAAAAAACGATACCACTAGCAAAAAATTCAAAGTTATTTTTCCTAAAAAACAACACAAGCAATTAACCACTAAACAACACAAACAATTAACTACTAATTAAAACACATAAATATTTTTTTGACAGCAATTAAAACACATAAATATTAAAAACTAAACAACATAAATATTTTAATACAAATATTTGTCTTTAAGTACTTAAAATTAAAATTACAAATTATAAATAAATTGAATTTAAAACATTAATTTTAATCATATTCATTGATCTGATTCTGCAAATATTTAATTTCATCTTTGACCGCTTCGTGCTCCGCTCTATGGGTTTCTTCCGCAGACATCAGATCGACGCCGGCTTCCAAAAGCCTCCGTGAAGAAAGATTTGTTTGTTCCACCAAGTCTTATTAATTAATTAACGTAACAATAGATATCCACATAAAAAAATTATCAAAATGCCCTTTTGAACTGCAATGCGTTTTGTCTTCCAAATGCCTCTAAAATACTGTTACCCCATGCCTTTGTATCCACGCTCATTCCTGAAGAAGACCATAGCAGTTGAAATTTTAAAAATCACCCCTCTCTCTTTTCTCCCTCTTGGTCTCTTTTCTCTCTTACCCTTTTGACACTGCTTTTGAACAATTGCGGGTTATACATTCTACTTGAAGAAAAAAATTGTGAATACACTATTTCTCACCTATTATTGAACTACGAAAATTGAAAAAGACACACAAAATAAACTACCTTTCTTAATGGAAAATATGAAAAAAAATAAAGAAAACACAGAATCAATCTTGATGAAAAAAAACAAAGATGAAACATGTTAGAGATGATGTTGAAAATTAAAACCAAAACCTTCACTTCCAAAACGAAGAGTTGGCAAATACTTCTTGTTCACAACCGGACTGACCGGTATCTTGAAGGCTCGGCCGGACATACTACACTCAAAGGAAGAAGAATGCAGCAAGAGCTTTCTTGCGGTCGGCCAACATTCCTCGGATGGTCGGCTCCTACAATCATCCGGTCATCGGTTCGGCCTATATGTTCGGCCACCTACAATGTTCGGTTCGGCCACCTATATGTTCGGCCTATTCATTCGGCCACCTACAATGTTCGGTTCGGCCACCTACAATGTTCGGCTCGGCCACCTACAATGTTCGGCTCGGCCACCTACAATGTTCGGCTCGACCTATCCATAACTGCAGACAAGTATTAATGGGATTCCTGTAACTGCTCCTTATGTCTTGTAACGGCCACAACGGTCATAATGTGTAATAATTACTAATAATCACCATTGTACTATATATATTGCCCTCAGAGGCTAATCAAAGGACGGATCATTCTAGACTCAATTCTTACTCTTACTCTCCATACTATACAATTATCATTCATACTTGATTATCATATACTTGTGTTCTTGCTAATTCCTCTCTCAAGGAAATAGTTAGGAACATTGGCGCCCACCGTGGGGCCACGGTAAAACTATCCCTCGGCCTCACTCATTTCTCACATGTTGAATGCATTACTAATTGCTAGTTTGCTACAAACAACATGATTCAACCACCTAGATCTTAAAACATCTTGCAATCGGCTATTTAAAAGCCAATCAATCATCTTCCATATACCCAGACATTTGAGATTATGAGATTGGCGATGTTGGCCATCTCTGACTTGTTCAAAAGGCACCACTCATGCTGTTCGAATCACTCAAACATGCTATTTCAAAGGTTCATCAATGAGAATCGATCATTCGTACAAAGGTTAAAAGTATTTCTTCACATCTTTTCTTATTAAATGTTGGTTGATCCTTGACTTATCATGGAATTACTTTTTCCTGCAACCAACCTCACCCCCACACTAGAACCATATACGGTCACATTGGCTTTTCAACATTATTTTCATTCAATTAGCTTTGCATTTGTATGCAAAAGAAAAAAAAAACTGCCCATGATTGCCTACTTCTTTAAAGTTTTAACCGAAGACTAAATATTCATGTTAGTGCATGAACTTTTCTTTTACGTTATAATTTTGTTGTTTGAAACGTCTGCGCTTACTACTAGTAAATAGCAATTAACCTCTTTATATTTTTATAAAGAATCAATTCCATTGCTTATCTGATTGCATTAAATTAATTTATGGCATTCAATCAAAAGAGAAACATTTTTAGATATAAATGTTTTCCAAGACAATTAATCATTTTGGTGCCATAGTTACAAAGTGAGCAAATTATAATTGTTTTGAAGTTACTAATCATTTACTTTGAGTAAGTCTCGGATACCATTCAAACAAGGACTATTTGAACAAAAATGGAGAAGACCAGCGGATCAAAAATTAAGTTATCAACCAACCGAACAAAAGGTGTCTCCGAAGCGGACAGATTCCTCGTTACTTTTCTCCAATAGCTTTGACACGAATGTGCGAAAACAAAGTTCCGATGGTAAAAACCGAGCAACGTCTCGGAAGTACCCTCAAAGCGAACCTCATGGGAAAAAGCAAAGCCAGCGTGCTTGCCGCACCATGGGAAGTCCTCTTAGATAAAAAGCGAAGCTAACACGCTCACGCAATGAAGACAACGTGCTCATTGCTCGAGAGTGATACAAGGTAAAAACCGAGCAATGTCTCGAAGTACCCCTCGGACGAACCTCATGGGAAAAAGCAAAGCCAACGCGCTTGCCACCCATGAGAAGTCCTCTTAGATAAAAAGCGAAGCTAACGCACTCGGCTTGCAATGAAGACAACGTGCTCATTGCTCTAAGATTGAAACACGGTCATTCTAAATGTCAAAATTAAGCAGAGCAAAGTATAAAGGAAGAGGTTACTAAAACGAGCACCTATGAAGCAATCAGAATCGGTGAAGGACTACCAATCATGGAACTAAAGGACTTGATACTCGAAGGACTAAATAGCCAAGGACTTGATGGTGAAGGACTTAAGTGCGACCGAGCCTATCTAAATATTAGAACGACTTCACACTTGGTGTTTGTCGCTCAAGGACTATGTTCACAACCGACCGACCAGTATCTTGAAGGCTCGTAGGACATACTACACTCAAAGGAAGAAGAATGCAAAGAAGAGCTTTCTTGCGGTCGGCCAACATTCCTCGGATGGTCGGCTCCTACAATCATCCGGTCATCGGTTCGCCTATATGTTCGGCCACCTACAATGTTCGGTTCGGCCACCTATATGTTCGGCCTATTCATTGGCCACCTACAATGTTGGTTCGGCCACCTACAATGTTCGGCTCGGCCACCTACAATGTTCGGCTCGGCCACCTACAATGTTCGGCTCGACCTATCCATAACTATGAGACAAGTATTAATGGGATTCTCAGAATCGCTCCTTATGTCTCATACTTGGCCACAGCTGGTCATAATGTGTAATAATTACTAATAATCACCATTGTATCTTATATATATTTGCCTCGGAGAAATTAATCAAAGGACGGATCATTCTAGACTCAATTCTTACTCTTACTCTCCATACTATACAATTATCATTCATACTTGATTATCATATACTTGTGTTCTTGCTAATTCCTCTCTCAAGGAAATAGTTAGGAACACTTCTCAGTTTTGAAAAACCATTCGGTGAGGAGGGTAGATCGCAAAAGAGAGAAGAAATATGTGGTGGTTTCAAAGCCAAGAGGTCAAACGGAGGTGAACCATGCTCTGAGGTGAGTGGCCGTGGTGGTGAGTTTGAAAGAGGGAGAAAGAAGAGCTTCAATTTCTTTTGAAGAGAGAGAAAAGTGTGGGCAGAATTTATTTTCTTGAGAAAGAGAAAAGTCATTTATAGGAATAGGAGAAGTTGAGTATAAGAGAAGGAACGCTGATACCATATTCAAATACGTCGTAGTTCGGTTGGGAGTGTTTATTTCTATTAAAAATCTTAACAATGTATGCCGCTTGTCATAGAATTGCAATTGAAGCGGCAATAATTTTTTGTTCTCCTCCCAATTTTTGTTCCCTTCCTACGTGTCTTCTTCTTTACATGATATTGTGTCCAACAATGTATTTTTAGCTTCATGCTTTACCTTGCTAACGTCATAATCTTTGAAAAAATCAACAACCAATGAATAATGTAACATCTCTATCCATTCACACAGTATTGGAATTTTTTCTTCTTTTATTTTTCAATGGTTTATTTTTTCGGTTGTTTTTTTTTTCACTTCTTACTTTTACTTTTTTTTTATAAAGTTTGATGCTAAGCATTGTGTTTTGGGGTATTTTTTGATCCAGGAAAAAAACTTACATGCCCAATTTCATGTTTCCTCATTTATTTTGATAATTTCACACCAACGAATATTAGAAGAATACTTAAATTGGTATTTAGTTTAAAATCAAACTCAACATGATACCTACATATGTGTTTCACTTTCTAATTGTGTTTTCTTATTTTCTCTTTAATTATGGGTTAAATTTTTCTTCAAATTAGACTTTTTCTTCTTATTATCTGTGGATGTTCAATTCCAAGTCTTTGTTAAATAAACACTTTAACTTACACTTCTAATTTAAATTTATTTTCTTTCCTTTTTGGTTCCAGTTTTTATTTTGTACTTTTTGTTGTTTATTCATTTTTCTCCTTCTTTTATATTTTAAGGTTTTACAATTTTTACATTATTATTTAAGACTTCTAATTAATTTATTAAGTCATTATGTTATACCAATAAAATTGAAATTATGGTCAATTTTCTGTTCAATGGCCTTCCTATTTTTTGTTTCCACTTTTTATTTTTTTCCCTTGCCTTCCTTATTTGCAACGTGTTTTGGCTTTTTCACTGGGAAAATACATAAATTCAGCACCAATCAATAGTTAAAGTTTCTAACTTGATACATCTACACATAGAATTTTTTCCAAATAAGTATATTTATTACGGGTGTGGGTACATGCGGGCACAGTTACCTCAATATCCGGCTCCGCCCTATTTATTAACTGGTAGTCTAATTATCCATTTATTCAACTAGCGGGTACCCGTTAAACTACCCGCCCCGTATCTGTCGCGGGTACCCACGGGTGTATTACCTGTTATGCGAATTTCCTTTTTTGACATTCCTATTACATCAACACAAATTAAACAAAATTCCTACTTAATTGTCGTAAAAGATTGGAGCAAATTATCCATTGTTGTATTTCTTTTGCTGCTTTTCTTTAGAGGTTTAGTATTTAATCAATCGTTAGCCAACTCGTCCATCGGACGGGTCGTAGGGCTAGTTAAAAATATAAATGTGGTGGGCCCATTTAGATTGTTCCATTTGGCGCTCAACAATGGATGAATAGTGGTTTACGAGCTGATCATATATATATATATATATATATATATATATATATATATATATATATATATGATTTATATATTTTGGAGCTATAGATATTTTGGGGTTTTTAAATTTTGTTAAGGGTATTGTGGTCTTTTTGCAGAGTACGTGGGGGTAGATGGGGAAAGGGTGGGGGTAAATAAAAAAAAGGCAAAATAGCATCCGAGGTCCCTTAACTTATTTTCCGTTTTCGTTTAGGTCCCTTAACTTTTAAAGCTTACGTTTAGGTCCCTTTAACTTTTTAAAACGTTTCATTGTAGTCTTATTTAACGTTTTAAACTTAACACTGTTTACTGAGTATTATGTGGCTGTTTAAACTGCTGATTGAGAACGCCACGTCAGTTATTACGATGCTGACTTGACATGCCACATTATGATGATTCACATTATGATGATTCATTATTTTTTATTAGTTTTAATTAAAAATTTAAAAAACTTGTGAGGGAGAGACCCACTTCATCTTCATCGTGAATCATCTAAAACTCTAAGGAGAAGGAAACTTTGTGAATCATCATCATCATCGTTGTAGTTTGAGGAAACATTTAAATGGTTTAAATGAACCCACTTCATCTTCTTCAAAAATTTAATTTATTGTTATTGTTACTAATGCGGAAAATGGGTTAAAAATGACCCGACATGAAATCCGCTTTGAGATCTCTATAGGAAGCGAAATGAAACCACGTTTGAGTATGTTGTTTTTGGAACAACGATTAAGCAAAGCCCCATGGAAATTTTGTGAATCGTTCAACCATTATTGAGAAATTGCAGATCTAGAAAAAATGGGTCGCAGTTGACCCAGTTACAAACCCACTGATTCACGCTGAAGCTTTTCTAACGAGACAGAAGGAGAAATGAACGACGCAATGCCAAACAAATTGATTCACAATGAAGTGGGTCTGAGATTTGGGAGGAGGTGATGGTGGTGTTAATTTTAGAGAAGATGATTCACGATGAAGATGGTCTCTCCCTCACAAGTTTTTTAAATTTTTAATTAAAACTAATAAAAAAATAATGAATCATCAAAATGTGGCATGCCACGTCAGCATTGTAATAACTGACGTGGTGTTCCCAATCAGGAGTTTAAACAGCCACATAATACTCAGTAAACGGTGTTAAGTTTAAAACGTTAAATAGGACTACAGTGAAACGTTTTAAAAAGTTAAGAGACCTAAACGTAAGCTTTAAAAGTTAAAGGACCTAAACGAAAACGGAAAATAAATTAAGTGACATCAGATACTATTTTGCCCCAAAAAAAACCCATTATGTTTTAGGTCATTCCTTACTAGTACTACTAGTTCGTGATCTTCAATTAGGTCTCCAAAATTCTGAATTCTATTTGAGTCGATCCTTTTCATATGCACAATCTCAAATTCAATTGATTCGTAGATCATTGTTGATTTCCCTATGAGTGTGAGGCTCTTCGACGTTGTCTTCGTATCTCACTGATTGCCCCCCTTGCGCATTTCAGTCTTTCAAGCCCCATATTCAAGTAATTGGATTTTAGGATTTCAATCGACCATCGCCATGGCTTTCACTTTGCTTATTCTGTTTCTGACTACTTCAACATTATTCGATCGACTCTTAATTTTTATTCTTATTCCGATAAATTAATGTTTCTTGTTTTGGTTTTGTTTGTTGTAGCAAGAAATCACTCTCAAAGTGTAGGCGTTTTTCCTGGAATTATTACTCGGTAGCTTGATATGGTAAAGTCTGAGACTCTTCTCTGTAATGTAAACGCATTCCATGAATTTCTGGTTTTCATTGCACTTTTGAGTAGATTTTTCTAAGGTGTTTTTGCTCAATTTAGGGGGAAAATTAGGGTAAATACTCATTTTTGTTCTTAATGTCTGAGTGACTGTCATTATAGTTCCCGAATGTATCGAGATTGCAAACATGCAACTCAGTGTCTCTTTTATTAGTAATTTTAAAGACTAAATTGTCAACAAAAACACATTTGACGACCAAAATAACTAACAAAAGATAATTTTGAAGGCCAAAATGACTTATTAAAGAGACACTTAGGGATGATGTGTTTGTAATTTCAATACGACTATAATGACAAAGTCTCACACATTGAGAGACCTAAATCGTTGTTTACCCGAACAAGTGCTAAACGTTTCCTCTTAGCTTGCAAGATGTTTGTTTCCTAAGCTATCATAGTGCTCAAGTGTTAAATGTTAATGCAAATTTATGCCACTCCTTTGGGATAAATCAAAAGTATGACATTGTAGTGAACCATTCTTGTGTAACACCATTGTGTTATGTGAATTCATAAGAGTAAGTATTTGTGCTGTTATTTTAATGAAAGCTACATTAGTTTGTCTTTTTAAGGTTCTCGGTGGACCTAAAATTCTTACTTACATTACATATACACTAATCTAGTTTGTTTTCTGATTCACGTATCCTTTGCTTGCATATATCTATAGAGGAGAAAAAAATCCTGGCCTCCTTGTCTAAAGGATGCGGAGCTCGATCGAATTAGCTCATTACCGGGTCATTTGATAGACCAGATTCTCTCACTCTTGACAATTAGGGAAGCAGTGAGAACTACCAAATGGAAGTACAAATGGGCAACACTACCAAATCTAGTGTTTGATAACAACTCTTTCCCTGCACCTCTCCAAGACCTTTCAGTTATCAGGACAAAGCTTTTTAGAATTGTTGATCATGTACTTATAATTCATTCTGGGGCAATCAAAAGGTTCAAGCTCTCCCATCGTGATCTCATTGGTTACTGATATTGATCGGTGGGCTCTTCATCTGACCAAAAGGTCCATTAATGAGTTTGTGCTGGAAATCTGGAAAGGGCAACGCTATAAGATACCTTCGTGCTTATTTTATTGTCAAAGTTTAACTCATTTAGAATTATTCAATTGTTGGCTTAAACCTCCATCAACATTTCAAGGATTCAGGAACTTGAAGAGTCTTGATCTGCAATGTGTTACTATGGCTCAAGATGCTTTTGAAAACTTGATATCCAGCTGCCCTCTGCTTGAACAGGTGGCATTGTTTAATTTTAATTTTGATGGTTTCGCCCATCTTAAAATTCATGCACCGAATCTTCAGGTTTTTGACATTGGGGGTAAGTTTGTGGATATTAGCTTTGAGAATGCTTTCAAACTAGCCAAGGTATCCATTGGTTTGTATCTTGACCACAAAAGCAATCAAAGCTTTGAGAATGCTTTCAAACTACTTGGACGGTCCAACATTTTGCTCAAACTTTTTGCTAGTCTACCTCATATACAGAGACTAGAGATCCACCGCTATTTTTTAAAGGTATAATGCTCATCATGTCACAATGCAAAAAGCAATTCATTTAGTTCTTTGAATTATGGGCTCGTTTGGATTGATTTATTTTTGAGTTTATGCGAAATAGCTTTTATGTATTATTCATAAGCTTGTCAAGGTTGTTTATGAAAAAAAAAGCTTATGGAGATACAATTTTCGTTAGTGAGAACTTATGGATTAACATAAAAGCTTATTTATTTGCATAAGCTATTTTTCCTAAGCTCAAAAATAAGTCATTCCAAACAAGCCCTATATCTCTCAAATTCTCAAGCATCTGAATATTGAATTTGATTATAGAAATGACCTAATGCTGATATCTTTTTCCTCTTAAATTGAACCATATTCATGTGTATGCAACTCTTGATTTGGAAGTATTAAAAACATTTGATTTATCTTTCCAAAAAAAAAACATTTGATTTAGAGCAGTTATTATGTCTTCTTTCTGCTTCAGTATTTGGCAGCAGGGTATGTGCCATTAAAGCTTCCTACACCTTGCATGGATCTAAGTTATCTCTCCATAGGCATAAACTTCAATGACATGAAGCAAATTTTAGTTGCTCACTGCCTGTTCAAAAGCTCGCCTAATCTTCGAGAACTAAAAATGCTGGTGAGTAGTACTCATTTATTTTAGCTTATTTTTATTTCGGGTTTGTGGTTGAATATACTACTTTTGTTATTATATGAAGTTATTAAACTCTAGATTTTGCATAGTTGTTTTGCTTTGAAAGATTGTCTAGTGTGTCTTTCAAGTTCTGGATCTAGTCTTGGAAGTTTATAAGACTTTTACACTTTGTGATTACAATTGTATGTAGGCACGACGACATGATAAGCATTTTGTTCCGGGGAATGAAGAGCAGACTCTTCCTTTATGTTTGGATGATGTCTTCTTGGACTGGCCAGTCATGCGAGTGAGAAATGTGAGGATAGATGGCATCACTGGTATCAAATCCGAATTATATTTTATCCAATCTCTACTTCTATGCTGTCCTGTGCTAGAAAATATGACTGTGAAGCCTCATTTTGACGTCGGATCCGAGCTGATGAATGAACTATTGCGGTTCAGGAGAGCTTCTGTACAAGCTGAAGTTCTCTACCTGGATTCTTTGTAATGCTTTTTACTGAGCTTTTAATTGTATAATACTACCTCTGGTCCACTTTATAAGAGACCGTGTAGTTATTCAATATACCTGAAAGCTGCGTTATCTCTTGAAAAAGTGGATGGGACGTAGTACCATGTTATCTATGTTGTGTTGAATGTTCACCATTACACTTAACTCGTAAGCCATGGTATTCTATTATGTTTGCAATTTATGTGAATCTTGTCATATTTTTTTTGGTTGGAAGTTTGTAATATTTGAAAATGACTATTTGGCATGTTATAGTCCAGATTTCTTCTCTCATTGGTTGTTTTGATGTTTCAAAGCAGAGACCAAAATATAAATAGAAATAATAAAGGGTATGAAGAACTGTATGCACAAAAATGTCAAATAGTAGGTGTGGTTTAAAGGTGGTGACTATATCGGCTATGGCTTACAATATTAAGCCTTTTCTTAGTTTTTTTTACTAAACCAATTTTAACCATTAGATCCCTTTTTTATTAATCTAATTTGATCTAATGGTTGATAATGAATAAGGGTGTTTTGTCATTTTAAAAATAAGGATGTGGTATTTTTTAAAAAAAAGGGTGTTGTTGCATATATATTTGGTCAAAAAAAATAAATATATTATATATAATATAAATTATATATTATTATAAATATATATGTGGTGGTTCCAGGTGGCGGCCGGCGGCAAAGCTCCGGCGGTCGGCATCGGAGTTCCGGCGGCCGACACGACAGCTGATGGCGAAGCTCCGGTGACCGACGACGGTTGGTGGCGGCGGCCATGGTGGTGTCATTAACCACAAATATAAATCTGTGGTTAGTAGCATCCGATGTCACCAACAATAAATTATGTATATTGTTTTAACATTAGTAATGCAATTCAATTGACTCACACAACTATTCAATGTCACTGGTTCAACTTTCAAATTAATCATACTACCATGTAAACAAGATAGCACGATTAATTGTTGGAGAAATAATACAAAAAAAGCCAAAAGTTGAATCCAGTATCTAGCATAAATCTTCTAAAAGGTTTGCACAAACGAAATGACAACCACAAGTTTAAAAACAAAGTCATCATAACCAATATTAGTCAATTTGTGGACACTAACCACAGATTCATATTTGTGGTTAGTATTATGAGGAAAAACTTGTTGGTGTAAGTATCATGAGGAAAAAGTTGCTACTAACCACGAATAGGAATCTGTGGTTAGTGGGGGTTAATGTGCACTTAACTAACCGCAGATTCATGATGGAATCCAAAACACTAGTTGGATGTCAATAACCACAAATATGAATTTGTGGTTAGTGGCCACTAACCCCCACTAACCACATATTCCTATTTGTGGTTATTGGCACAACCATGGCCGCCGCCAACCAACCGTCGTTTCTTAGGAACACCGCATTGCGGATCACCGAGCTCGCTGTCACCACCGCTTGCGGCCGCCGGAGCTGCCGCCACGCCACCACCGGCCACCACCACATATATATTTATATAATATATAATATATTTATATATGTTTATATTATATATAACATATTTATATATATTTTTATATATATAAAATATTATTAGTAAATTACCCCAATACCCTTTTTAGTAATAGTTACTAAACTTTTCTTTTTGTACCCTAAGTCACACTCGACTATATCCATTAAGGGAAACAGTGGATTTTGGCGTTCTTGTAGTTTTTATATAGAATCATTTTTGAATATAAAAATATATACACTATTGGACATAAATTAAGAAGAAAATTTTATGAGGGTATAAATGGAAAAATGTTAATTAAGCCTATAGTTATTGTTATCAATTTTTAATATTGGACAGGGCATGGAACTAATGGGACTTTCCAATTATAGTTCAATTGCTTTAGATTGCTCGAATTGAGAAGAAATCGTGGTTGAACTACTCAAATAATCAAACTATAGATAGTGTTGGTTCATGATTTAATTTGTTGAACTAACTTATAAATACAAAATGACATAAATAGACATTTGTAATTAATGTTTAAATATGAGAGGAAATATTAATTTAGTAGAGAATAAATAAAGAATTTAATTAAAGTAACAAGGGTAAAATTGAGAAAAAAAATGAAATGCTATAAAATATAAACTCAAAAAAAATATTCTATAAACTACTGAAAAATGCTATAAACTACCTTTGCCAAATAGTTACCGTTAGCGGATTGACACTGTCAAACAGAGTCAAAAATAGGTAGATGAAGTTTGTGATTCGAACGGTAGCTTTGATTTTGTATTGAAAGTTGGAAAGAAACGTGAATTATTTGAAATCTCATCTATTGAGTCTACATACAGTTATTTTTAAACGGGTCTCTCTGAGTAATTAATTGTCCATTTAGATGTTTTTTTTTTGTCTTTTTAATAGTGCTCTAAATTCAATTTTCTAATATTACATTTTATTTATTAGTATTCTATAGGCAAAGAAAACTGAATTTTATTACTAATCAGTTTTCCTTTATTCATTTTTTTTTTGGTTTTGCTTTTGAATTATATAATTCTATTTTTTAAAGATTAAATTGACAACAAAAACACATTTGAGAACCAAAATAACTAACAAAAGATGATTTTGGCGGCCAAAATGAAACACTTAGGGATGTATTTATATTTTCAATACATTTAGAGACTATAATGATAAAGTCTCACACATTCAGAGACCTAAATAGTTGTTTTCCCGAACAAGTGCTAAATGTTTCCTCTTAGCTTGCAAGATATTTGACAATTAGGGAAGCAGTGAGAACAAGTGTTTTATCTACCAAATTGAGGTACAAATGGGCAACCCTACCAAATCTAGTGTTTGATAACAAATCTTTCCCTGCACCTCTCCAAGACCTTTCAGTTATCAGGACCAAGCTTTCTAGAATTGTTGTTCATGTACTTATACTTCATTTTGGGGCAATCAAGAGGTTCAAGCTCTCCCGTCGTGATCTCATAATTCTCATTGGTGTTACTGATATTGATCAGTGGGCTCTTCATCTGACCAAAAGGTCCATTAATGAGTTTGTGCTGGAAATCTGGAAAGGGCAACGCTATAAGATATCTTCGTGCTTATTTTCTTGTCAAAGTTTAACTCATTTAGAATTATATAATTGTTGGCTTAAACCTCCATCAACATTTCAAGGATTCAGGAACTTGAAGAGTCTTGATCTGCAACTTGTTACTATGACTCAAGATGCTTTTGAAAACTTGATATCCAGCTGCCCTCTGCTTGAACGGTTGACATTGTTTAATTTTGATGGTTTCACCCATCTTAAAATTCATGCACCGAATTGGGGGTAAATTTGAGGATATTAGCTTTGAGAACACTTTCAAACTAGTCGTGGTATCCATTGGTTTGTATCTTGACCACGAAAGCAATCTGTAATGGTACTCAATAAATGCAACAATGAAGGAAATAAAGTACTGATGATATTACTGATTTCATTGAAGGTTCAAGTACAATTGGAGCTAAGGTCAAGCATGAGTAGCTTGAGCTTAGTACAACAGATAGAGAAAAGGAAATGAAAGAGAAAGAGGAAAGAAAGATGAGGTCACACACATTTCACACCTCCTTCATTGTCCTACCACTACTTATTCATTTACTCACATATTGGGTCCACATTGGATGCTTTCCCGCTCTTACAGTTACTCTCACACTTTCCTCATGTGCCATGTCATCAATCATTTGCTCATTCTCACCACTTTTATCAATAGGGCACTCTACACCCATTACATTACCCTCCCCTTCAAAATCAACCTTGTCCTCAAAGTTGTAGTCAAAATGATGATGTTGAGTGAGAGTGGAAACTCCCTAAGTAACCTCTAACTTTAATATGCTTTCCTCATGAATCAAAGAACCTTCACCTGGATCCCATTGTTTGAATTGTAAGGACCCCTTGATTTGAAAGAAATAGTTGACGTCATGTGAATCCCATTTCCTGGAGTGTCCTGGAAACACAAAAAGATGAACACTAACTAAATCAAGCGGTGAGTGTCTTTCCCGAGCTTTGATCACTTCAATAATCTCAATAGTTGCAGGAGCCAATCCAACATGAGTGCCAATAACCACAAAATTAAACAAATCTTCCATGCCCCGCCATAGATGCTTCAGGACCTTTGCAATAACAAGAGTAGGGATCAAGTTGTCATTCTGGAAACCTATCTGGACCAAAGAAGTGAGGAGGGGCAGGTCAAACATATATGAAACAATTGTAGCACAATAAAAATTCCAGCTAGACCCTGTCGCCACCTCTTTATCAAGAGATATCCAAACCAGATTTACTATATTGTGATTATGACTCTGTTTTTCATTATATAGATAGGCAATAATCCTTCCAAAAACATAATCAAACTCATTACTCAGAATGATGACCAATCCAAACAATTTCACAGTGGCATACAAATCAATTGCCAAATACCAAAGTGCATGGTAATTATAAGTCAGGGCAATATCATAAGCTACTTTGGATATGTCCCAGTGATCCTCAAATTTAAAATTGAATGAATTGATATGCTCCAACATGCCAAAGGACACTATCTCAGCAAGGTCACGATAGTTTGCATCTAGATTCCCCACTGGAAATTTAGCAACCCGTAAATCATTAGCCCCAAAATCCTTTAATTTTCTAACACCTGTTACAATATGAAACTCTAGAGCATACCTGCCATACCAAACCTTTAGGATCATAAAGATAACAGTGGCATCAACATATGCCGAACAGTTGTGCAAATGACAAGATATGAGCACAAGTATTATTAAGTACTGAAATTGCGAGCTTAATACGATAGCTGAAGTCCAATAAAGTGTCACAAAACCAAATAAGTCCATTGTTGTGAGAACAATCCATCGAAACATAGTGTGGCTAGATTCCAACACAAAGGTGCCAATTGTTTGAACTAATGTGCCGGCAGCTACACTCAAAGTACAAGCATTGAGCACTATATCAAGACTTGGGTCAGCAACTCGTACTAAAAATTTCCCAAAAGGATGATGTTGAAGAGTACTTAATATGGATGCTATGTTCACCATATTACAAATTGCCTGGTAAATAGCTGTACCAACTACCAATCCACCAAATCCCTTATAAAAACCCATAAAAACACCAAAGCTAGTAACCATTGTGTGTCCTGGGTGTCCAAATATAAAAACTGTGTGTGTATGACCAAATTTAATGACAATAAAATCAATTTTGGCTCTAATATTTTTGAAACCATCAGGGACATATTCTTGGATCATCAACGTGTCAAAAGTTGTATTCAGTTGGAACACTCTAGTCTGATACTCATAATTATGAAATTTCTCTAAAATTACCACACAAATATGAATATGATATAGGTGATAACAAGATGTGGAATAAAACCTCTGACATAACCGATCTTGTGGCTCCGGCAATGGAGGAGGGATTGTCGTCGGGCAATAGGTTGAATCTGGTGGTTTCAGTGGTGGACGTTGATGTGGACGTCTGGATGGAGTGTCGAAGACCCCTAGCTGTATCATCAAGTATCGTGGGAGATTGAGCTTTGACACCTCAATTTGAAGGGGAATTTCATCGAACACATAATAGGTAGCAACAAAGGGCGTGAGTGTGGTATAGAAACATGAGTTGTGGATTCCATAGTTCCAAAATTCATGGGGCTGGTTTCGAACCATCTTCTTTGGACGGTATTCAAGCTGGAATACATTGCAATTGATCCCCGTATCTTGTTCCGATGTTGGGGCAAGATCCATCGTTTGCATCAATTGAACTTGATTTTGTCTCCAATCGACACAAGTCAACAAGAAGCAACGCTGATCTGGTGGCTTCCACGGCGGTGGTAGTGGTGGCACGAAACATTTATCTGGTGGTTGTGGTTCGAAGCTTATGATGGAAGTGGTATCCAACAACAGTGTTGATTCAATTGTCAAGGAACCAGTAGCGTCACCGAGATGGAGGTTATGGTTCGGAGATGGCGGTATAACTGTTAAAGGTTGTTTCATACCTGCAACAAGGAGCGATTGTGAGAAATCGAAGGAATGACTGATGGCATTGTTGATAGAGCAAAACAGATCTTCATTGGTGACGTCTTTGGTCGCTTTCGATGAATCATCAACCTCAGACTGTTCCGAGAAAACTGTGCTCATCGGTGTTGAATAAAGCTCCTCAGGGTCGCTAACAACATCTAATCCCACACACCAATACAGATCAGTGTTGAACACAGAATCTGAGACTGAGTTTACAATGGAATCACCATTTCCGGAAGAAGCTTCAGGAGAATTCAGTGACTCTGATTTTGGTAAGGTCTCGTCAAATGAGTTCATGGCACCACAGGAAGAGCTCGGAGAGAAGTAGTATCTGTGTAAATCTAATTTGGCTTCAATTCGATCCCAAACCGTGTAACCGGGACCATCCAGTTCTGCCATTTTCGTCCATTGAGCGTTATACTCTTTTTCTATTTTCGTCCAGTGAGCTCCTACCGCGTTTACCCAGGTGTACTCTTCCATGGTGACAATGAAAGCACCAATGTAATGGTACTCAATAAATGCAACAATGAAGGAAATAAAGTACTGATGATATTACTGATTTCATTGAAGGTTCAAGTACAATTGGAGCTAAGGTCAAGCATGAGTAGCTTGAGCTTAGTACAACAGATAGAGAAAAGGATGAGGTCACACACATTTCACACCTCCTTCATTGTCCTACCACTACTTATTCATTTACTCACATATTGGGTCCACATTGGATGCTTTCCCGCTCTTACGGTTACTCTCACACTTTCCTCATGTGCCATGTCATCAATCATTTGCTCATTCTCACCACTTCTATCAATAGGGCACTCTACACCCATTACACAATCGGAGTACATTAAATGAACGGTCCAACAATTTGCTCAATTTTTTTGCTAGTCTACCTCATATACAGAGACTAGAGATCCAAAGCTATTTTTTAAAGGTATAATACTCGTCATGTCACAATGCAAAAGCAATTCATTTAGTTCTGTGAACTATATCTCTCAAATTTTCAACCATCTGAATAGTGAATTTGATTATAGAAGTGACCAAATGCTGATCTTTTTTTTCTCTTAAAATGAACCATAATCATGTGTATGTAACTCTTGATTATGTAAGTATTAAAAACATTTGATTTAGAGCAATTATTCCGTCTTCTTTCTGCTTTAGTATTTGGCCGCAGGGTATGTGCCAGGAAAGCTTCTTACACCTTGTATGGATCATCTAAGTTATCTTTCCATACGCATAAACTTCAATGATTTGAAGGAAATTTCAGCTGCTCTTTGCCTGTTCAAAAGTTCATCTAATCTTCGAGAACTAGAAATACTGATGAGTAGTACTCAATTTATTCTATTTTACTTTTCTTTCCGGTTTGTGGTTGGATATACTGTTTTTGTTATTATATGAAGTTATTAAGATCTAAATTTTGCATAGTTGTTTTTATTTTGAGAGTTTGTCTAGTGTCTTTCAAGTTCTGTATCTAGATTCTAGTCTTGGAAGTTTACAAGACTTTTACACTTTGTGAGTGTATGTAGGCACGGCCTGAGGAGCATGTTGTTCCAGGGAATGAAGAGCAGACTCTTCCTTTAGGTTTGGAAGATCTCTTCTTGGATTGGCCAGTCATGCGAGTGAGACATGTGAGGATCCGAGTTGATGAAAGAGCTATTGCAGTTCAGGAGAGGCTATGTACGAGCTGAAGTTATCTACCTTTAGGTCGGTTTCTTCATAATGCTTTTTATTGAACTTTCACTTGTATAATATAACACCACTTTGTCTCTGCTGTGATGAATCTTCACCATTACACTTGACTATTAAGCCATGGCATTCTACTATGTTTGTAATATTTTTGTGATATGGTACTATTGTCTCTTTTGTCTATGTGAATCTTGTGATATATATTTTTTTTGGTTAAAAGTTTGTAATATTTGAAAATAACTATTTGGCATGTTATAGTCCAGATTTCTTCTCTCATTGGTTGTTTTGATGTCTCATAACAGAGACCAAAATATAAATAGAAATAATAAAGGGTGTGAAGAACTGTATGCACAAAAATGTCAAATAGTAGGTGTGCTTTAAATGCGGTGACTATCCGCGCTTGAATTTTTGTAATTTTGACAATTTATCTTTTCTTTTTTCCGGCATAACACATGTCAAACTGAACTCCAACTGAATGTTTTTTACTTCAATAAAAATGGTTTTTAATTCTGTCAAAAAAATGATTTATTATTTAATATTTTACTAAATAAAAGACAGACAAGAGTTTCTTTTTCCCCTTTTCTACAACCACCTACCATCTATGTTATCTAGGCATGGCAACAAAACCCGTACCCGTGGAGAGCCACCCAAACCCGCATCAATTTGACGGGTTTTCTCCACTTTGACCGGGTTTGGGTTTTCCCCGAAATCAAAATATGGGGATGGGGTGGGAATAGAGGTTCCCACCCCGAACCCATCCCCTAACCCGCCCCAGATGTATTAAATTACAATATTACCACTCTTAAATTAGAAACCCTTAAAATCTCAAGTAAACCCTAAATGGATTTGTCACTGACTATTAGACCATTATTTTATAAAAGAGAATTTTATCATTATCTGGGAGGGGTAATATTGTAATTGGACCGTTTTATAAAACAAAATTTTATAAAACTATTTTTTTTATTAAGAAAATTGATTCTATTGCGGGGACGGGGTTGGGGCGGGGATCCCCAAATCCGTTGGGTACGGGGATGGGGATCAATAATTCATCCCCGTTGGGTTTGGGTATGGGAACGGGGACCTTTGTGAGATTCGGGGATGGGGATGGGCCCCGCCCCGCCCCATTGCCATGCCTAATGTCATCTCCTTCATATCAATACAACATAGATTTAAACAATGGAAATGTTGTGGTGCTGATACCACATGAAAGCTGTGCAATGAGAAATAAGAATAGAAAAAAGAGGGTCATAAACTTGATTTCAAATACCTTTCATGAGCTTAAAAGTCTGAAAGGAAATAAGAGTTAAGAAAAAGGTCCTTGAATTTTGGCAGGTGTAGTTCTGTAGCTCATAATAACTGCCTGTAAGGGTTGGTTATGGCTGAAGGGAGATCTTCATGTCTATTTGGCATGTTCTAGTCCAAATTTCTTCTCCCACCGATTGTTTTGATGTCTCATAGCAGAGATAAAAATAGTAGGTCCGGTTTAAATGTGGTGACTAATAGTTAGAAAGGTGTCAAATTTGGTCCAATGATGACTCAGTATTTTGAGTTGAGCTCCTTAAATAAAAGCCCAAGTCCAACTTAGCTGACCCATGGGCCAAACGTAGGCCATTTTTAATGTTCTTTTGAACATTTTTTTGGCTTGGTGGATTGTGCCTAGCCAACCTACTGGCCTAGTATTTTACGTTGGGCTGGAGAACAAAGTACACTCCAGTTGATAATTGGTCTGACCCAAGCCAACTCGCCTTTGTATTTTGGTTCGTTAGCCTATTAGGACTGGATGACCCCAGTTTGACAACTCTACTAACCACAATTTTTAATTTTTATATAGCATGACTCGATTAAAAAAAAGGCACATACTTTTTACAACCTCCCCCTACTCACTGGACACCCCAACCCTCAAATATTCCAAAAATAGTCTCACATGAAACGCAAGCGCCCACCCGCACCCCATGATCGCATTTTGGCAGTGCATGTAACTATACTTTCCTTGACCAAAAATAAAAGAACTATATTTTCAACCAGGTTCGAATTATAGTTAGCATTTGTTTAAAATCTTGCAACGGGCGAGCAGTGCTTAACTATAATTTCGAACCTGTCGTAAGATATAGTTGCGTACCTTCATAATGTCATAAAAAAAAGGGACGCAGACTAAAAGTTTGAGCTATCGTTTGATGTGGCCACGTTATTCAATATTCAATATTTTTCCCAAACTATATATTCTAATAGCATTTTAATTCTAGAAGAAAGATATATTTCCATAATTCCATGTAATCCCATTAGAATTTGTAGTAGCCTGACCATTTGGCGTAGCCTGACCAAACCATTGTCCATATATCTCGTGCCAACCCCCAGTCAGTTTTCCCTACGAACCAACCAACAAACTTTTGAGACATAATGCTTTCGTATCCAATGAGAGGGACAGTACTTTCCGGGACCCTCCATTCCAATTGAAAGATTCATTTTGGCTGAATGATAAATTCAATTTCTGATTATCATTGAACCTGGTCAACTAACAAGAGTTGATTTGTGTAGTAACTAGGTTTTAATTATATCACTTGCAAAGTCAATAGATATTGCGCATCAATAATACGGTAACAAATAAAAATGGACTGACCGGCCGGCCAGAGTAAGAACCAAGGCAAGGTGTTTAATATTACCAAGCTAGAGACCATTTCTACAATTTGATTAATTTTTTTTTGTTTGATGGTCCAACTGGAAAGGCCATGACCCAACATACCTACACAAACGGGAAAATTAAGGCTCGACATTTGAAAGGGTCGAACCCGGCAACTGATTGTCTATAAACAGTATTTCTCCCGTTGCGATGAATAAGCCTCAAACACAATTTAGTTAAATTCACATACGATGAAGTTTTCTATCTTATATCTGTATAATTATTACTATTTTTCATTTGATAGTTGTTTCCCAATAAAAATAAAAGAAAAATAAAGTAAGAAAAAAATACCACCTTTATGATTTATTTTAGAAGACTCAAAAACCTTTTTTGGGTTTACCACTTGTCATTGTCCTAATTATTTTTGGTGAAAGGTTGTTGTACTAATTTATGAATATATATACAAAGTACACAAATATTTTTTAAGGGTTCAGAAGTTAAAATATGACGTACTTTCTCCATCCATAACAACAGTTATATTTGCAATAATAATAAAATTATCCCAAAATTACAATCATTTTTAAGATCGTATCAGAGTCTCTTCAACATCTGTTGAGTTGTGTTCCGACTCGGGCTGCAGCGCCCCCCAGTGAGCATGGGCCGGCCCAATACTTCGGTCCATTCTGTCCTTCATCACTTCAGCAAGGCGGACGACTAGGATCCTTCCGCCCGATCCGACGGCTACGGTACGCCTCCTTTCCCTATAAATAGAGGTCCGCCCCTCTACCCCGATACGCCTCTCTCATTGGAAGCAATCCTCAGTTTTGCTACATCGCTCTCTCTCTCTCTCTCTCTCTCTCTCTCTTCATTCTCTGCATGCTTATCTTGTCCGTCTGCATATACTCAGACATATTCTGACTTGAGCGTCAGAGTGTTTTGCAGGTACCCCCCACCCGACGTGGGCACGCTCGGACCTCCGCAACATGAGCCTGGATTCCGAGCACCAAACAACAACAAGATGATCTCGGGACAACTAAGTACCCCTGGCCGAAGAGCTTCTCCAAAGCCTAGGTACCGAACAATGGCGACCACAAGGGGAGGCTGATTAGCTTTCCAGAACTCATCCTGCCCCGAGCTTACTTTGAACCTGAATAGCCTCTTCAGGCTTCAACAGTTCGCTTCCGAGCTCTACCTGAATAGCCTCTTCAGGCTTCAACAACTCACTTCCGAGCTCTACCTGAATAGCCTCTTCAGGCTCCAACGGTTCTCTGACTGTTAAGTTTTCACTGTCATCAGAGAACTCGGCCTCAACGATTCTCTGACTGTTAAGTTTTCACTGTCATTAGAGAACCCGGCCTCATCGAACCTGGATAGCCTCTTCAGGCTTCAACGATTCTCTGGCTTGTTAAGTTTTCACTTCACCGAGAATCCGTCAAGATTGCCCTTCCTCTCGGCGCGGGCTGACGAGTCCCGTCGGGGGTCGAACGATTTCCCAATTACGCTTTATGCGTGCCCAACCTTCCCTCTTGATGCCTGAACTGACGAGTTCCATCAAGAGGCCGAAGGAAGGAGACCCATTGCGCGGTCTCATACTCAAGGCCGATCGTCTTAGCGACACCGGTAAGAAGGCCGAGCGCCTTCGGTACCAAGGCCGATCAGCCACACAGCTAGCCTCGGTAGGATGAAAGTGAAGGCCGGGCACCCCCAACAGCTTCGGTACCAAGGCCGATCGCCACACAACTAGCATCAGTAAGAAGAAGGAGAAGGGGGCCCACAGCGGTCTTCCTATCTTACAAAGGCAATGAGCCTGCCTTCACGACGCTCAGCTGCCGGCCGCCTCGGCCTCATCTCTTCTCGGTTAAGTTCCTACACCTGCCTGATTCCTGGTTCTCTCTAAATGCCCGAAGCGGCAACGAACCTATCTTAGCTGCCGACCGCAGGTACGCACTCAAACATACATTCATATTCGGAAGTATTAGCAATTGAATTGAACTGCATGTATTTAAAAAGCCAGAAAAAGGGGTTGGCGCCCGACTGTACTTACACTCCTGGGATGGCCCCGGACATGCCCAAGGCCACCTCTCATTGTTCGGAAAAGAACAAATTACAAATTGCACAAATAAGGATTAGAAGATTCAATTCTCCCCTGCCTTCTCTTTGGGAACTCCCCGGTTTGCTTTGGGAGTGCTTTCCTCGCCGCCGGCTGCATTTCCTTCTTCCTCGGCTGCTTTCTCTTCAACCTCAGGAGGAGCGTAGACTACTCGCCCATCTTTCCCCAGAATCTTGCCGTTCTCGACCCGTTGGGTGAGATGCACTCGGTTCACTGGGAAGTCAGGGTCAAGCACCAAGATCTGAGAAAGGCACCGGGTATATCCAAGTTTGGCCATCTCGGCATTGGATTTCTTCAGAGCCTGGCACTTCTTCTCTGGCTCATCCACCTTGGCCTCAGCAGCCTCCGCGTCTTTCCACGCTTGGGCCAGTTCGTTCCGAGCAGCCTGTAGATCTTCGGAGGCTTTGTCAAGCTCAGAAGCCTTCTTTTTATTGTCTGTAGCTTGCTTTTCAGCAGCAATCAGCCGGTTCAACAGGTCGGCGTTCTTGTCACATTCAGCCCGCATTTCCCGGTTCTCCTTCAACAGCTCTACATATTCTTGGCGGGCATATTTGTAACGCCCAAAATAATTTAATTATTTAATTAATTAAGTTATTTAAGGCTTGCAACCTTTAATTAAATTAATTATAAAGTTGAAGTTATTTTATCTAAAGAAAGTCTAATTTATTTTAAGTAGGAATACTAAGTTGGAATCACTTTTATTTCAGGAGGTGGAATAAATTAAATGTAGGAGTGGGAATAAGGCCCAAGGGCCATTATTGGGCCCAATAGTAGTCATAAAGGGTAGGGTCCTAAGATAGAGTGACCAAACCCTCATTTTGAAGAAAGAAGAAAAAATAGAAGTAGAGAGGGAGAGTGAAAGGGACGACGGCGAACCAAGGAGGGGAGGAAGGAGGAAAGCTTTTCTTTGATTCTTGGTGGTAAGTCACATTCTTGGTCTTAATCTTCACCATTTCTCTTCCTTGTTCCATTCCTTTAAGTTCCTTAAGCTTATTCCTTGCCTTTTTGAATTTTCCATGGCTACCCAAAGAGAGGGACTCACGTTTCAGCTCAAAGTAAAGGAAAGGAGGAAACTTTCTCAAGTTTTGGTGTTGGTAAGTGAAGGCCTTAGTTCTAATCACCCTCATTTCCTTTCTATGTTCCATTCCCATGAGTTACATAAGCTAATCCTTGTTATTTTTGAACTCCATTACACCCAAGAGAGAGGGAGCATTCGGCCTAGCTGTGAATTGGGGGAAGGCTTGCTTCATTGAGTGACTTTGGTGCTTGCTTTGAGGGTTTTTAGCTCACCCAAGGTTAGGGGAATCTCCATTACATTTTTGATAACTTGTAGGATGTGTGTTGTAGTAGGAATAATTCTAGAAATGATGTGTTGTGTGAATTTGTGTTGCTTACATGTTGATTTGTGTTTGAAATGTTTGTTTTGGTTATAACATGTTGATTGTTGTTATGGAAGCATGAGTTGTGATTTATGCATGGTATATGTTTGATGATTTGGTTATATGAGCATGAGCATGTAAATATGATGATTGATATTAATAATTCAATGGCTATGTTGGTGTGGTTATGTGAGAAATAATTTGTTTGGAGGAATTTAGGTTTTGAAGTGCGTTGGGTGTAGGTTGGAAGGGGGGCGCCAAATGCCTAGCATTTTGGCGCGAGTTCTTCTTGTTCTTCATTGTGCGCGTGTGTGTGTGTGACAGGGGGTGCCAATTGCTAAGCAATCGGCGCCCAGTTGCCGGGTCTCGGCCTGAGCAGTGCTGGCGCCATTTCACTGAGGAATTGGCGCCTGGTGGAGTGTCTAGGGGCTGGTGTGATGGTGGTGCTGGATAGGGCGCCATTTGCTAGGCAAATAGGCGCCCAGGGCTCTGTTTTTGGGCTTGTGGTGTTCGGTCTGGGTGGTTTGGCAGGGGGGGGGCGCCAATTCCCTAGGAATCTGGCGCCCTGTGGCTGTGTGTGTGTGCAAGGGTGACCGATGCAGGGAGGGGCACCAGTTTACTAGCAACTTGGCGCCCTGTGCTAGTGTGTGAGTGTGGGCTGATGGTTTTGGTCATGGGGCGCCATTTTGGCTGCCCCTTGGCGCCTATGTACCCAATTTGTGTCTAAGTGATGGTTTAGTCCCTAAGAATTAATTTAATCCTTGGTGTGACAAATTAGTCCCTAAGAATTAAATTAATCCTTGGCGTGATAAAATAATCTCTTAGTGTCTAATTAGCTCTACTAGGCCATATAAGTCTCAAGGTAATAAATTAATTAATAGTGTGTCAAAATAGCTTAAGTACTAAATTAACCTTTGGTGTGTTAAAATGGTCCTTAAGCATAAGTGAGGTGGGACTTAATCTAATAAGTGTTTAAGATGGTGGTTAATCATTGATGAGGTGACGGTTAATAATTGAGACGGTGGTGTTTAATAATTGAGACGGTGGTGGTGGTTAACAATTGATAAATGAGACGAGTTAATAAATGACGTGGGCTTCGGCCAAAAAGGTGATTTAATACTTATTGTGATGAATTGTGTTGTGATGCATTGTCATAGCGTCACATAAATCATATGCATTACGTGACGAATGACGAGGGTGATGTGGCTTCGGCCAAAATGTGACGGTTGCCCGACGGGGTTTTTGAGACGAGTATGGATCCACATGCATATTGCACACATGCATACATCATACATTCATTAATTAATTCTCCGCTGTGACTTGTTGATGTTCTTGTTGAATGGTGAGTGCTTAATTTTCACTGATGGTTATTACTAGATGTCTTCTGAATATAATGCTTATCTTACTTGTTATGATTTATGTAAAGAGACTCACCCTAGCATTTCTTGTTGCCTGCTCTCGTGGCGACAAACAGGTGATTCCGAGTGATGGCGCCATGCCTCTTGGGTTTTATTGAGTCAGCTCTGATAGTAACACCGGGGTTGGGATCTTAGTATCACTTTATTATGGTTATGTATTGAACTGATTTTGAACCTATGTATTGAGTATATGAACTCAGTTTTATTTTCCGCTGTGCTGTAGACTATTTGATGGATTACTGTAAACACTAAACAGGTTGTTTTTGATGGTTTTAATCCATGTGACTATGATATGCATCTTATGCATTTGATGAGTTTGGATTTTTAAATATGTTTGACGTTGTTTTCATTAAATTTACCACCCTCTTTGAGGTGCGTGGAAAGTTTTTTTTAAACTCTGATTTTATTAGTTTAATTAGCTTTAAATATAAGGGGGTGTTACAATATTTAAGTTCAAGACGGACCCAAGCGAGTTTGCGAGCTAAACAGTTGTTATATGCTTGAGACTCGGAGTACATACTTGCCAGATTTTCTGGTGTGTTGACCAGGACCGCTTTCCTCATTTTCTCAAAGGCTTCGGCGCCCAGTCTGGCCACCTTTGCTACATCGCTCTCTCTCTCTCTCTCTCTCTCTCTCTTCATTCTCTGCATGCTTATCTTGTCCGTCTGCATATACTCGGACATATTCTGACTTGAGCGTCAGAGTGTTTTGCAGGTACCTCCCACCCGACGTGGGCACGCTCGGACCTCCGAAACATGAGCCTGGAGTCCGAGCACCAAACAGCAACAAGATGATCTCGGGACAACTAAGTACCCCTGGCCGAAGAGCTTCTCCAAAGCCTAGGAACCGAACAAGTTGTATATAAAAAAAATCCGTTGAGTCACTTGCTATTGGGTCACACTCCAACTGTCCCGTTTTCAGCGTAAGGAGTTTTGTTGAGAGTCTCACATCAGATATGATATGACCTAAAAACAATTTATAAGTAGGAGACATTTCTCACTCTACAAACAGATTTTGTATGGTTGAGTTAGGTCGAACCCAAATTGGATGAAATTTAAAGTAGATAGGGGATAGTAAATAAGATACTACACATTTGTATACTTTGGGAACTCACTTTACCTACCAACTACCATTCAAGCACCATTCCATTTTTTAAATTTCTCATGAGCAACCAATATCATAAGTAATTTAAATCACGAATGTTACCACCTAAGCATCCAAGTCAGAAAGGCCACGTAGACCACGGTAAATACGTGGCTTTACACATCATTTCCATCTGGGATCCATATATCCACGCTGGCATTCTTTGCTATTTTAACAAAAATATATTTTTTCAGCCTCAGTGAGTCTCGAACACGGGACCGTCGAATGCCGAGCCATACGTTTAACCACTGCGCCGTATTTACCGTATCTGTCAATGATGTCGCAACCACTACTCAATTCACTAGCCAAAGGAACGAGCGCGTTTTGCACCGGTATTCCAGCACATAATCGCAACCTGTATACAACCTGTCTAACTGCATTAACGCTGTGAGATTTTCCCTCAAAATTAATTAATGCCATATAAAAGCTGTAACTGTCATGGTTTTCCACTTAAATGCAATAATCAATTTACTTTTAATGATAGAATTGAATGGGCATAACACTCACTACAGATTTATTCGCTGTGTACATTTGAGGGACTAAAATCACGCCAAGATTTCTAAATTTTACGACAGCACAAAATCAAAAAATATTTAGGATATCATTCTATTGTACCAGTCAACCCCATTTGACTTTGACATTAATACCATAAACCTAAACAAATTCACACACGCAAACAGCACGGGTGAAAATAAATATCACAGTTCCTTAGTTCGACGTGGAGTTACACAAGGATCAACACCCAATTCTCATCCGAAATGGCTTCCAGAAAGAATAGCATGATTGTTCCCCATATGCCAATGGTCAGCATCGCTAATCTCTCCCCAGACAAAGAGCCATGTACCGTTGTAGTGTGGGTCTTGAGAAAGTGGGACGTCTACACGGGAGAGGTGGTGACAAACCTGTGGCAGTGGATTTAGTATTTGTCGACAAAGAGGTATTAAAATCTCTGATTTCAAATACTGTAACAAGTAGAATAGTTTTTATATATAAAAAATTCCTACATGTAAATACTTACTGCACATAGATCACATAGATTAGTTTTAATCTAAATTATATCTTTTAACATGTTATGCACATACATTCGACTATATGCCACACTAGATCTATATATTTTCATTCAATAATCTGAACATGTTCTTATTTGGCATTAACATCAGTAATATATTGTTATGTGCAATACTAAATCATAATGAAATATTTGACAATTGATATTATCCAATTATGGCATCTCAGATTTAAATTGTCAATCAATTTTTAGTGTTAATGTTGTTGAAGAAACTTTTACTTATTGAGTTCATTACTTCGTCCAGGGATCGAAGATCCAAGCCCACATTGATAAGCCGTTCATCTACAAACACAGCGGGTGTCTCGGTGAGGGTTTTGTCTACAAGATGTCGAAGTTTTCTTTAGCAACTAACTATGGGGAGTACCGTGCTGCCAACCACCCATATAGGATGAACATTAAATACAATACTGAAATCACTCGTGTCTCACCCGATGAAGTTGAGATACCGCCCTACCAATTTACACCTCCTGCGGAGTGTCTCGATAAGGATTTCAACAAAAACTTTTTAGTTGGTAAGCCATATTTCTGTTCTTTCCGGAATATTAAAATTTTACAGTCCATTTATTTCAGTCAAACTTACCACTTTCCCAATCGTTTTTTTTGGAAAGTAGATGTTGCTGGAGTGCTTACTGGGATCGGGCGGGAATCCGAATTTCAGTCAACGACTGGAAAAAGCACAAGACTACCAATCAACCTTGAAAATCGAGGGTACGTTTATAATAGTTATTATGTATAAATTGTGGACGTACGCTTACTATCATGTGTTAGGTTTTTATGAATAGAACACATTCAGTTTACCATTGATTAATACAATTATATCTTTCTTTTTATACAGTTACCGTTTTAGCGTTAATCTCTTCGGAGAAAATGCAGTTGTTATGAAAGATTTCTTGCAGTCGGGGGGTGCATCTGGAGATTTTGTTATTGTCCTGTTCTGCAAAGTCAACACTTGGCCGGGTAAATACGTTGCAACAGTACATTTCATCAGTATATATATGTTACAATTTATGCAAGACTCACAAATTATATTCATATATGTCTCACACATACAGGCGGTACCACCCTTCAAACAGCAGGAAGGACTACCAAGCTACTGTTTAATCCTGAGATTCCGGAGACAATTATGCTGCGGGAAACGTAAAACTAACGCCCCAGATACACATGTTTCATTTATGATTCATGAAATGTATGTGTTTAAGTGTTTTACAGTTAGTTTATGTCTTTTTCGAAATTGATATCTTTGCAGAGTAAGTCAGACGATCATCCCCACTCCATTGACAATCACCCAATCCACCAAATCTGATTCATCCAAAGAGAGCTTCTTGGACATAGACCGAAAGTATACACTAGCAGATATCAAGAATAATGTGGAGGTAGTTGGCTGTTATTACGATCCAGTCAGAGCTGTTGAATCGAACTTGCAGTTGTCATTCCCCATTGTAATGGTACTGAAAGAAACTGTAAATGACAATATTATTGTCATGTATTCGCAGGTCAACGAATTTGTTTCCACTGCCAGTATCAATCACATTTTTGAAGACTTCAATTGGTGGTACTTCGCATGTCGCACATGCAATAGGAAGTGTAAAGCCGATGAGGATGTACCAAATTTGTACTACTGCCCCGGATGTGACACACATGTTGAAAGAGTGTTGCGGAAGTAAGTGAACGCATGTTCTTTGTTAAGTCTATACGTTTTACAGTTTTATTATAGCTTATTCGCGAATTCTAATACTTATGATTATTTTTCTAGGTTCTTACTTAAGTTGTTGTTAATCGACGAGACCGACTCTCTTACTGTTGTTCTTTTCGATAATACTGTTCGTGCACTAATTGGTAGACTAGCGGAAGATGTCTACCGACAATGGAATGCGGTCAGATCTTATTGTTACGACAACAACATATAATTAATAACTTTCTATAACATACTATTTTGTTTGTGACACATTCATTATTTAAATTGTGTGTTAATTTTAAGTGGCTATATGGGTATATAGTTATTGACTTCCTCTAAAATCATAATTTGATCCAGGACCCTACCATAGGAAATCTTCCAACTGAGGTTGCTGCCCTTCAAGGCAGGGAGGCATTGTGGAGAATCAAAGCTGAGCAAAATAATGACGATAGGTGTAACACCCCAAAATAGTTCAATTAATTATTTGATTGAGTTATTTAAGGTTTACAACATTTTAGTTAAGTCAAGTATTAATTAGAAGTTTATTTCATTTAGGAGATGTTTAGGTGAATGTGGAAGGTGGGCGTAGAGGCCCATGAGCCATGAGAGGCCCATGATCCATTAGAAGCCCATGACACATTTAAGCCCATTTTGCATGCCATTAAGAGAAGTGTCGAAGGAGAGGGAGACACATTATTCCAACAAATATCTAAGAAAGTCAAAAGGAAAGTAAGAGAGAGAAGTTGGTAGGTGAGATTGTTTTAGAGAGAAGAAGAAGGGAATCTGGGCGTGGAAGAGCTCCAATCCGAGGGAGAAGAGCTAGGATTGTTGGTGATTATTGGTGGGGAGAGTACTCGTTGCTTCATTAAAGGTTGGGGCTCTCTTTCATCCATAATAATATATATGATGTGTGTTGTGTGTGAGTCGAGAATCTAGTAATGGTTTTACGAGTTTTGTAGTGTGTTTGATGTGTATTTTGTTTGCGTTACTTCACTTTGGTGAAGTTCGTGGTGTGTTGTAATGAGTTGGTCGTGTGAGAGACCAAGGAGAGGAGTGGGAGGCGAGGAACACTCGGTCCCAGTGAGTTGTTGTTTGTGTTGTCATTTGCGTGGAGTTCCCGGTGAGTTGGTGTCGGTGTGAAATTTTGTCTCCTTCGTGGAGTTCTTGAGAAGTGTTGGATTAGTTTTGAAGGTATGAGTATATAATAGTGGTGCGTAAGTTGATCATAGTGTGAGAACCGAGAGAAGAGTGTGCGCGGTGGGTGTGTCTTATTTGTAGTAGGTGTGTGCGTTGTGGGTGTGTGCGTCGTAGGTTGGTGCGACGTAGTATGTGGGAGTCAAAGTATGTAGTACCGAGATGAGTAGTGACGAGGTGTGTTCACGAGTGACCGAGGAGTGGTAGCCGAGTTGAATGATGATAAGATGTTGTCTCAGGAGTGTAGAGGTGGTTAGTACCTAGGTGGGTGATGTGGCATAGATGATGAGGTGTAAGTGTGGCTAAGTCCCAACGTGGGAGTCGAATTGTAGTTGCTGAGGTGTAGGGTATATGTACCGAGGTGTATGTGTTGAGGAGTAGATGTAACGAAGTGTTGTGCTTAGGTGTAGTGTTGCCTAAGTATAGTGGCCGAGCTGAGGTGAGGTAGTAACCGAGGTGGTGGTAGAGGTGAACGATGATTAGGTGTTATCCCTAAGTGTAACCGAGGTGGTGGTAGAGGTGAATAATGATTAGGTGTTGTTCCTAAGTGTAACCGAGGTGGTGGTAGAGGTGAACGATGATTAGGTGTTATCCCTAAGTGTAACCGAGGTGGTGGTAGAGGTGAATAATGATTAGGTGTTGTTCCTAAGTGTAACTGAGGTAGAGGTAGAGGAGAATAATGATGAGGATTAGTTGTCTAAGTGAAGTGTTGTGCTTAGGTGTAGTGTGCCTAAGTGTAGTATCCGAGGTGAATGAAGGTGAATTAAGTAAGTGTATGGTTAAGAGAGGTAGTGGAACCTAGGTGACTGGTGGTGAATTAAGGAAGTGTATTACTGGAGTGTAATAGTTGTATGTTAAAGCTAGTGCAGCCGAGGTGAGTGATTGAGGAAGTGAGTTGTATCTAAGCCTAAGTGTGGTTGATGAAGTGTAGTGCATGGGCGTCTAAGCTAGTATTGTCGAGGTATAGGGTGTG
The DNA here is from genome assembly GCA_020916435.1 of Oxytropis ochrocephala. Taxonomy (NCBI): domain Eukaryota; kingdom Viridiplantae; phylum Streptophyta; class Magnoliopsida; order Fabales; family Fabaceae; genus Oxytropis; species Oxytropis ochrocephala. The sequence continues at coordinate 84,401,557 of CM037090.1, forward strand.
TATACCAAGATGTATATGTAGTGGGGATAGAAGGTGCAATGAGGTGCGCCGAGGTGCAGTCTGTGTATGCCGAGGTGATGTGCGGATGCCAGTGTAGAGCAGGTTACTACCAGGCGTAGTTTTGGGCGCTGTTTTGGGTGCCGAGGTGTTGTGGGGTGCCGAGGTTCTGTTGTGTGCCGAGGTGTTGTTGGGTGCCGAGGTGCCTGTGTGCCGAGGTGAGTGATGCGTGTGCCGAGGTGCCAGGAGAGAGGTGCCGAGGTGCCGTTCGAAGCCACAGTGCGCTTGAAGTATTTGCGCCGCAAGCCCCGAGTCTTTGTTGGGTGTTGAGAACGCTTAAGTGTTTGAAATGGGATAGTCCGTTTAGTCCCTAGGTGACGTTTAGTCCCTAGGTGACGTTCTAGTCCTAGGTGACGTTGGGGTCCTCGTAGTGACTGTTTAGTCCACTACGTTTAGTGTGAGGATGTTGAGGTAGCGTGAGAACTACGATTGTGGGAGTATTGAGTGGAGGGTTGGACCATAACCATGGGGCTGTGTCCGAGGTGCGAAGTCAGCTTTAGAGCTGTGAGCGATGCTGTGTTTAAGTGGTGAGGTTCCAAAGGGGACTGACGTTGGGTGTTGGGACTATGACCTCGTTTTCTGTGTTGTACTCGTGGTGTTTGGGGTTTGCCTTCTAGGCATTCTCTGTAGTGAGAAGACTTCGGTCTGTTTAGGTGTTGTGCCGAGAAGTGGGGGTAGCCTTTAAGGAAATGGTTGATCCTTAGGTGAAGTCGTTTGGTCCTTAGGTGACACATGGGTCCCTAAGTGTTGGTGAGTCTTAGTTTGGCCGTAGTGCCGTTGATTTAAGTGGCGTTGAAGTCCACCACTGTTGGTGGCGATGAGCTCGGTGAGTTGTACGTAGTCATAGAGATAGTGACTGACGTAGTGTGGTTAGCTTTAGAGCTATGGTTTGGGTGTAATGATGTCAGCCAGAGGGCTGTTGATGATGATGTTAATGACGTTGTTGTGTATAATTTTCATATATGTGTGTTGACGTTGTAGAGGGCTGCGGTCCTGAGCGTTGCTCACCACGTTGTAGAGGGCTGCGGTCCTGAGCGTTGCTCACCACGTTGTAGAGGGTTGCGGTCCTGAGCGTTGCTCACCACGTTGTAGAGGGCTGCGGTCCTGAGCGTTGCTCACCACGTTGTTGTTTGGGTATTGTGGTTGGCCACATGACTTTGGTGATGTCCTTGATTGTTCTTGAGTTAGAGTGTGTGTTTGTGTGAGCCGAGTTGTTCTAGTGTTTCTAGTTGTCTTTCTCTAGCATAATGTTTATCATAATTATTTATACTCATAGCATTTTTATTATTTATGCGACAAAAGAGACTGATCTGAGTGAAGCAGTTGTGGCGTCTTGCTCTCGTGACGTCAACCGGGAGCGGGTAGTCTATTAGTTGTTTAAGATTTAAGGTGAACTGTAATAGATTGATGTATTAGAATTTGAGGGTTCGCCCCATTTAAGTCGTGCTATGTATCACGCAATTATAATTTATTAATGAAAAGAATTATTGGCTAAGTAAAAGTGATGTTTGGCTTTCTTGTCTTTATATTAGATTAGACGCAAATAAAGATTTACTAGATTCCACTTTGACTTCCTTCGAAGTGACTTACTAATTACTCGATGCCCGAGCTTCTTCTTTATAGTAATAGAAAAAGTGTTGAACTCGGACTCTCCTCATCTTGCGGCTCTAGCTTAGACCGGATTTCTCAATGCAAAGAGCTAACTTCAAGCGCTTACTCAATGGCAAAGCCAAGTGCCGAGCTTAATGCCAAACAATCGAGTTAGATCTATTAGTTGATTTAAGATTTGCAAAGTTGAAATGAAGTATGAGATTAGATTGATGTATTAGATAAAAAGAAGAGAAAACGTTAGGGAGATAAGGTAGACTTTCCTTTTTCGCTTATGGACCTTCGATCACTAAAAAGTAGAAGGGAGAAGAAATCACGCAATTATAATTTATTAATGAAAAGAATTATCGAAAGAAGCTAAGTAAAAGATTGATGATTATTGAATAGGGTAGTTTGACGAGCGATAAGTTCTTTTCACGAGGGTTTGCGAAAGTTCTATCGAGGATGTATCTTTGAAAAAGAGAAAACAATTTTTGAAGAATTCTCGCGAGATTTTATAAATTAAAACAATTATACTCGCATATAGAAAAGGTGGGTGTTACAATACATAGGTATTGAAGGAAGGCGTGATCCCTTGGATCTCTTGCAAACTTCTTTCATATTTGGTCCGAACACACTTCATAAGTCTTGGTTGCCTCTTCCGCGGTCATACCATCGGTCGTTTCGAGGACGCAGACAAGTAAGGACAAGTGGCGATCCGAGGTATGTGTGTTTTTAGCGTATATATCTGCTTACGTAAACATTATCAGCTCATCAGTTAACTAACCAAATTGATTTGAGCAATTTTTTACACCTACGTGTACATAGGTTATGATTGACGGAGTCTCGGATGTCCTCCTCCTAGAAGATACCCCATCAAGTGATGTTGCCCGTGTAGGAAATAGCGCTGTTGTGGTCTCTCAAGTAAGTTCTCTATATTTTTGTAAGTAAGACTGCTGTATTTTTTAGGAAGCGTTAAAAATTATATAGATTACCAATAACTTGCTCATAAGCTTATGCTTGATTAATTTGTTGGAAAACACACTAAAAATGGGAGTAGATAAAATTTTGTGAACTCATGTAAGGGTGAGAGGATCCACGTAGGTAGTCTACATACTTGGGAGTGATAAACTCATGGTAAACACTACTGTTGAAAGATAAAAATTAAATACTCTCTAATACCAATGTGTCAATTATGTATAGATTTTGTTGATTTCATGTTACATTTTTCACCGATGCCTTCGAATGTGTTTTTTACGTTTTATCGTCTTTCATAGGATTTGAGCCAAAAGTTTGAACAGACATCATCAACTTCATCCCATGCCTCTGCATCCACCAACGTTGTGGACATAACTCGGGACAGTGAGGAGACCCCCCTGCCAAAAGAAAGGCCTCGGATGGACCCAAAGATCGGCATCATCAAAAGTTACTATCAAGAACATCAAGGTTGAGAAGTAAAGAACCACATCGCACGCTTTATTCGAATCCCAGTCACTTGGAATTTGATGCAGCACCACTTTTCTATATTTATTAAATGTTTTAAAACTTTAGTTCTTTTCGCGTTTGGTAGCAATTTTTAAATATTGCTTAAAATAACCATCTATCTCCGGAGTACCGGTGAGGTCAGACATATGTTTTAATGCGACCGGGAAGACTTGTGGTGTTTAAGCGTAAGATACGTTCAATATGGATTAATAAAGCATATTTTCAATTAATATTATGCTATCCCAATGCTATAGTAATATTAACGGCCTAAAAATTTCAGAGATAAAATCACACACAATTGAGAGCACAGGATGGCTGGTGCGACAGCTATGCATACCTGTTATTCATACACCTCCGATATATGCAAGTATCTTCCATGCAAAAATCCATGAGAGTTTTTTCAGGTTTATAGCATCAGCTCTATTGAAGATTCCTGTCACATATCTTCACAGTTAGTCAGATACATATTAGACATCGTCATGCACTTATGATTTCATTCAATATGCTCATTTCGAAGCACCAAAAAGTGCAAAGTCGCTTTAGATTGTTTGATGAAAATGGTTTGCAAGATTTAGTGGATACGTGTAAATCAAATTTTCATCATGATACCGTATAGCAATGAAATACAACTAATTTTTGAGGTATTTTGAAGAGTAAATTTGGGACGCCAACGAACTAAAAAAACACAAGTAATTATTGAGCTACCAAATACCTAATCAAAGCGTTTTTAGCTATTTTTAAATAGCTCAAATGGAGACAAAGTTGCTGGAATTTCGATTCAAACTATGCAATACAACTCATCATCACCGTCACCGCTATATTTGCATCAGAACATTACTATAGCATGCAATTTTTTTTACGTAAAAACAGAAATATCAAGTGCAATGGCTTACGTATTATGTTGAATCTGATCTTCCCATTGAAAGGGGTATGTCCATAAACGACATGTGACCGACTCTAGAGCATGGAATAGCCTGCCATATATAATGACACAGTAAATTAGCAGCAGTATCACACTTAATAACGAGCCAGCAGTATCACACTTAATTAGCAGCAGTATCACAGTAAATTAGCAGCAGTATCACAGTAAATTATCAGCCAGGACTTGAGCACGCTGAAATTTATAAGGAGCCAGCAGTATCACACATAATAACGATCCTAAATGGAATAAAAAGCATTAACTCTATCCGATTTGGTGATCATAACCAGTTTTAATCAATTGATTGGTGGTTTTTAAGACCATTTAAAACACTTTAGGGACAGCAGAGATTGGGAATTGGGGTGTTATTGCTATTTAATTACACCATCAATTCAAAAATTAGAACTCCCTCCAACGTATTTGTCAAATAATTCAAAGGATTCAGAATACACCACAATTAGTTGAAAACGCAAATCATTGTCAATGATAAATACTGATTTCAGATCTCCCTTCGTTCATATGTATAAAATCTCCAATTAAATCTCAGCTACAAAAGACTCTATCATCACTATAAGAAGCACACAAAATTTGCAGACTATCACACATTACAACTAGGTGGCTTACATACGTATCCTCCATAAATTCAATAATATGTGTTTGAAGTGTTTATTTAGGTTCTGTCGGAGTTGGACCTAGGTAGCTTATTATGGAGGATAGAGTATGTGACGGCAAGGGAGCTGCACAATCAATTCACAGTGTCCGCGGTGAGCACAATCGCCTAAGGAGTCATGAAGGTGCGGGGACTCTATTTCGTCAAAACAATTTAACACAGTTGTAAATAATAACTTAAGTTATATATAGATCCTTTAGCATCTCCTTTTTGCATAATCACACTGTTGCACATCTACTGATGTTTGGCGATATTTCGTATCGGCCACGCGGACGACCGAGGAAGAAACTGACAAGTAGCCAGCCAGGTTCTTAATGTATTCCATTTCTTCGATAGTACATTATGTTTTTTAATTTTCAACAGTGTAGTGGATTTCCATGAATATAACTAACATTCAGATGTTGAAGGTATAGAAGATATACCTCAAATTGTCATGGCCCATGAGATATCACCTGCGCAACCATCCGGAGAAGCAGATCCACCGTCAGGTAAGCATAACCTGTCAACAACACATTTGTCAATAACAGTATAATACACCAATATCATTATCCGTACCGGTTGACAAACGTATTATGTCACAATGAGATTCATACTTATGCCATGTATAACAAATTCATCGGATAACTTCAATTCAACAATTTCTAAGTTGCAGATATTTTAAGACATTTGCGAAGAAACAATTTCATGCTATAGTATATATGAAACACTGATTGTTTTCTTATAACAATGAGAGCACATGTCAACGAGCACAAAGATACATCGCATCTTACTATACTAATAACATAACAAATGGTGTTTGCAGTCATGGCGTCCCGACCTCGCAGAAGACCGAAGAATAAACCTACAAGTCAGCATCCAGGTTTAAATGATTCTTTTAGTTTCCATGACCTCTCTATTTTTTGGTATGGTTCTTAATTACGATCAATTCAACTTTAATAACGTGTTGAATTGTTTCTATGTGAATGTGCCCAAGAGAATGTAACACCTCCTAAGTCACTATTATTTTTAATAGCCTCCTCAAGAGTTGATAGATCACCATATCTTGAAATACCGAACCCATCATGATAGGCAAGCGTAAAAAGAGGCCCAAGCGGAACACATGATAGATCGAAATGGGCTGGACCCAAGGTTGGCCCAATAGAAAAACCGAACACAACCCGGTGCTAAGCTGCGTGATCATGTGGTTGAGTTCCATGGCGGAGGAGCTTGGTTCCATCAACGAATCCCAAAAGTCTCATCTTCCATGGCACGGAATTTGCAATGCATAAACAAAATCACGGAAAGTCCTTCCCAAAAGAGAACTCTGTTTGAAATCAAATTCTTTGTCTAGGGATTGTTGAGTAGTAAATTCAGCAAAAACCCAGCGGATCCGATTGAAAAGTGCGGTGGTTTCTTGCGGTTTATAGTTGCAACTGAGAACACCACAAAGGCGAAATCGGCGCGACTCGACAATCTTTTCCGGCGATGTTCTCCTTTCGGCGTGCGATCTACTGGTGCGGTGACACTTCCTTCTCAAGATTCGAGATTCCATTGTGTGTTTATCTTGACTTTGTTAAGAAAACAATTTATTTGCAATATACATTTGTATTTGAAAATTTGATTTGCTTAGAACTTTTATTACATGCTAATATGGGATCTCAATTCGAAATTGGAAGCGTCATCCCCAATTTTCTTTAGGTTCCATATATCAAACATAAGAGAGGAATTGAGCATAGGTATACTCATGAGGTAAAAGAGGTAGATAAGAAGGAATCATATTGAAAAAGATAGTAAATGTAGGTACAAGATGCTCTATATATATAGAGCTCTAAGAAATACTAACTAACTACCAAATTACTAATTAGTCCCTAAGAGAATATAGTCACAGTATCAACTTTAATAACATGTGAATGTGCATGACCGGCTAAGCGGTTATCCACAACGAATCCCAAAAGTACACGGAATCGGCCCCGCTAAACCAACAGGTATTACAAAAGGTCTAGCTAAATATTGTGTTTTCAACTTAAACTTATAAACAACGCTGAGGGTTCCTGCATTCGTCGGCACCGCTGAACCCACAACTACATAAGTGTGAGTAAATGTACAATAATATAGTTGAATACGCATTCCGCAATCCAGTGGCAGATGTGTTTCAGTTTGCAGAACCCGTACACATTAGTATGACCATATACATCTAAATATTTGTTATTGTACCTCTGCTACAGTCATCGATCCGTGTTACGTGAATGATGTGGACCATACAAGTGTTGATAAAGATTCATATCCAGCCCCCCGTGTCCCCCTCGCCGAGATACACAACAGTAAGTTATTGTCCACTAATATATCCGGTTAGTTAGATTATGGGTTGTTGAATATTTCAGGGTATTGTATTTTAGTGTGTTTTGGTGTATTATCAGGTTATTTGCCAAGACCAATAGGGAGGCCGCGGAAAACTCATGTGTCAGATTCGATGGCTGGCGCACCGCCAAACAAGAAAAGACTAATAATATTACCTGAGAACAGTGAACCTGTCACCCCTGTTAATCTACCCGTCAGTACACATACACCGAATTTTACAAACAACAACCCAACCTGCGGTGAATCATCGGAAGGACAACGTCACCAGGATTCCGTACGCTCAGGTACTAAACATTTTTACATCGTTACTACCGACCCACTATTCCTCCTCAGCACTGTTATAGTTTATAATGTGTGAGAAAGCTACATCATTAGTTGGATCGACAAATAGCTGATATGGTAAAATAATATATTAGAAGCATCTATTTTGTTAAGGCTCATCATAGTATAAATTTGAACCCTTTTAATAGATGATGATTATTATATCTTTGTCAAATTCACGTAAAGACAAATTAGAGATACAATGTATAAAGTAGTAAACTACAGTAGTCAAATTGGATATAGCTCACCATCTCCTACATTTGTCACACGTTAAAAACTAGATGAAGTGGTATCGGGCATCCCACAGTCCTGTCTAACAAGGGAGGAAACCATACCGAGTATGCGTAACCATGAAGCATGGCAAACTGGAACAAGGTCTACGATTTTACCAATAGCCAGACTTGATTTTAACACAGTTGACGTAACAAACCATGACCGCACACCGTGTCCAGAAGCAGGTATATTTCCTAGACTTTAATTAATTTTCAATATCACCGTGTTTTCACATCTTTACATTACGGTTTGAAATATCATTTTGCAACCGAATGGTTTACATTAATGATGTTAATTTTCGTAGGTACAGGACCAGAGGAACGCGACAATCGTTCCACTCTTTATGACAGTTATGAGTCCCAACGTGAGCTATGTTTTATGCTAACTTTTTTAGTGTCCCTACTACGTGTCCTCTTAATCTATATATATACTAATAAAACTATCATATCTATATGTCACGTCCCAGGTATATATAGGAGCCTGTTTGATATATTTCTCACAAAAGACTAACTTTCATTTTGAATTTCAGGTGCTATTGATTTCGGTCTTCCGAGTCATGAATGTCGGTATTGCAATGCTTTGTTCTGGTTTGAAGAAAGGGATGTTAAGAGCAACCGGTCCAATAATCCTGATTTCAATATGTGTTGTATGAAGGGGCAAGTCCACATCCCCTTGCTGGAGGAGCCACCTCCCTTGCTGTTGAATCTTATTAGAGGAGACGATCCTAGGAGTAAAAACTGGAGGGACAACACCCGAGCATATAACAGCATGTTTGCTTTCACCTCAATGGGGGGCAAAGTTGTTACGACGACTAATGATGGAGGAAGCCCACCCCAATTCATAATGAGCGGTCAAAACTACCATCGAATAGGGAGTCTTTTGCCCACGGAAGATACTACCCCAAAATATGCGCAATTATATATTTGGGACACCAGGAACGAGATTCAAAATAGAATGAGTCACTTCAGGTTAATATTTCAAACACTATTTTTTGTCATATTCTTATTTATTAGCAGATTTATTAGTCATCTTTTAATATTATAAGAATACATTTTATAAAATAGTTATACAATATAAGTATATTATAGGACAAATATCCAAGTAAGTTTATCACTGAGCACTTTGTATATGCGCTAATATTTAGACATGCCAATCACAGGTCTAACAACAAGAGCAACGTTATTGATGAATCATTAGTTCAAGATATTAAAGAAATGGTGGACAGGTACAATGTCATTGCAAAGAAATACAGGGAAGTTCGGGATATGCAAGAACAAAATCCTACAGAAAGAATTAGTTTACTGTTGATCCGAGACCGGTCAAGCGATCCTAGGACCCATAACACCCCCACGTGCGATGAAGTTGCCGCCTTAATTATTGGGGATGATGCCGACATTGAGAGGGGTCGGGACATAATTGTAAAACACATGTCCGGTGAGCTTGAAAGAGTCTATGAAACACACACAGCTCTACTACCATTACAGTACCCGTTGATTTTTGCTCGCGGTGAAGATGGTTTCAGGGAAAACACGCCACTTAGAGAAATGGCAGGGCACAATAGATCATAGAAAAGACAGCATGTCACATTAAGAGAATTCATTGCCTTTAGAATTCAAGAAAGGGCAATAGAGTTTGGTCAAATCGTTTGTGCACGACGACTGTTCCAACAATTTGTAGTTGACTGCTATATCATGATTGAGTCTTCAAGATTGAGATTCATCAGAAACAATCAACAACTTATTCGCTCGGAAATTTTGTGCAGGTTGCAAGATGTTTGTTACTAGGGAAAGCGATGCATCCACCATCGGTCGTCGTGTTATATTGCCTCCTTCTTTTACTGGTGGTGCGAGATACATGTTTAACAAATGTCAGGATGCCATGGCTATTTGCAAAAAGTACGAGTATCCAGACCTGTTTATTACAATCACATGCAACTCAAACTGGCTTGAGATTGTTGATTTTGTAAAGGCAGTAACTTTGACGACTTCCGGATAGACCCGATATAATATCCCGTGTCTTCAAGATGAAGCTTGACCAACTTATCACTGATTTAAAAAAAGACCAAATGTTCGGCAAGGTCGATGCAGGTACATTCTTCAATATTATGGAATTCTTATTTAAACACTATTATGGTATCTGTTGCCATACAATTTATGCTATCATGTCTTGAAATTCGAAAATACGTGTTTTTTTCACCGTTGTGCGTTTCTTACTTTTTTGCAGTAATGTACACTGTTGAATGGCAAAAGAGGGGTCTTCCACATGCCCATTTGTTGTTGTGGCTATCTGGTCAAAACAAGCTAAACACCACAAGGGATATTGATAGATACATATCAGCTGAGTTGCCTGACCTGATATTGTATCCAAACCTTTACCAGGCTGTTTCCGCATATATGATCCATGGACCGTGTGGTCACGCTAACACAAAAGCAGCTTGCACTAAGGGTACGCATTGTACGAAGTTCTACCCCAAGCCGTTTCTACAATCAACTAAGATTGATGAGGATGGGTATCCATGCTACAAACGCCACAATACTGGCATTACAATAGAAAAGAACGGTACTATCTTTGATAGCAGGTCGGTTGTTCCATACAATCCGCAACTACTAATGCGTTACAGGGGACATGTTAATGTTGAGTACTGCAACAAGTCCAACTCGATAAAATATCTCTTCAAGTATGTCAACAAAGGACCCGATCGTGCCACACTACAAGTGTTGCGTACCTCCGAAGATCAGGAGGCTCCAACTGATGAAATCCGTAACTATTATCACTGTAGATATGTCTCCCCCTCAGAGGCTGTATGGCGGATACTAGCATTTGATGTTCATCTGAAATGGCCTCCTATTCAGAAACTGACATTTCATCTCCCAAATGAGCAGACTGTCCTATTTGATGATGATGCAGATATTGAGAACATTGTTTGGAGGGCCCAACACTATGACACCATGTTTCTAGCATGGTTCGCGGCTAACAGAACTTACAATGAAGGTAAGGATCTGACGTACGCAGAGTTCCCATCAAGATTTGTTTATAATGTACAAGATAGGGTGTGGCTACCAAGGAAAAAAGGCATCAGCATTGGTAGGATAAATTATGTCCCCCCCGGTGTTGGAGAAAAATATTATCTCCGTATTTTGCTAAATGTCAAAGGGGTTGTACAAGTTACGAGTCTCTGCGTAAGGTCAACGGCAATGTAGAACTCACTTATGAGGAGGCTTGCCACAAATTGAAGCTGTTGCAAGGTGATAGGGAATTCATCGAAGCAATTGATGAAGCAAGTAAGCTAGCATCCGGACCTCAACTACGACGTCTATTTGTTATGTTACTAGCTATGAATTCAATGAATAAGCCATCGCATGTGTGGTCAGAAACATGGAGGTTACTAGCTGATGGTATTGTGTACACCATAAGACGCCAGCTACAGAGACCAGGTATTTACATATGTTATAATGATTGTATTATTAACAACTATAAAATTATGAATTGTGTATCCTGGCTTAAATCCAACTATCAATAGTATGTCATAACATTCATTGTTATTAAATTTTTATATAGGTTTACAAATGGAAGATAATCAACTAAAAAATTTGTGCCTTCTGGAAATTGAGAAACTACTTCAGCGTAATGGAAGATCATTGCATGACTATTCTATGCCATACCCAGATATGGTTGATGGACAGGAGTTCCAAAACAAGCTAATAGCGGATGAGTTGAGTTACGACAAGGATGAGATGAAGCGCAAGTATGATTCGTTGGTCAAAAATCTAAATTCTGACCAAAAGAAGGCATGCGATGAGATTACTAATTTTGTGCTATCCGGTAAAGGTGGCTTCTTTTTCCTATGCGGTTATGGTGGTACAGGGAAGACGTACTGTTGGAACACCGAGCCGGCATTGCTACGCTCTATGGGTTATATTGTGTTGAACACTGCATCTAGCGGAATTGCAGCTCTATTGCTCCCGGGTGGTAAGACTGCCCACTCGACTTTTGGTATCCCGTTGGTTCCTAAGGATGACTCCACTTGCAGTATAAGTCTAGGTAGTCCCAGGTCACAGTTGCTAAAACAAGCAAGACTGATTATCTGGGATGAAGCACCCATGCTTCATAGGAACTGTTTTGAGGCTCTGGACCGCACCTTAAAGGATATTATGTCATCAATAGACCGTGCAAATATGTACAAGCCATTCGGTGGTAAGACAGTTGTTCTGGGAGGTGACTTTAGGCAGATACTTCCGGTTGTACGAAAAGGTTCTAGGGAGGATGTACTTGCTGCATCGATTAATTCATCATCAATATGGTCAAGTTGTAAAGTGCTAAAACTCACTCAAAACATGCGTCTTGGTAGCTCTGACGTGATGTCTGTAACACCCCGAAAAATAAAATAAAATAAAATAATTTAATTAGTTTAATTAATTTGATTAGTTGAATTATTAATTTAGTTGAAGCGTGAGTTAATTAAATTAAAGGTGAATATCATGTTTTGTGTAGGAGTGGGATCGAGTAGTAGTGGGGGGTGTAGCTGTGAGCCCAATGCGTGAAAGGCCCACAGCTTAACCCCAAGGGTTATGCGAAACCCTCACTCCCATTTTCATTCAGAGAAGAAAAACGAAATTTAGAGAGAGCAAGGGAGGAGAAGGGTTGCGCGGCGCTAGGAGAGGGAAGAAGAAGAAGAATTTCGCAGGTCCTCAAAGATTTGGTTCGTGTGTTGCCGTGGTTACGTGTGATGCCGTCAATCGTCTTCTTCGGAGCTTACGTTTAAGAGGTAAGGGTGAGCGTTTCGTTTAACATAATTGGGTATATATGGGGTTTTGTGGGATTAGATATTATTTAGGAGGTTTTGGTAAATTTGAGGTTTTGATGAATATGATGTTTTGATGAACATGAGGTGTTGATGAATTTTGATGATTTTTGATGAATTTGATGGTTGATGAGTTTGATAACCACTTGATGATTGAATTGAGGAACAAATGTGTTTTTGGTGTTAATCATGTGTGGGAAGGATTGTTTGATGTTTTCTTGGTGAGCTTTGATGATTTTACTTGATGAAAAATTCGTATTTTTGGAGTTAAGGATCGAGTTGGGTGAAAAGCTGCACATTTTCGGAAAAATTCTGCACAATACACTGTTACAGCTGACTGGCGCCTCACCTGCGCTGCAGTGGCGCTTCACACGCCAGTGCAATGCACAGATTCTGCGTGTTTCTGTCCAACGGCGCCTCACTCGCGCTTCATGCGCGAGTCCTCGCTTTCTCATTGTTTTTCCTTTGTTTTGTCATTTGTTTTTGTAAATTGAATATCTTTTGAACCGGGAACCCGATTGAGGTGTTCTAAGATGCGTTGGAAAGCTTATTCAGAGGCCTAGCTGAATATTTTATTTTTAAGGCAAAATAAACTGTTTTGTGGTAGCTGATATAAGAACGAAATGTTATACTATTAGTGTGCTAATTGACTATGGCTAGACTGTGGTTTACCACTGAGGTCAGAATTTCTTTTGCTGGTGTATTTACAAGGGCATCACTGAGAGTCTTGCTAATGTGGCCAATGCCTGTTGCAAGTAGTATCAGTTACCTGAGTAATCCCATAGTCAATCAGTTTACTATTTTATAATCCACAAAGCTAAAAGATAACCGTAATGTATATATATGCTTATGATGACGTGACTATATGATGTTGATGAATGTGTCGGTCCATGCTATGAGTGATTTTGATGATGTGTTATTTAAGATTGTGATGTGAATGACGAATACACTCTACGAGTGTTTTATGATGACATGCCTTGAGTGGTTATTTCTTTTATGATTATGATGATGAGTACTCTGAGTGAGTGTTGATTGAGTTGCACATGTGTTATAGAGTCTCATGGCATGTGCATACTATGACTGATATTGATGATGTTATGCCTTGAGTGGTTTTTCTTCTATGATGAAGATATGCCTTGAGTGGTTTTTAAAGATGATATGGTACCATCATGCATATGCCCGCGTGTGGGTTGCACTCTCATACATAATTATAACTGTGAATTGTGCTGTTTGTGATTGGAGCTGTTGTTGTGTGACCATGAATTGGTGATGTTGATGATGCTATGTGATTGCCTGCTCTCATTTCTCTATTATGTATCTGATTGTGTTTTATTGAAATTCTCACCCCTTCTGCTTGGAATGTTGCTCTATTGTGGCAACGCTGCAGGTAACCGCGAGTGAAGGTCTAGCTGCTTCTTTGTTAGCTGTCGGGAAGTCTGTTTGTGTCGCTCTCTGATACTGTAGCACCTAGGGGGCGTAGTTTAAGTTTGTTAATTTATTAATTAACTGCTGAATGATTTTATGGTTGATGTGAGGCGTGCTCGAGTGGTTTTGGCGGCGATGATTTTTATTCATTTGTGACGTAAAATTCCTTTTGTTTTGGAGTTTAATTTTTATGACGATGGTTTTCTTTGCACAAACTTTAATGAGTGCAAATGATGAGTTTTTATGGCGAGGTAGCATTTCTTTTCTACCAATTAAATTAATATTTTTGAAAAGGAAATTACTCGATAATGACGTGTAAATTGAGGGTAGAAATGGGTGTTACATTAGTGGTATATCGAGCGATTCGGTCTGTCAGACCAAGTTGTCCGATCGTAGAGTCTTTTAGTCCTAATCGTTGTTTATCTTTGTAGTGCGTGCCAGTCGGTCCTAACCGGATTGTTGTATTGTCTATTGTGTTTTCGATTGGTGAACTCGAGTAGAGTTTCATGCTTTGCTTGTTTGATCGTTGATAAATTTGTGAGACCCACCCATTAGTTGGTTACGTTCTCGAGGTAATAGGACGAATGATAGGTTACTCGTAGCTGGGAAGGATCATCAATATTACCTTTGTTAGTGAGGGTTAAAATCCAAGTGACTTTCATAGAGCTCAATATTCCCTTTAGACCGTGTGTTGTGGGCCAATCAAGTGTTTTCTGTGTGAACCTTGTATTTAGGCCCTATTTTGTGACTTTGTTGTTTCGTGATCTTTGAATTCATACAATCTGTGATTTTTGTTTGGCAACTGTTCCATGAATTCTAACTTTACTAGTCTGTGCTTCTATGACTTGGCTTTGTTGTGGTTGGTTGCATTATGTTGTTTTGGAGAGTGAAAATTAAAATGTTTATCGACTCTGCGGGTACTCTTGTGTTTAACCACTATTTTATGGAATACTCAAAAAAATGTGTTTATCTTGTCTAAGTAAACATTACTATGTCTTATTCAAAGTTTTTATAACGTGTTTCTTTTATTTGCTTATGATGCTCTAAACTAAGTGCTTATGAATTGCTTGGTTATCTATATAAGGTTTTTACTGGACAACTAGCGTGTTGTGATATTCTGATTACTATAAGTATAATTTTTCCCCGTGATTGCTATAGTTGTTGATTCCTTTGAGCGAGATTGTAGATGAAAAGATTTTAATGATAACTACATTTTTACAATATTTATTTATTTATTTCGTTTCTCTCAATTGCTCGATTTTTCTAAATGTGGGATGTTGTGAAGCCACCGGCAAATGAAATGACATTTACTTAATTGCATGGTGTTATCTGATTTCTTTCTTTTATAGGGGCCTAGAGATGTTCTAGTACTTTTACTGAAACACAACTTCATGTATGAAACTCTAAAGTTAAACTGTTGATGTTCGTGCTCGTGTTTAATTATATATTAACGATGTGCAAAATTGATCGGTGATGTAGTATTGTATGCTCTATTTTCTCTCCTACGAAGCATGTCACTAACTCTTTATGACCCCAAGAGAAAATATTTTTGAGTTGCCATTTCACAACGAACGACCTCTAATGCCTTGATTACTATGAGAAATATTTTCTTTACCAAGTGCTAGACTTACCGAATTCTTTTATTTTCGGGAGTATAGATGAATGTCATGATTTCAAATATTGACTATATTCTATGTTTCTAGTTTATTCTTGCTTTTACTTTGTGTTTAATTGTTCGCAATGTGTGACAGTGTGAAATCTATGTCTTATGTATTGATTTGTAACCTTCATACTTTTGCGAATTTAAAATTGGTGCCATCTTGTGTTTTCGTGATCTATTTTTGGTACCTTCGTTCTTCTATGATTTGCGTTACATGGTTTTATGATTTACGAGTAAAATTTGTATTGAGACCGCTTTTGAGATTCTATTAAACTAGTTGAAAATTGTTTATGCTCACAAATGTATTTAATTTACTTTAATTAAGCATAAAGTGTTTTGTGTTAGTATATTTTACTTGTGAATTAATGCTTTAGGGTTGATGTTCTGTTGATTACTTTAAGTTGTGTTATCACTACAACTTGCTGCAATGTTGTGATGAGTCTCAATATACATGTGTAAAGGTGGGTCTAACGTTAATAATGGATTTTGATGGGTGTATGGGTAGTTAGGGCTTGAAGAAATCGATTGTGTTGGGATTGTTATATGAGATGAAGGATTGAAATTGTGAGTTAGGTGATTTGATGGGGGTTAGGATCGATTTTCATATATATAAATGATTGAGGGCAGATGATTGAGTACCTAGAAATCGATTTGAGATATGATGTATGATATGTTCTAGTTTTAATTGAATGTTGAGTGGTATGTGGTGACTTAAATTGTACGCTGTTGCTGTTTTGAAAAGAGTACAAATGCTGCTCTTTCGTCAACTTAAAGTGCTGTTGTTGGCCAATTAAAAGAGTTGTTGTCTTGATGTTTTTCAAAACAAAATCTTCTTTATTTGCTTAAAAATGAGTTCTTTGTGTTGCGGTTTATGTTTATAAAATGAGTTGTTGTTTTTATGAAATAATTGTATTCTTTGTTTTATGAAAATGGTATTTGTTTTTATGTTGTAAACGCTCGCATTTTTCACCGCTTTGTTGCGCGCTAAAAGGAAGCATTATTTTCACTCTGTGTTTTGTTGTTCTTTGCGCACTAGAAGACCCTTTATTCACACCTTATTAATGTTCTTTGTTTTCACACTTATTTTCTTTGTTGTTTTTGATGTGGTTTTCTTGTAGAAAAGGCTGCTTTGTTTATTTTTTTTTCTTCTTCGTCTTGTTGTCATTTTCGAATCAAGTTTTCTGATGTTTTATAAATAAAAAGGGTGTGATTATTGTTGTTATTATAAATAAAAAGGTTACGGTGTTGTCATCGTTTTTACAAATTAAATGTATTGTATACTCGATTTTAAGCACACTGTTTACCCAAAATCTTACGAGGATGTTTACTAAAGGTGGACGTACGTTTTCCCAAAAATTAAAGTGTTGGTTTTATGTTTCTTGAGTTGCTATTGTCGTGCTGTAGATGTGCAGTTTATTTATTGGTGTCGCGTTGTGTCCTTGAATTGAGTATGCCGTTATATTAAACTTTATAGGCACTGTTTCTATATTTTTCAAGCGGTCGTTATGTTGAGAATAAGAGTAAGTGGATGTCGCTGTCCTTTGCCTTAGAGACGATGTTTTAGTATTTGATGAGTGGTGGGTGAGTGAGTGATACGAGGTAGCTGTGATGCTACAACACGTGATATTTTGTGTAATAATTTATAATGAGACACGGTGGTATAATATTCATTAATTGCACTAAAAGTGTATATGAATGACTGTTGTTCTTTTCTAATGAGAGTCTAAAAAGCATTATTGGGTTTGGTGTTCTTATTGGAGTTTTGGCGCTTTTTGTGCATGGACTAAAAGTACATAGTCTGGTGAGGTAAGAGATGAGGATACATACCTTAAGTTGAGACTAGGGAGCGGTAGTAAGCCATGCCTTGTTGAGAACATTCATAAATGTTGCTTCTATAAGCCTACTATAGTATGATTAGTAATTGTGAAAAGTAGATTAATTATTTG
Organism: Oxytropis ochrocephala; assembly: GCA_020916435.1. Taxonomy (NCBI): domain Eukaryota; kingdom Viridiplantae; phylum Streptophyta; class Magnoliopsida; order Fabales; family Fabaceae; genus Oxytropis; species Oxytropis ochrocephala. Next base: position 84,419,038 of record CM037090.1, read on the forward strand.
TATGGGATACGACTTGGCTTTCAAGCTTATAAAGTGAGCTTTAAGATATGGGGGTTTCATCGAATAAACCCATAGTGATTGTCACTGAGACTATCTTATTTGATTGTGTTGGGTAGTCGAGTTAAACTTGGTGACTTCGAGATAATAGTTTTAGTACAGAGAGTTAGAGTGTAGAGATGTGTGCATTGCTCTAGGGAACTCTAGTTGAGTTCGGAGAATTCGAGAGACAGAATATAGAATAACGGATAACAACCCTTAGAACAACAAGGACTTCTAGTAGAGGAATACTTTTGTTGTCGGCTTGGAATCGTTGGAATTTCGAGGACGAAATTCTTTTAAGGGGGGGAGAGTTGTAACACCCCGAAAATAAAATAAAATAAAATAATTTAATTAGTTTAATTAATTTGATTAGTTGAATTATTAATTTAGTTGAAGCGTGAGTTAATTAAATTAAAGGTGAATATCATGTTTTGTGTAGGAGTGGGATCGAGTAGTAGTGGGGGGGTGTGTTTGTGAGCCCAATGCGTGAAAGGCCCTGACTTAACCCCAAGGGTTATGCGAAACCCTCACTCCCATTTTCATTCGAGAGAAGAAAACGAAATTTAGAGAGAAGGAGGAGGAGAAGGGTTGCTTGCGCGCTAGGAGAGAGAAGAAGAAGAAGAAGAATTTCGCAGTCCTCAAAAATTTGGTTAGGTGTGTTTTGTGGTTACGTGTGATCTTTGTCAATCGTTTTCTTTGAGCTTACGTTTAAGAGGTAAGGGTGAGCGTTTCGTTTAACATAATTGGGTATATATGGGGTTTTGTGGGATTAGATATTATTTAGGAGGTTTTGGTAAATTTGAGGTTTTGATGAATATGATGTTTTGATGAACATGAGGTGTTGATGAATTTTGATGATTTTTGATGAATTTGATGGTTGATGAGTTTGATAACCACTTGATGATTGAATTGAGGAACAAATGTGTTTTTGGTGTTAATCATGTGTGGGAAGGATTGTTTGATGTTTTCTTGGTGAGCTTTGATGATTTTACTTGATGAAAAATTCGTATTTTTGGAGTTAAGGATCGAGTTGGGTGAAAAGTCGCACATTTTGGAAAAATTCGCACAATACATCGTTATTCTGGATGTTGGCGCTCACTGCGGCTGCAGATGGCGCTTCACACGCTTGATGCAATGCCTGATTCTGCGTGTTTACGTCCAACGGCGCTCACTCGCGCGCCTCACTCGCGCTTCCATGCGCGAGTCCTCGCTTTCACTTGTTTTTCTTTGTTTTGTCATTTGTTTTTGTAAATTGAATATCTTTTGAACCGGGAACCCGATTGAGGTGTTCTAAGATGCGTTGGAAAGCTTATTCAGAGGCCTAGCTGAATATTCTATTTTTAAGGCAAAATAAACTGTTTTGTGGTAGCTGATATAAGAACGAAATGTTATACTATTAGTGTGCTAATTGACTATGGCTAGACTGTGGTTTACCACTGAGGTCAGAATTTCTTTTGCTGGTGTATTTACAAGGGCATCACTGAGAGTCTTGCTAATGTGGCCAATGCCTGTTGCAAGTAGTATCAGTTACCTGAGTAATCCCATAGTCAATCAGTTTACTATTTTATAATCCACAAAGCTAAAAGATAACCGTAATGTATATATATGCTTATGATGACGTGACTATATGATGTTGATGAATGTGTCGGTCCATGCTATGAGTGATTTTGATGATGTGTTATTTATGATTGTGATGTGAATGACGAATACACTCTACGAGTGTTTTATGATGACATGCCTTGAGTGGTTATTTCTTTTATGATTATGATGATGAGTACTCTGAGTGAGTGTTGATTGAGTTGCACATGTGTTATAGAGTCTCATGGCATGTGCATACTATGACTGATATTGATGATGTTATGCCTTGAGTGGTTTTTCTTCTATGATGAAGATATGCCTTGAGTGGTTTTTAAAGATGATATGGTACCATCATGCATATGCCCGCGTGTGGGTTGCACTCTCATACATAATTATAACTGTGAATTGTCTTTGTTTGTGATTGGAGTGCATTGTTGTGTGACCATGAATTGGTGATGTTGATGATGCTATGTGATTGCCTGCTCTCATTTCTCTATTATGTATCTGATTGTGTTTTATTGAAATTCTCACCCCTTCTGCTTGGAATGTTGCTCTATTGTGGCAACGCTGCAGGTAACCGCGAGTGAAGGTCTAGCTGCTTCTTTGTTAGCTGTCGGGAAGTCTGTTTGTGTTGCTCTCTGATACTGTAGCACCTAGGGGGCGTAGTTTAAGTTTGTTAATTTATTAATTAACTGCTGAATGATTTTATGGTTGATGTGAGCGCGTGTTCGAGTGGTTTTAGCGGCGATGATTTTTATTCCATTGTGACGTAAAATTCCTTTTGTTTTGGAGTTTAATTTTTATGACGATGGTTTTGCTGCACAAACTTTAATGAGTGCAAATGATGAGTTTTTATGACGAGGTAGCATTTCTTTTCTACCAATTAAATTAATATTTTTGAAAAGGAAATTACTCTGATAATGACGTGTAAATTGAGGGTAGAAAAGGGGTGTTACAATGTCTGAGAGGGAGGAAATAAGTGAATTTGCGGATTGGTTACTCCAAATTGGTGATGGACACACACATGCGAACGAGTACGGAGAGATGGATGTACAGATCCCCGATGATTTGTTACTGCTAGATCCACACAATCCACTCCAGGCATTGGTTGATTTTGCATATCCAGGTCTGCTCAATAACATGCACACCCTTGGGTTTTTTGAAGAGAGGGCCATCCTAGCACCAACTCTTGATACTGTCGAGCAAGTTAATGACTATGTGTTGTCACAAATCCCTGGGGATGTAGTTGAATACTTGAGCTCTGATACCGTTTGTCAGTCAGATGAAGACAGTGAGATTCAAAGTGATTGGTTCACCCCTGAATTTTTGAATGAGGTCAAATGCTCAGGTATACCGAATCATAAGTTGCTGTTGAAGGTAGGTGTGCCGGTTATGCTTATGAGGAATATAGATCAAGCTGCAGGTCTATGTAATGGTACTAGGTTGATGGTCAACCACTTGGGGACTAACATAATAACAGCTACTGTACTCACTGGGAAGAACATTGGAGACAAGATATTCATACCAAGAATGAATCTTATCCCAAGTGATGCTGGGCTCCCATTTAAATTCAAGCGCAGGCAATTCCCTGTTACAGTTTGTTTTGCAATGACTATCAATAAAAGTCAGGGCCAATCATTGTCACAAGTAGGCATCTACCTACCTAGACCAGTTTTCACCCATGGCCAGTTATACGTTGCCCTTTCCCGTGTAAAATCCAGAAAGGGTCTTAAGTTGCTCATAATCGATGATGACAAGAATTTGATGCGATCCACTAAGAATGTAGTGTATCGTGAGGTTTTCGATAATATTTAACGTTTTTTGTTTGTTGCATGAAATAATATATAATTGAGACTCAACTGTTAAATTCATAAGAATCGAGATTCGAGATCAACGTGAACTAAAACAAATGTAAGAGAAATGATATAAAATAGTGACTTACATGGTATCTTGTTGACAAGAATCCGTGCTTTCTCCGCACGCTTTAAATTTTTGTGTGCTCCTCTTACTGCACTATATCGATTTTCATCTTGAAAAGAGGATGAAAAAATGGTAAATGATGCTAATGGCCTATATTTTGCTATGTTTCTCTAAATGGATCTACAAATAATCAAGACAACAGAAAAAAGTGTCAAGTACTTCTTATCGAACAATGGAATGTAAAATATTTGTAATTGCTTATTAAACTGATAGAATTCATCAACCTGAAATTGGAAAAATTCTTCCAATGTTGTACATGTTTAAGTTAGGGGAAAAGAAGGAAACAACAATGAAAATGTCTCATTCGTCTGCAAGAAGATATGTCATGCTAACAAGAAATTCAAAAAGTTTTCACCGTGTTTTAATTTCTTATATGATCCAAAGATAGATGTCACTTTAATAGATAGAATTATGTAACTTGAGTTATTGAGGTCAAAATACACAGATGAGATGGGGCTGGATCTTTGTCGATAACGTTTAAGACTTTACTTTTTGATAGTGTAAAGCGATCGAAGTAAATATTCCTGAAAATCTAACATTCTCTTATACATGCACCATACACAAAGTGAGACACCATTACAACATTTACACGGTACAAAATCAACATATTGAAGCAAATCCAACTACCAATAGTTCAAAATCTACCAATTTGTTACATAGAGAACCTGTAGGGTGTTTTATTACCCGCATGCCTATACTATATGTAAAGCTGTCAATGATAAACTCTCTACTCACCTATCAACTTGACTTATAGTGAATGTTCATAAAAGATTTTATATCTCCTCCCCAATAAGCGAGAATATATGAGGTCGGCAGCCTGAACAAGCACAGGCCCACCTTACCTTATTCCAAATTTAACTTTATTTAGAAGAGGAAATTTATTTTGTGAATGTTTGATTGCACCTAAAAAATCTTTATTTAGAAGAAGTCTGCAACTTACGAGAACCAAACTTTTAATACAAACTATCAAGCCAACAAAAGGAAAAATCTCTCACAAGCTTTTGTTATTAGGCAAAGGCTCATAAATAGTTCAATATAAAAATAAAAATAAAAATAAAAAGAGAAACAAAATAAATTGAAATCAAATCACCAAAAAAGCAATTAAACTCTTTTAACCCGCATGCATATGACAACCATTTGTTAGTTTATTGACAACATTGAGCTACTGATTATGTATTAAAAATTTAAAAACTACAATAAAAATCTTTGCATATATAAAAAAGCATATATTGTTCCGCATGGTAAAAAATGTTTATTTAAGAATAAAAACTTTGAATGTAAATGTTATCTACCCTTTCATATTCATCTAACCACTTTTCCTCCTCAGCTGCAAATTTCCATTTCTCTACCCTATCTAAGATATCTCTTACGCTTTGAGCTTGCTCTTTGGCCTTTTAATTTGATCATCCATGCTTTGAAGCAATTCAGACAGTCAACATCGCCTGCATAGCCATGAGATCTTATAAGTTTCAAGGAAAATAAAAACTAAGAAGTAAGAACAGACATTATTGATGCACCTATAGTCTCTCTCTAACAATGATCATGGGAGTTTTTAACGAGGAGAGATGGGGAAACTAAAGATATATTCGTGAGCATTTACAATCAAATTTCAAGAAAAAAAAGTTCATCGATACATTAGGCCCGCAAAGAAAAAGAAAGATAGTTCATGTACCGGACTCTATGAGGTTGGTGAGAATCTGTCTAGCCGCTTCACTATCCACATCTATATGAACTTCTCTGTAAATTTCTTCAAGTTCATTCTCCGTCTTTTAAACACCAATTCCTTCATCTTGCGGCTTTCAAAACATTCAATATTTGAACTTCAGCCTCAACACCGCAAAAATGTAAATAATGAAGCATCTTAAACTCAAATTATGCAAGTGAAATTGCAAGATAAATTCATGTCAATTAACGTTTCACTGGTCAATGACATCCATGAAAGGCACCTCGGGGTGACACTTCGTCGTCGGCGGATCTTTGAAATTAATCTAATAACATGGCTAAAGGGCTTTTGCTCATCAACTGGCGTCTCCATAAGATCCCATAACTCGACTAGGAATTTAGCGAATTCTTGATCAAATAGTAAGAAACCGCCGAATCCAAGACCAATAGTAACGGCGATCAGATGATGGTGATGACAAGTTCTGAGAACGGCGAAGCGATGGAGGATTAGGAAAGTAGGGATTTAACCCTCAATTTCGTTTTCGCATTAAGAGCAAGTTGAGTTATACTGTCAAGCAAATGACCAAAATACCCCGGATTAAATTTTAGAATTTCTTTACTGCCCAATCACATTTATCACCAAGTTTAATCAAACTCTCATTTTAATACTACTAAAAAAAACTCTCATTGTATATGACGATTTTTTTGAAGCAATTGTATAAGCTGTTATTCAATACACAGTAACAAAATACCTCATGATTTGTAGTCGGTGTATCATTATGTATATAATATTATATATATATATATATTATATGCTGTGTGAACCAAAATTGTATATTTTGGATAATAAGTTTATCTACGACTTTAAGATTGAATATTATTAAACTTGCACAACTTCACAATTTTGCTAAATTAAACAAATTAGTTCAGCGTAACGTTAAATTATTATAAATTATGTTTAAAATAAATGTATACCCGTGCTGGCACGGGTCATACATACTAGTAACAATATATATAAGCTAGAGCGACCTATCTCTAATTCTAAGTTCTAACATTTGAAAAGCAAGTGGTGTGTCAAATTCTTAACAAAGTTATGGCTATTGACACTCCTCTACTAGATGACAACATTAACTCTCCTAGTGTTGATGAAGTTGAGAAGCCACTTACCTTTGTTAAGAGATTTGGGTTTGAATCAAAGAAGCTATGGAAATTAGCAGCTCCAGCAATCTTAACTGCTTTATGTCAGTTCTCACTTGGTGGACTCACTCAAACGTTTGTTGGCCATGTTGGTGAGCTCGATCTTGCAGCCTTTTCTGTTGAAAACTCTTGCATTGCTGGCTTTGCCTTTGGATACATGGTATGGTACCCAATTCAACTTAGAATAAACCTTCAATTTAGTAGTTAAAACATCACATTTAGAAGTGTCAATTTTGGTCCAGTACACTGGGTCGGCCTGATGGCCAAGTATTTTGGGCTAAGTTGGTTAAAAAGAGACCCATAAAAAACCAGGTCGTTTTAGCCAAGTCCTGTCCCACAAGCAAGGTTGGGCCCCTTTTTACGCTTTTTCAATATACTTTTTGTGGTTTCCTTGCTAAAAAGTTGGATTTGGCCAGGTCGAGCCGCTGTCACAATGTTTTGGACTGGGCTAGGTTTCAAAATACATAGGCTAGAAGGCAATTGGGCGGGCCCAACCCAACTCGTTTTTACGTTTTGGCCCAATGGGCCAGAACGTGTCGGGCTGGGCAGCTAGTTTGACAGCTCTAATCGTATTATCTCCTATTTAGTCCATAAACCATGTAAATTTGAAAATCCATTGAGTAGGGCCTAAAGTTTATTTTTCTCTATGAATTTAGTCTCTAAACAACAAATTTCAGAGACTAAATTGATGAGAGATAGAAACTTTAAGTTCTTTTTAACAGTTTTTTATACTTAATTTGAGAACTTGCTGATGAAATTTTCATTTTTAATTTGGGTTTCATTTTACTATTCAGTTGTAGTTTAAGTAACTACATTTGAATCATTTTGTTGTTGACTACAGTTGGGTATGGGAAGTCCATTGGAGACACTGTGTGGGCAATCATATGGTGCAGGTCATATAAGAATGTTGGGAGTTTACATGCAAAGATCATGGATCATATTGTTCACTACTGCCATTTTATTGTTGCCAATTTATATTTGGTCACCTCCCATCTTGAAGCTCATTGGACAAACTACTAAAATATCAGATGCTGCTGGTCAGTTCTACTTCTAATGTTTGTGTTTTACCCCTAGGTTGTGCTCTCGAACAAAATAGTCTAATTATAAAATAAACTATTTTATTTAGATTTTTCTTTTACATAAATTTTAGGATGAGAGGATGGCGTCACAATTCAAAGCAAGAAAAATCTTTTGGCTTTTTAAACATTTATAAAGGGAATTACTGTCATACCTTAATTTTGTCCGTCCAAGTCAAAAGCTTTTTTTTCAACGAGAGCTTAAGCAAAGCAAACATAAAGAGTATTTACAAGTTGCTATGAACAATTGAATACATGAGTAGGTGAGCATGTGGATGCATGAATATACAATAGAATGCAAGGCACAACATTATTGAATGCATGATTAGGCAAGTATATGAATGCATGATTATACAATTATGAAATGCAAGGCATAGCATTATTGAATGCATGATTAGGCAAGTATATGAATGCATTAGTATACAATTATGAATGCAAGACATGATATTAATATATGCATGAGCATTTAAGAGGGTATGAAAATACAAGAGATAAAAGCTCATATGAGTGCATGGATGATAAGATGCAAAGTGTAAAAAGGTTTTGGGTATTTTTGCAAATAAACAAGTAGTAAAAAACTTTAGTAAAAAGTTAATGAATAGTAGAGTAAAAATGCATGAGATGAATGGTTACTATTTAATGAGATAGTAAAGTAAAAGGTTAAAATGTTTTTTTTACTTTTTTGGTAAAATGTTAATGAGTGGTAAGGTAAACATGAAAATGAGTGGTAAAAAGGTTAAAAACATATTAACACACTTACACATTTCTATACAAAATCAAACACACATTTTAAGCACTAAAATGAACCCTAAAAAGGCCTCTAAGGCCGAAACCTTATATGAACAAAAACATCAAATTATTTCATGCTTAAATTCAAGATCAACACATGGACCAAAATCATGCAAGTTTAAGCACATCAATCATTCATTTACACAAAAATCAAAGAGTAAAAGGAAAACAAACAAAAACCCTAACTTTTAAGGCCTAAAACCGAAACTCCTACATCCCTCAAGATCAAAACAAAATTCAAACTTGCAAGTTATGACATGAACAATAAGATGCATATATCATATAAAAATTCTTTATTCATGAAAAGGTGACAAAATGAGTGTGAAAAATGCAAAAACATGGTTGAAAACACAAGACACCTCTCATCAAGGCCAAGGGTTCACTTCAAACACCCAAGGCTCCCAAAGTCCTTGACATAGTGTTTGAAATGAACCCTCTAAGCCTCTTAGAGAGGAAAGAGGAGTAGAAGGGAGATTCACATGTTAATAGTTAAAATGCAAGAGATAAGATGTTTACCTCAAGATCAAAGCTACACAAGAATAGAAAAAATGAAGATCAAGACCAAAACACCAACAAATGTCACGCAAACTTGAAGAAAGCAAGCTCCTTGGTGATATCAAAATGGAATCAAGGATGAAAAAAAAGAAGATATGTGAATGTGGAGTGGATTTGAGGTGATTTGGTGGATGAAACTTGAAAAGAAAATGGAGGAGGAGAAGGGAGAGGGTTCGGCCAAGAGGAGGAGGAGGAGAGGAGAGATTGCTAGCTAGGGTAAAATGAGAGTGTGTATATGAGAGGCTCTCTTGCTTTTGGGTTTTTATATGGGGTAAAAACTAAAGGGGTAATTAGGGTAATGTGCTTCTTGCAAACCAATAGGATTTGAGATAAATTTTGAATCAATGGTCAAGATGCAATATCACATGGATTGAGGGTAATTAAAAGCATAAAATTGGAGAGAGAGAGGGCTGAAATGCGCAGCCTAAGGAATGGGGTGAAGGATAAGCTCATTTACAAAATTGTATTTTTCCATAAAGCTTATTACACAAGTGCCATTTTGATTCAAATGAAGGGTGAGGATTGTATTTCATATTCAAATGGAAGGCCATGATTTAATACAATATGCAAAAAATAAAAATAAATGAAAATGGGGTGTATAATGGCTGAAGTGCGCAGCAAGGGAGAGTGGGAGAGTGAGTGGAATTGCAAATTGTACTATTGTACTATCCTTATCCTTTCAAAATTCAAAAGAATGTAGAATATTCCCTTCTAGATCATTCTTCCCAATTCATGCCATTTTGGGCCATATCCTATGATTCAATGATTGGGCTCTGAATTTTATGATCTCACCAATCCCAAAATTAATTTATTTACCCTACCTCAGAGGAAAAGACCATTTTACCCTTCTATCCAAAAACTAGGTTTTTAGGCCAAAAGGTCTAATATTTATGCACAAAAATAATCACAATGGAGCACAAATATCCCTTAAATAAATCATTGATGATTATTCAAGGATTTGGGACAAAAGACCGCTTTTATTGTGAAATGACCAAAATGCCCTTTTACTCTAAAAACCCTAGTTTTTGCCTGAAACACACTTCCACTTCAAAAATGATTTTTCACCCTAGGAGTGACCTCTAGTACCTTGAAATGCATGTTGGATGACTTGTTTTGAGGAATTGTCCCCTATTTGTGAAAAAGACCAAAATACCCTTTTGCATTGAAAAATCCTAATTTGTCTAAAAAGTGCATTCCAACTCCAAAAATGATTCTAGAAACTTTGAAATGACTTTAAAAACCTAAATGCAATGCATGATGCTTTTTTTTACTTTTTAATTTAATTATTTTGGGGAAAATTCGGGTTTTAACCCAAGCCGGACAAAATTGGGTATGACAGCTGCCCCTCTTTATCTAGATTTTAACAAGGAATATGGATTGGCCGATGCATATTCCGAGGCAGAATAGATATAAAGAATTCAGAAATTATACCGTTTTTTTCTACTTAGGGAAAAACCCGAATTTTCCTTTTTCTTTTTGGGTGAACGGATGCCAGCCAGAAACGACTGTAATGAATGCAGTGCTAACCCTCAGTAAGCTAACAAAACAGGAAATAAATTGGTGCCAACCCTCAGGCGGCAAAGCAAAAAGTAAATTGGTGCCAACCCTCGGGTGGCATAAACAGCAAGAAATAAAGCGATAAATAAAACAGTAAAGAAAGTACCGTCCTCTGATAAGCCGACACTAGCAGGGAAGAAAGTGATAAAGAGTGCGGTAGAGAAGGAGCGCCCATCGCTCTGAAGGAACACTTGGGTTCAGAAGGAGCACTTGCGGCTCTGAAGGAACACTTGGGCTCTGAAGGAACACTTGGGCTCTGAAGGTGGCCTATTCGAGCGGCCTGAGGTTCAATATCAAGTTGTAGGACTGATACATTTTACCTTGATGGACTTACACTATGTTTTATACTGACACAGCTAGTCTGAAGGACGCGAAGTCTGGGGGGCCGATCCGTCATGCTCCGTGATGACTTGGCGAGATGAAGGACACGAGTGCGAGAGGCCGTCCGTGATGACTTGGCGAGATGAAGGACACGAGGTCTGAGAGGCCGATCCGTCATGCTCCGTGATGACTTGGCGAGATGAAGGTCGAGTTCAAAGTCGCTGCTTGGACTGTTGATTTGAACTAAACTGAAGGACCCTAGGGTCTGAGGATTCGTTGGCGCTCGATAACGACGGGATCTGAAGGGACGCATTGGTCCCGAGGGGGACGACGACGGTCTGAAGGATTCGCAAATCTCGCTGATAGGATCGATTGAGAGGGCCAATGCTGGCGTATTGAATTGAGGTACCTGCATACGTCAGTTGATGCAAGGGATGATGCATGAAGTATGGGTGCATGTTATGCAAAGGCATGTTATGCAGGAGCATGTAATGCGAGTGCATGTAATGCTATGATTTTGGTGTGATGATGCATGTGATAGACTGCTTTCTTTTGTTCTTTTATTTTGTTTGATTCTTTTCCGACCAGCTTTCTGTTTTCTGGTTATTTGTTTTTTCATGTTTTTTTCCGACCAGCTTTCTTTTTTTCTGATCATTCATTTTTGCTTTTTTTTTGACAAATGCTTATTCTTTTGCTGGTTCAACCGACTCCCGACACTCCTGGCACGAGACTGAGAGGCCGAGGGAGATTGCAGGGCTCATGAATCGAATGCGCGTTTGCTCTTTGGTTCGCCATTTGGAATGGTCTGTGAGGGCAGCGTTCTTTGTAAGGTTAATTATCTTTAGGAAGTTGCTTATTTCCCGTGACTTTTAAAGATTTCGCAATGATTTATAATGCCTTATGATGTATGCACATGTTTTACAGTTCTGGATCACCATCATCATAAAACGCTTATTTTGAGCAGAAAAAGCAGGAATAACAACAAACAAGACATGAGAAAAGTTGGGCTTTATTGATGTGGAAGCCGATCGTACAGAACGTTACGACGACTGTTTAGTACATTTGAGAGTTTTAAACTACAAAAAGACACGAAAACAAAAGAGAAGCTAATTTCTGACTGTCCGTCTCTGTGGAGCAGTGCCGACATCTGTGTCCTTGACCTTGATCGCTCCCTCATTCAAGTTTTCGGGGAAGTTGTATGCCTTTCTTTACTTTTCATGCCCAAGTTTTCTGACCCTAATTTTTGCCTGGATCGCCCTTTGCGGGTTTTCAATCCACCGGGTCGCTCTGATTTTGCCTAGGCCGCCCTTTCGAGTTTTCAACCTAGCGAGCTAATTCTTATGTAAATGAATGCATGATTATACAATTATGAAATGCAAGGCATAGCATTATTGAATGCATGATTAGGCAAGTATATGAATGCATGAGTATACAATTATGAATACAAGACATGATATTAATATATGCATGAGCATTTAAGAGGGTATGAAAATACAAGAGATAAAAGCTCATATGAGTGCATGGATGATAAGATGCAAAGTGTAAAAAGGTTTTGGGTATTTTTGCAAATAAACAAGTAGTAAAAAACTTTAGTAAAAAGTTAATGAATAGTAGAGTAAAAATGCATGAGATGAAACCTATTTAATGAGATAGTAAAGTAAAAGGTTAAAATGTTTTTTTTACTTTTTTGGTAAAATGTTAATGAGTGGTAAGGTAAACATGAAAATGAGTGGTAAAAAGGTTAAAAACATATTAACACACTTACACATTTCTATACAAAATCAAACACACATTTTAAGCACTAAAATGAACCCTAAAAAGGCCTCTAAGGCCGAAACCTTATATGAACAAAAACATCAAATTATTTCATGCTTAAATTCAACATCAACACATGGACCAAAATCATGCAAGTTTAAGCACATCAAGCATTCATTTACACAAAAATCAAAGAGTAAAAGGAAAACAAACAAAAACCCTAACTTTGGAGTGGAATATTTGAGGTGATTTGGTGGATGAAACTTGAAAAGAAAATGGAGGAGGAGAAGGGAGAGGGTTCGGCCAAGAGGAGGAGGAGGAGAGGAGAGATTGCTAGCTAGGGTAAAATGAGAGTGTGTATATGAGAGGCTCTCTTGCTTTTGGGTTTTTATATGGGGTAAAAACTAAAGGGGTAATTAGGGTAATGTGCTTCTTGCAAACCAATAGGATTTGAGATAAATTTTGAATCAATGGTCAAGATGCAATATCACATGGATTGAGGGTAATTAAAAGCATAAAATTGGAGAGAGAGAGAGGGCTGAAATGCGCAGCCTAAGGAATGGGGTGAAGGATAAGCTCATTTACAAAATTGTATTTTTCCATAAAGCTTATTACACAAGTGCCATTTTGATTCAAATGAAGGGTGAGGATTGTATTTCATATTCAAATGGAAGGCCATGATTTAATACAATTTGCAAACAATAAAAATAAATGAAAATGGGGTGTATAATGGCTGAAGTGCGCAGCAAGGGAGAGTGGGAGAGTGAGTGGAATTGCAAATTGTACTATTGTACTATCCTTATCCTTTCAAAATTCAAAAGAATGTAGAATATTCCCTTCTAGATCATTCTTCCCAATTCATGCCATTTTGTGCCATATCCTATGATTCAATGATTGGGCTCTGAATTTTATGATCTCACCAATCCCAAAATTAATTTATTTACCCCACCTCAAAGGAAAAGACCATTTTACCCTTCTATCCAAAAACTAGGTTTTTAGGCCAAAAGGTCTAATATTTATGCACAAAAATAATCACAATGGAGCACAAATATCCCTTAAATAAATCATTGATGATTATTCAAGGATTTGGGACAAAAGACCGCTTTTATTGTGAAATGACCAAAATGCCCTTTTACTCTAAAAACCCTAGTTTTTGCCTGAAACACACTTCCACTTCAAAAATGATTTTTCACCCTAGGAGTGACCTCTAGTACCTTGAAATGCATGTTGGATGACTTGTTTTGAGGAATTGTCCCCTATTTGTGAAAAAGACCAAAATACCCTTTTGCATTGAAAAATCCTAATTTGTCTAAAAAGTGCATTCCAACTCCAAAAATGATTCTAGAAACTTTGAAATGACTTTAAAAACCTAAATGCAATGCATGATGCTTTTTTTTACTTTTTAATTTAATTATTTTGGGGAAAATTCGGGTTTTGACCCAAGCCGGACAAAATTGGGGTATGACAGCTGCCCCTCTTTATCTAGATTTTAACAAGGAATATGGATTGGCCGATGCATATTCCGAGGCAGAATAGAGATAAAGAATTCAGAAATTATACCGTTTTTTTCTACTTAGGGAAAAACCCGAATTTTCCTTTTTCTTTTTGGGTGAACGGATGCGGCCCGAAAGCGAGCGTAATGAATGCGAGTGCTAACCCTCGATAAGCTAACAAAACAGGAAATAAATTGGTGCCAACCCTCAGGCGGCAAAGCAAAAAGTAAATTGGTGCCAACCCTCGGGTGGCATAAACAGCAAGAAATAAAGCGATAAATAAAACAGTAAAGAAAGTACCGTCCTCTGATAAGCCGACACTAGCAGGGAAGAAAGTGATAAAGAGTGCGGTAGAGAAGGAGCGCCCATCGCTCTGAAGGAACACTTGGGTTCTGAAGGAGCACTTGCGGCTCTGAAGGAACACTTGGGCTCTGAAGGAACACTTGGGCTCACGGTGGCCTATTCGAGCGGCACGAGGTTCAATATCAAGTTGTGGGGTGATACATTTTACCTTGATGGACTTACGCTATGCTTTATATCGACGACACCTACTAGTCGAAGGGACGCGAAGTGCTGGGGCCGATCCGTCATGCTCCGTGATGACTTGGCGAGATGAAGGACACGAGGTCTGAGAGGCCGATCCGTCATGCTCCGTGATGACTTGGCGAGATGAAGGTCGAGTTCAAAGTCGCTGCTTGGACTATTGATTTGAACTAAACTGAAGGACCCTAGGGTCTGAGGATTCGTCGGCGCTCGATAACGACAGGATCTGAAGGGACGCATTGGTCCCGAGGGGACGCACGGGTCCTGAAGGGATTCGCAAATCCTGTTGATAGACTGATTGAGAGGGCCAATGCTGGCGTATTGAATTGAGGTACCTGCATACGTCAGTTGATGCAAGGGATGATGCATGAAGTATGGGTGCATGTTATGCAAAGGCATGTTATGCAGGAGCATGTAATGCTATGATTTTGGTGTGATGATGCATGTGATAGACTGCTTTCTTTTGTTCTTTTATTTTGTTTGATTCTTTTCCGACCAGCTTTCTGTTTTCTGGTTATTTGTTTTTTCATGTTTTTTTCCGATCAGCTTTCTTTTTTTCTGATCATTCATTTTTGCTTTTTTTTGACAAAGGCTTATTCTTTTGCTGGTTCAACCGACTCCCGACACTCCTGGCACGAGACTGAGAGGCCGAGGGAGATTGCAGGGCTCATGAATCGAATGCGCGTTTGCTCTTTGGTTCGCCATTTGGAATGGTCTGTGAGGGCAGCGTTCTTTGTAAGGTTAATTATCTTTAGGAAGTTGCTTATTTCCCGTGACTTTTAAAGATTTCGCAATGATTTATAATGCCTTATGATGTATGCACATGTTTTACAGTTCTGGATCACCATCATCATAAAACGCTTATTTTGAGCAGAAAAAGCAGGAATAACAACAAACAAAACATGAGAAAAGTTGGGCTTTATTGATGTGGAAGCCGATCGTACAGAACGTTACGACGACTGTTTAGTACATTTGAGAGTTTTAAACTACAAAAAGAGACGAAAACAAAAGAGAAGCTAATTTCTGACTGTCCATCTCTGTGGAGCAGTGCCGACATCTGTGTCCTTGACCTTGATCGCTCCCTCATTCAAGTTTTCGGGGAAGTTGTATGCCTTTCTTTACTTTTCATGCCCAAGTTTTCTGACCCTAATTTTTGCTGGATCGCCGCTGCGGGTATTCAATCCAAGGTCGCTCCGATTTTGCCTAGGCCGCCCTTTCGGGTTTTCAACCTAGCGAGCTAATTCTTGCTTGGCTCGTCTTTCTCTTTTTTCACTTATTTCTTTCAGGCATAATACTTCTTCACTGAGTCTGAATTGACTGGGTTCTTGAGATCTTCCCCGTCCATGTTTGTGAGTATTAGCGCTCCTCCAGAAAAAGCTTTCTTGACTACATATGGGCCGTCATAAGTGGGTGCCCATTTCCCTCGAGGGTCACTCTGGATAGGCAGTATCTTTTTGAGTACTAAATCTCCCTCATTGAACTCGCGGGGACGAACTTTCTTGTCGAAAGCAGTTCTCATTCTCTGTTGGTACAGCTGTCCATGGCACAAAGCTGCAATCCTCTTTTCTTCAATGAGGTTTAGCTGATCCATGCGGGCCTGTACCCACTCTGCTTCATCCAATTTGGTTTCCATCAAGACCCGCAGGGAGGGTATCTCAACCTCAATGGGAAGTACTGCTTCTGACCCATATACCAAGGAGAAAGGGGTTGCCCCAGTCGATGTACGCACTGAGGTACGGTAGCCATGCAAAGCAAAGGGAAGCATCTCATGCCAATCCTTGTAGGTTACCACCATCTTTTGCACAATTTTCTTGATATTCTTGTTGGCTGCTTCAACTGCCCCATTCATCTTGGGACGGTACGGGGAGGAATTATGATGCTGGATTTTGAATTCTTTGCACAGGTCCTTCATCATTTTGCTGTTCAAGTTGCTGCCATTATCAGTGATGATCCTGTCGGGAAGACCATATCGGCAAATCAGATCTTTCTTGACAAACTTGGCAACCACTGAACTGGTTATACTGGAGTATGAGGCAGCTTCAACCCACTTTGTGAAATAGTCAATGGCGACCAGGATGAAACGATGCCCATTCGATGCTTTGGGTTCAATTGGACCTATGACGTCCATGCCCCACATTGAGAATGGCCAAGATGCAGTCAGAACACTTAGTTTGGCAGGCGGCATATGGATATGATCAACATAGATCTGGCATTTGTGGCACTTTCTTACAAAGCTATAACAATCTGATTCCATCTGGAGCCAGTAATAACCTGCCCTAAGGATCTTTCTAGCCATGGTGTGTGTAACATCCGGCATCGCTTCGAAGCGCCGGCGCCCCACGAACCAACACGAGTCTTTTCGGCATGTTTTGTCCTCACTTGCATGCTTTAGGAAACTTTCAGAAGGTCACCCATCCCACTACTACTCCAAGCCAAGCACGCTTAACTATGGAGTTCTTATGGGATGAGCTCCCGAAAAGAAGATGCACCTTGTTGGTATAGGTAGTTCAAATCAATTCTTTTAAGCCTTCCTTCAATGCATGCCCCATACCGCGACCTCGGGATCCCTCCGATTAGGTGCGTATTCGGTTCATTCACGTGCCCTTCGCTTTGAAGGCGCCAGAGCCACTCTTTGCCATGCCACCTTTTTGGGCACCGACGATCACTCCCGCCTCCTCACCCCGGATGTCACATGCCCACTAGCTTCCGCTTGGTTCGTCCTCGAACCACACCGTCTTGGGAGAGGTCTGCGCTCTCGATACCATTTGTAACATCGCATCGCTTCCAAAAGCGCGATCGCCCCACGAACCAACACGAGTCTTTTCAGCATGTTTTGTCCTCACTTGCATGCTTTCCGGGAAACTTCCCAGAAGGTCACCCATCCCACTACTACTCCAAGCCAAGCACGCTTAACTATGGAGTTCTTATGGGATGAGCTCCCGAAAAGAAGATGCACCTTGTTGGTATAGGTAGTTCAAATCAATTCTTTTAAGCCTTCCTTCAACATGCAGATACCCCATACGCATGACCTCGGGATCCTCTCATTCCGGTGCGTATTTGGTTCATTCACGTGCCCCTTTCGCTTTGAAGCTGCCAGGAGCCACTCTTTGCCATGCCACCTTTTTGGGCACCGACGATCACTCCCCGCCCTCCTCAGCCCCGGATGTCACAGTGTGCCCACTGGAATGGGTCCCAAATGAGCCTTCGTGCACATCTTTCATGATTCTCTCAGCTTCTTCTTTGGCAACACACCTCAGGAGAACCATGTCGTGATTTCTTTTGTAGAGAACTTCACCACTCAAGAAGAAATTCCTTGATAACCTTCTGAGAGTTCTCTTGTCATTCTCTGATGCCCCAGGTGGGTATTCCTGATTAGTGATGTACTGCTTGATGTCATGATACCAAGGCTTCTCGTCGGGCTCTTCATCTATTGCCGTGCAGTAGTGATGCGCAGGCAGGCTCCGATGCTGAATTCTGATATTAGTCAAGTTCTTGTCACAGTTAACATTGAACATAGAAGACAGTGTTGCCAAGGCGTCGGCCAGTTGATTTTCACCTCGAGGGATATGCTGGAAGGTGATCTCATCAAAAGACTTCATCAACTCTTGCAGGTAATCACAGTAAGGAATCAGTTTAGGATCTCTGGTCTCCCAATCGCCTCTTACTTGATGAATAACCAGGGCTGAGTCCCCGTACACATATAGTCTTTTAACATTCCATTCTAGGGCTGCTTGAACACCTAGGATGCACGCTTCATACTCTGCTATGCTATTTGTGACATAGAAGCTCAGTCTTGTAGTGACGGGAATGAAACGGTTGTTAGGAGATATCAACACAACGCCTGCTCCGTGTCCCCATACATTTGACGCACCATCAAATATCATTCTCCACCTTTCGCTTTCTTGGGACTTCCCTTCATCGAATAGTGCCATGATGTCTTCATCAGGAAAATCATGCCGCATTGGTTGGTAGTCCGGAATTGGTTGGCAGGCCAAATATTCAGCAAGTGCACTACCTTTGACTGCTTTTTGTGTGACGTACAGGATATCGTATTCTGACAATTGCATCTGCCAACGGGCAATTCGTCCTGTAAGAGCTGGCTTCTCAAATATATACTTGATTGGATCCATTTTTGATACCAACCAAGTTGTATGACTCAGCATGTACTGCCTTAAACGATGAGCGGCCCACACTAGGGCACAACAAGTCTTTCCAGCATAGAATACCTTGTCTCACAGTCAGTGAACTTTTTGCTTAGATAGTATATGGCATGCTCCTTTTTCGGATTCATCGTGCTGACCCAACACACAGCCCATTGAATTGTCTAACACTGTAAGGTATAAAATGAGAGGCCTGCCAGACACAGGTGGCATCAAGACTGGTGGATTCTGCAAATACACCTTGATTCTTTCAAAGGAAACTTGACACTGATCATTCCATTTCAACTCTTGATTTTTGCATAGCAATTTGAAGATTGGCTCGCAAGTAGCAGTCAGCTGGAAGATGAATCGGGAGATGTAATTCAGCCTTCCGAGGAAACCACAGACTTCTTTCTCTGTTTCAGGCACTGGCATTTCGAGGATGGCTTTTACTTTGTCTGGATCCACCTCAATTCCTTTCTGGCTGACAATGAAGCCTAACAGCTTCCCTGATCTCACCCCAAACGTGCACTTGGCTGGGTTCAATTTGAGTTTATATTTCCTCAACCGCTCAAAGAGCTTCTGCAGATTGACAATGTGCTCCTCGTCGGTTTTGGATTTTGCGATCATGTCATCAACATAAACCTCAATCTCTTTATGCATCATATCGTGAAATAAGGTAACCATGGCCCTCTGGTAGGTTGCACCAGCATTCTTCAATCCGAATGGCATGACCTTATAACAAAATGTTCCCCAAAGTGTTATGAAGGTTGTCTTTTCCATGTCCTCAAGGTCCATCTTGATCTGATTATATCCCGAATATCCATCCATGAAGGAGAATAACGAGTGTTGAGCTGTACTATCTACTAAGACATCGATGTGAGGCAAAGGAAAATCATCCTTAGGACTAGCACGATTCAGATCTCGGTAGTCAACGCACATTCTGACCTTCCCATCCTTCTTGGGAACTGGGACAATATTGGCAACCCATTGCGGGTATTTGGCCACTGCTAGGAACCCTGCATCGAATTGCTTCTTCACTTCATCTCTGATTTTGAGGGACATTTCTGGTTTCATCCTTCTCAATTTCTGCTTGACAGGTGGGCATTCAGGCTTGACCGGTAGCTTGTGTACCACAATGTCTGTGTCCAACCCGGGCATATCTTGGTAGGACCATGCAAACACATCCACATAATCGTGCAACAGCTGAACCAACTTCATGCGATCTTCATCGCTCATGGTGGTACCCACTTTGACCTCTCTCTTATTTTCAGCCGTACCCAAGTTGATCACTTCAGTAGATTCTTCGTGTGGCTGAATTACCCTTTCTTCCTGGTTCATTAACCTTATGAGTTCTGGAGGAGCTTCCCAGTCTTCCTCAACATCCCCCTCAGCCTGATTGATGGGGTGATCAAAGTCAAAAGTGGGTATCGTCGACCTTCTTTTTTGAGAGACTATTCTTTGTAGATCTGCATTTTGCCGAAGCGAAAAAGCAGAATGAAAGGCGAAACAAAGAGACAAGCAAACAATAAAACAGAAAATAATTCACGCAATGAAGATAAAAATGATTTTTATTGATTGAGAAATTCAAAACAAGCGTTTTTATTGATGATGATGACTTAGAAAGTAAAAACATGTGTGCCCCTAACAACTGGTCCTATGGCCTTGGGCAGAGCCACAGGGTTGCATTACAAATGATTACTTTAAATTAAAAGACACAGGAGGATCAGCAGCCTTCCAATTCTTTAATTCTTCACCGGTGTCGCAACGACGAACCAGACTCGCCTCGCCTTCTTCAGACTCAGAACCTTCTCCGATGACAGCAACTTGGTTGTATTGCTCAATCTCCTCATCCCATCCTGTGGGCTGAATGTCTTCCAGTCGGATTCGAGCACTCTCGGGAGCATCATATCTGACCAAGTAATCAAACCTTCCACTAGGCTCTCCTAGGGTATCCCAACATCCTTTCTTTGTCATGGGGACAACCACTTGGTTGTGCTGCTCATCTTCTTCATCCCATCCCGTAGGCTGGATGTCTTCTATTCGGATTCGAGCACTCTCAGGAGCGTCATATCTGACCAAATAATCAAACTTTCCACTAGGCTCTCCTAGGGTATCCCAACATCCTTCCTTTGTCATGGGGACAACCACTTGGTTGTGCTGCTCATCTTCTTCATCCCATCCCGTAGGCGGGATGTCTTCTATTCGGATTCGAGCACTCTCAGGAGCGTCATATCTGACCAAATAATCAAATTTTCCACTGGGCTCCCCTAGGGCATCCCAACACTCCTCTTTTGTAGGCACTAATGTTATGTCCTTAATGGTTTCTTCTTTGTATGAGAAAGGAACTGGGTCTTCAGTGACTGTTGGTCGAGCACTGACTTGAACCATTCTTGGATCAGGATTGCGCAGAATTTCAATTGGCTTTTTGGCCTCTCTACCGCTGTCTGAATATAGAGTCAACACTTCATCTTCCATTCCATGAGTTCCTATCTGAACCATGTATCGATCCATCAAGTCCTGCAAGATCATCGAGAAGCTTTCACAATCTCCTACACACAAAGAGTCAGCACACCCTTCTTCATGGCAACACCCTTTTTTGACAACCTCAGCCCGGCATAACTCAGCGTAAATGACACTTAGAGGAGTCTTGATCTCGTGCACTTTCTTTACCAATCGCCCACCAGAACTTTCTATAGCGTTGGTAGCTGGCCTCTGATGACCCGGAAACGGGTTAGTTGTTGTATTCGGGCTGTTCTGCTTGAATGAGATCCAACCGGCATCTATCAGATCTTGCACCACGTGTTTAAAGGCTTTACATTCCTCTACCCCATGGCCGACCCCGTTTTCATGGAAACTGCAGGTAGCATTGGCATTGTATCCTCTGGGAAATGGTGGCTGGACGACTTTCATTGGCCGGGTGTTGATCAGGTTGTTGGAAGTCAAGTGATTAAACAGCTCCGTGTATGTCATCGGAATTGGGTCAAAGCTGGTTCGCTTCTTGAACTGGTACCCCTGAGCCTTGGGACTATCATTGCCTTGCTGGGGTGGCACAGGAGCAGAGAATGGAATAGTTTGTGGTGGAGGAGTACCAAAAGATGAATTTCCCCCTGAGATGACATTAGTTTCTCCTTCTTTCTTTTTAGGGAAATGGGGCTGGTACTTCTTCTGATTGTTGGACCCACCAGAGCTCCCTGCATTACCGAGGTGATTCGAAATCTTCCCGCTTCGAAGGCCATGTTCAAGTCTTTCCCCGAAGACTATCATGTCGGAGAAACTGGTTGAGACACTTGTGATCAGCCTGTCATAATAGATTGCTGGCAGAGTTTCCAGGAACATGTACACCATCTCTTTCTCAGTCAAAGGAGGTTGAACCTGAGCGGCCGTGCTTCGCCATTTCTGAGCGTACTCCTTGAAAGTCTCTTTTTCGCCCTTGCTCATATGCTGCAACTGCGACCTATCAGGAGCCATGTCCATGTTGTACTTATATTGCTTCATGAACGCTTCAGACAAATCCTTCCAACAACGGATTTCGGAGGATTGCAACTTCATATACCAATCCAGAGGAGCTCCCGCCAAACTGTTTTGGAAGTAGTAAATCAGTAATTTGTCATCATTGGCATAGGGACCCATTTTTCGGACGAACATCGTAACATGGCTCTCTGGACAGCCAATCCCTCTGTACTTGTCTACCTCAGGAGCTTTGAACTTTGGTGGTAAAACCAAATCTGGGACTAAACATAGCTCACGGGCTTCTTTGGCTCTAACACCAGTGCCTTCCATTGCCCTTACTCTTTCTTCAAGTGCGCGGATCAGATCATTTGGCTGAGCACCCTCAAACATGTGCCCCTGGGGGTGACTCCCCATACTGTAAAAATATCCTCCTCCTGGCTGAAGAACATTTTGAGGGCGTGCCGCAAGCCCCGGAGTGGGACTGAGCACAACATGAGGTTG
The DNA here is from genome assembly GCA_020916435.1 of Oxytropis ochrocephala. Lineage (NCBI taxonomy): Eukaryota > Viridiplantae > Streptophyta > Magnoliopsida > Fabales > Fabaceae > Oxytropis > Oxytropis ochrocephala. The sequence goes on from CM037090.1 coordinate 84,441,676, forward strand.
GGAAGTGCAGTGCGAACCTCCGGCAGCTCCCGAGCACGATGGATGATGACTTGATTAGGCGCGATCATACCAAGCGTGAGTAGGTCTAGTAGATTGCGGCATGTACCCAGCAGGCATACCCCAAGGATATCTCTATGCAGTGTACTAGTTTGACACGTTCATTTCTGAGGCAAACACGGATGTGACCGGATCCGGAGGCGTGGGTAGGTATAGCGAAGCATCTTTGGAGGAGGAACGAAAGAGGTGACACCATCCGGACCCACTACGGCGACGGCTTCAGCAGTTGTCCCACTCATTAAACCTTGCAGCATGACCATCATCTCATGGACTTGGGCCTCCATAGTACCCATCTTATCCTTCAGAGCCTGGTTTTCCTGAGCCAGCTGCTCAGGATTCAGAATTTGTACGTCCACATCTTCTTATTCTGGATTACTCTCGGTTTCAATCTCCGGATGCTCTTGCAGATGAGCCATTAGCTTGGCTTGTAGTCGGGTGAAGTATCGGTGACGGGGAACCAGCGTGCCTTTTCTCTTTGTTTAGACATTTATTGCATGAGAATGCATGAATGGATGCATGTACAATGTTTGCTTGATGCCGAGAACCACGGGATGTCTTATCTTGTCATAAGCGCAAAAACTTTTTCTTTGATTTAGGAAGTGAGATAAACGAGGAATCGAAATAGCAAATCGACATACTTCCTTCTTCATAATTGGGAAGCGAGAAGTAAGTGAAGCCTTGTTATTCGATTCCATTTTGATGCACCTATGACAAGACGGTACATTATTCAGTGGTCCCCGGCAAGCAAATGCAAATGAAATGCAATATGGATGCAAATATTTACAACATTTTGCTTTAATGAATGCGGCATGATGCGATTATGATGTGAATGATGTATGTAGAGATGATGAAAGCGATGCGTATGGGCGGAAGTTCAAAATTTAGGAGACACACTACGTGCCGCCTCACGCAGTGGTTTATTTGAAGAAGGAAAATATTTTTGTATTTTCTTGGAAAATTTTTGAAAAATCTCTCTTGAGAAAGACATGCCCTAAATTACCATGCAGCACACAATTCGTATGCCCTCGTGTCCTACAAAGGTGGGAATTCCTGAGTTCTAGGGCAACTTCAAAGGTTCCTCCCATGTAGTTCTAATTCACACCCTCACAATGGCTACCGGAGCTATAGAATCCTCATGCCGACACCCACAAATGTAGAATGCTACCAAGTGTGAGGCGTCATGAGAAAGCGTACTCCGGTTGAGACTTTCGTGAGTATCAGACAGACAAAGGTCTTGAATGACAGTCACTAATTGCCTCCACTCTCCTAAGTGTTTGTTGGATCCGGGTATAGGAGCCCACTCATAGAACATAAATCGTAAGGTGTGAAAGTGTGTGATCGAGGACATACTTCCTAAAATCTACCCAACCCCACCTGCAAGGAAACCAGAACAGTCCAGACAAAAAAAGTCGTCTACCCTAGGGTTTAACATGTATACACCATTTCAATATACGAACCATCTTAATAAGTCCACAGTAATTACACGCATTGCTTACCTCAAGAAAAGGAGCTAAGAAGAAGGGGACATAATAGAATGGGGAAATGCATGTTTTTACCTTAAGAAAGGGAGCGAAGAAGAGGGGACATGGGAATTGAGGAATGCATGCATAAACATAATCATAGGCATACAAAAGAAGAGAAAAGAAAAAGAAAAGGAAGAGATAGAACATAGTTTTTCAAATCAAACAATTTAAACCACATCAAATTAATTAGGCTTGACCCTCATCTCTCTTTAGATAAATAAATAAAGAAAGAAAGTCCCCAGCAGAGTCGCCAGCTGTTGCGCCCCGAAAAATCCGGTTTGGACTTTTCAGTTTGACAACGTGAAAATAGTAGAGCCGCCACCAATATTTATTTTTAGGAAAACATTGAAAAAACCTTTTTTAGGAAAAGCGGGTGGTCTTTCGAAAACTTAGAGATGTAGGTTAGGAAATTCGGTTCATGCATGGGAAGGTATTAGCACCCCTCACGCCCTTTCTACCGAAAGGGAACCATTAACTTGATGTGGTTTTGAAATGTTTGATTTGAAATACATTGTTCTACTTCTTTTTCTTTTCTTTTCTTTCTTTTGAGAAATAGTTTTATTGAAAACGGGAAAAAGGAATGTTTTTGGTATCTTTGAAAAGCGGATCAAAACAAAGATTTTTTGAAAAGGGTGTTTGATGGGACATGAACCCGGTCCTACGTACCCTCACTGGAATGAGAGATCAAAGCTGCGTAGTTCTCGGTTTGCGGTTTTTTGAAAGTATGCTTTTGGTTATCTTTGAAAATCAGGACAAAACAAAGATTTTTAAAAAGGGGTGCTTGACGGGACATGAACCCGGTTCTACGTACCCTCACTGGCTGAGGGATCAAAGCTACGTAGTTCTGGGTTCGACGGTTTTTTTTGAAAGTGTGCTTTTGGTTATCTTTGAAAATCAGGACAAAACAAAGATTTTTAAAAAGGGGTGCTTGACGGGACATGAACACGGTCCTACGTACTCTCACTGGGCTGAGAGATCAAAGCTACGTAGTTCTCGGTTTTTGCGTGTAAAAACGGCTTAGGAGTTTAAGTTTTGGAGTTTTTGAAATAAGACTCGAGTGTTCGCAAACACCAAACAAGCAAAGGCTACGAGTGGCATTCGGTATTAACTCGAAAGAAAATAGAGTTGAAACCGGTAATCAAACAAGCAATGGCTTCGAGTGATTACAAGCGACAACGTTGTATTATTCTTTTTGAAAATGTTTTGAAAGAAGTGGAGAGCCTTAGTGATAATTGTCACTAATGGCTCATGTTATTTTGGAAATTTGAATGAATTGTTGTTTAATTAGTGTGTGGGAGCTTTCATAATAGTCAAACAAGCATAGGCTTCGAGTGACTATCACTAATAACTCCTCATTAGCGATCAAACAAGCAATGGCTTCGAGTGATGGCTAATGATTTGTTTAGGAAAAATGCCTTAGGGTTTTTACTTGAAAACATTTAAATTTGAGTTTGAAAAGAAGTAGAACATTACAAATCTTTTCCAAATCCAAAACCGGGACAACAACGAGAGCTTAAGCAAAGCAAACATAAAGAGTATTTACATGAGTAGGTGAGCATGTGGATGCATGAATATACAATAGAATGCAAGGCACAACATTATTGAATGCATGATTAGGCAAGTATATGAATGCATGATTATACAATTATGAAATGCAAGGCATAGCATTATTGAATGCATGATTAGGCAAGTATATGAATGCATGAGTATACAATTATGAATGCAAGACATGATATTAATATATGCATGAGCATTTAAGAGGGTATGAAAATACAAGAGATAAAAGCTCATATGAGTGCATGGATGATAAGATGCAAAGTGTAAAAAGGTTTTGGGTATTTTTGCAAATAAACAAGTAGTAAAAAACTTTAGTAAAAAGTTAATGAATAGTAGAGTAAAAATGCATGAGATGAATGGTTACTATTTAATGAGATAGTAAAGTAAAAGGTTAAAATGTTTTTTTTACTTTTTTGGTAAAATGTTAATGAGTGGTAAGGTAAACATGAAAATGAGTGGTAAAAAGGTTAAAAACATATTAACACACTTACACATTTCTATACAAAATCAAACACACATTTTAAGCACTAAAATGAACCCTAAAAAGGCCTCTAAGGCCGAAACCTTATATGAACAAAAACATCAAATTATTTCATGCTTAAATTCAAGATCAACACATGGACCAAAATCATGCAAGTTTAAGCACATCAAGCATTCATTTACACAAAAATCAAAGAGTAAAAGGAAAACAAACAAAAACCCTAACTTTTAAGGCCTAAAACCGAAACTCCTACATCCCTCAAGATCAAAACAAAATTCAAACTTGCAAGTTATGACATGAACAATAAGATGCATATATCACATAAAAATTCTTTATTCATGAAAAGGTGACAAAATGAGTGTGAAAAATGCAAAAACATGGTTGAAAACACAAGAAACCTCTCATCAAGGCCAATGGTTCACTTCAAACACCCAAGGCTCCCAAAGTCCTTGACATAGTGTTTGAAATGAACCCTCTAAGCCTCTTAGAGAGGAAAGAGGAGTAGAAGGGAGATTCACATGTTAATAGTTAAAATGCAAGAGATAAGATGTTTACCTCAAGATCAAAGCTACACAAGAATAGAAAAAATGAAGATCAAGACCAAAACACCAACAAATGTCACGCAAACTTGAAGAAAGCAAGCTCCTTGGTGATATCAAAATGGAATCAAGGATGAAAAAAAAGAAGATATGTGAATGTGGAGTGGATTTGAGGTGATTTGGTGGATGAAACTTGAAAAGAAAATGGAGGAGGAGAAGGGAGAGGGTTCGGCCAAGAGGAGGAGGAGGAGAGGAGAGATTGCTAGCTAGGGTAAAATGAGAGTGTGTATATGAGAGGCTCTCTTGCTTTTGGGTTTTTATATGGGGTAAAAACTAAAGGGGTAATTAGGGTAATGTGCTTCTTGCAAACCAATAGGATTTGAGATAAATTTTGAATCAATGGTCAAGATGCAATATCACATGGATTGAGGGTAATTAAAAGCATAAAATTGGAGAGAGAGAGAGGGCTGAAATGCGCAGCCTAAGGAATGGGGTGAAGGATAAGCTCATTTAGAAAATTGTATTTTTCCATAAAGCTTATTACACAAGTGTCATTTTGATTCAAATGAAGGGTGAGGATTGTATTTCATATTCAAATGGAAGGCCATGATTTAATACAATTTGCAAACAATAAAAATAAATGAAAATGGGGTGTATAATGGCTGAAGTGCGCAGCAAGGGAGAGTGGGAGAGTGAGTGGAATTGCAAATTGTACTATTGTACTATCCTTATCCTTTCAAAATTCAAAAGAATGTAGAATATTCCCTTCTAGATCATTCTTCCCAATTCATGCCATTTTGGGCCATATCCTATGATTCAATGATTGGGCTCTGAATTTTATGATCTCACCAATCCCAAAATTAATTTATTTACCCTACCTCAGAGGAAAAGACCATTTTACCCTTCTATCCAAAAACTAGGTTTTTAGGCCAAAAGGTCTAATATTTATGCACAAAAATAATCACAATGGAGCACAAATATCCCTTAAATAAATCATTGATGATTATTCAAGGATTTGGGACAAAAGACCGCTTTTATTGTGAAATGACCAAAATGCCCTTTTACTCTAAAAACCCTAGTTTTTGTCTGAAACACACTTCCACTTCAAAAATGATTTTTCACCCTAGGAGTGACCTCTAGTACCTTGAAATGCATGTTGGATGACTTGTTTTGAGGAATTGTCCCCTATTTGTGAAAAAGACCAAAATACCCTTTTGCATTGAAAAATCCTAATTTGTCTAAAAAGTGCATTCCAACTCCAAAAATGATTCTAGAAACTTTGAAATGACTTTAAAAACCTAAATGCAATGCATGATGCTTTTTTTTTACTTTTTAATTTAATTATTTTGGGGAAAATTCGGGTTTTGACCCAAGCCGGACAAAATTGGGGTATGACAGCTGCCCCTCTTTATCTAGATTTTAACAAGGAATATGGATTGGCCGATGCATATTCTAAGGCAGAATAGAGATAAAGAATTCAGAAATTATACCGTTTTTGTCTACTTAGGAGAAGGAGAGGGAGCTCTTGTTGCTGTGATTCTTTGGAGTTTCGTGGAAAAAATCTTGTACTCGGCAAAACTCTATGGTAAGGGTGGAGTTCTATCTTTATAATGAGGTATATGATGGGTGTTAAGTGGGAGATAGGCTCTATGTTGCCTCCTTGATTGTGTTTGGTGTGTATTTGGTGAATTATTAATGTTTGTTTGAATTGGTGGCTGAATTGTGATGGTTATTTGTGTTGTTGAATTCACTGTTTTGGGATATTCTAATATATGTTCGGTATTTCAGTGACTGAGAACGTTTTACTGATTGAAAAATTATGTGGTCTGTCATTTTGAAAAGTAGATTGAATGCTTATTTATTTGGCACCTGTTTGATCGCATTTGGAGTTGTGTAGCTCTAGATATAGGCTCCACAAGTTAGGGTAATATTCTGGAAGCATCCTGGACCTAGGTCTTGTGTTTTTAAAACTGGAAACTTTCTGTTTGTCAAAAAATTATGGGCCTTATGCCGTTAGAAAATAGACTTAATTTTGGTCACTTTGGCACTGGTTTGGTTAAATTTGGAGTAGTGTAGCTCGAGTTATGAGTGTCCTAAGTCAGGTCAAATGTCTGGAATTAAACTGGGTATAGGTTCAGTGTTTCAGGTCGTGTGTCCTCAATTGAACTCTGTTTTGAACGATTCTTGTCCCATTAGAAACTATACTCAAATTTTTTTTAGGGCTAAAGTTTTGTTCCATTTGGTCAAGTTTAAGTCAGTTTAGAGTGATTTGAAGTGGAAGGACAGAATCTTTTCAGACTGGGAATCATTCGGATTGTTTCTAAAAACTGTACTAATTGGCTCATTGTTTGGAAACTCTAAAGATATATTCAGAAACTACACATCCGCAGCTTTCCAACGAGTGGTCTTTTGTAACTTTTCGATGTCGTTTGCTATTTTAAATAATTCGCCGTAGTAGGTGCACTGTTGTGGGAAACCCTACACCCGTGATGTTGTTGTATATTGATGTTGTTTGTAAACTTATTGGTGCTTTCGGTGTTAGTGGTAATGCGATAACAGGTGATGTGTCTATTTTATTGACTAAGGTGATAGGTGATGGGTCTATGACCAGTTGCTGATGTTGGTGTTGTGGTGTCAATTAGATGGTCATGGTTGTTGATTGTCTCTGGTGCATTGTTCATGGTGTCGCATGCATCTCATAAGCATTATTTTGGTGATTGAAGGCTTCGGCCTTAGAGCTATAGGTGATGATGATGATGCTCAATAAACTTGGTGATGATATAGGTGATGATGCCCTAGTTGGCTATTTTATGGTGATGAACGGTACCGCATGCATATACCCGTTGGTGTGGGTTGCATCTCATTCATTTACTCATGTCACTGGTGATGTTCCTTGATAGTTGTATATTGGTGTTGTTGTAAAGTGGTGGATATAGCTGTTGTAACTCTAGCTTATTGCCTATCATACATGCTATTATATTGTTAGATATCTCACCCCTTCTGTTTGAATGTTACCCCTATGTTGGTAACGTGCAGGTGACCGCGTGTGAAGGCTTGTCTACCTTCGCCAGTCGAGTCGGTGTCGTCGCTCTGATACGTAGCACTCAGGGGGGGGGGACGAACACTAGTCTTAATAGTTGTCTTGATTATTTGATCGCTGAATTTTATTTTGTGATGTCATGATTATTTTCTTGAAACCTTTATCTTATTCCGCTGCGTGGTGATACAGTAACTGTCATGTAGACTAAACTGGTGTTTTTGAGGGTTCGTCCCATTTATGACGTGTTACATATTACGCTATTCTTAATGGTGAAACTTACTATCACCCGTGAATGTTTTTATTGGTGAAAAATGTAGCATCCCTTGAGGGTGTAGTGAAAAATGTTTTTGAAACTATGATTTTTGGTGTTAAATTTTCCGCTTAGAAAAAAGGGGTGTTACATTAGTGGTATCAGAGCAGTTCGGTCTGTCCGACCAAGTTGTCCAATCGTGGTGTCCTTTAACAATGTCCATATTAATTGTCGTAGTAAGTCGGTGAGTTTTGGGAGTGATGAGTCCGGTCTGTTATCCGCTAGTTAGTGTCTAGGTTAGCGGAGATTTATATCCGGGAGGTTGTGAAGCTTCATGGGGTTCCTTTCATTGGCCGCATCAGATTTCGGAGAGAGTTGGAAATGTTGCTTATAGGGTGGCCTTACCGCCTAACCTTCGAACTTGAACTTGCATGTACGTGTTTCACGTGGAGGTACGGGATAATCTCACGCAACTTTGGAAGTACATAAGAGGCAAGAGACCCATCTCATGTAATCGGAGAGGTTTTCTCTAATAACGACTTTAATTTAGTCAACAACACTTTTCACTAATAAATATAATTGTGAGACGTAAACGGGATAATCTCCTTAAGTAAGTCATACATCCCTAAATTATAGAGAAACGACTAATAACTACTGCGTCCCCATACGATCGGAGCAAGACGATCGGAGGTGAATGTTCTAAGAGGTAAGGAGAGCATGTATGCATTAACATCGTCACTGGTGATATGCAGGCCGAAGCCCCCAATATCCGTCATTTTTGATACAATGGGCGAAGCCCATATCCGTCACTTTGATACATTGGCCGAAGCCCATATCTGTCGCTACACCGTCGCTACACCGTCACTTAAACCGTCGTCTAATTCACCTAGACAACATCAATAGCTCTATGGCTAACATAACCACACCGGTCAATAGCTCTATGGCTAACATCACCACATCGGTCACTAGCTCTATGGCTAACATCAAACACATCGACCACTAGCTCTATGGCTAACATCAAACACATCGATCACTAGCTCTATGGCTAACATCAAACACATCAGACACATCGACACCAAACGTCACCTAAGGACCAAACGTCACCTAAGGACAAAACGTCACCTAAGGACTAAACCGTCACATAAGGACCAAACTAGCTTCACCATTCAACAACTTAGACGTACTCGGCACCAAACAGCACCCACAACTGCGCCACACTGGCGTCAAAACATCACCTCGGCACACTCACACTGCACCTCGGCACTCCATATTGCACCTCGATACACTACACTGCACCTCGGTACACATACACTACCCTTCGTCACACCACCCTGCTTCACATCCACACTTCGACACCTACACGTCGACACCTACACTTCGTCACATCTCCACTTCGACACCCACACGTCGACACCTACACTTCGGTACTCCTACACCTTGACATCACTAACTTCGACATACATACACCTCACTTCAGCAACTACACTTCGGTATCCATACTCTACACTTCGGCAACTACACGTCGACTCCCATACACTTACACTTCGTCACGTCTATACGACGTCACTTACACTCCGATACATCTACACCTCAACACATACACCTCGGTATATACACACTATACCTCGACAACTACATTTCGACTTAGATACACTACACCTCGACAGCTTCACTTCGACTTAGATACACTCCACCTCGACAGCTACACTTCGACTTATATACACTACACCTCGACAGCTTCACTTCGACTTATATACACTACACCTCGACAGCTTCACTTTGGCTTATATACACTACACCTCGACCACTACATTTCAGCATACATACACTACACTTCCATACATCTATAGTTTGGTAACATTAGATTCGACAGACCTACACATCACTTCATTACATCCATACCTCAACCATACTAGATTCGACATACCTACACTTCACTTCATTACATCCATACCTCGACAATACTAGATTCGACATACCTACATCTCGGCCACACTAACTTCTTCATACTTACGCTACACCTCAGTACGTCCACTCCTCGGTAGTTATACACTATCCCTCGACAACTACACTTCAGCAACTACACTTCGATATACATCTATAGTTTGGCGACTATACTTTGGCTCACACACACTTACACCTCGGTTACACTTCCTCAATTCACCATCACTCACCTCGGTTGCACTACCTCGGTTATACTCCTTCACTTCACCATCACTCACCTCGGTTACACTACCTCGGTTATACTACTTCACTTGACCATCAATCACCTTGCCACACTTCCTCACTTAACCATCACTCACCTCGGTACTACACTACCTCGGTTACACTACTTCACTTGACCACCAATCACCTTGCCACACTTCCTCACTTAACCATCACTCACCTCGGTACTACACTACCTCGGTTACACTACTTCACTTGACCACCAATCACCTTGCCACACTTCCTCACTTAACCATCACTCACCTCGGTACTACACTACCTCGGTTACACTACATACTTTGACGCACACCTACTACGACGCACACATCCTACAACACACCTACCCTCCTCGGCACACAGTAATACTTTACTTCGAATGTCGCTCTAGACGCCTAACCCTCATCTTCCCTCTTACCTTTGATTCTCATACTATGATCAAACTTAAACAACAATTACTACACCACATATTCATTCGAATATTGTCCATCACACCTCAAAGTAACCACTAAGATGCCAACGGCAACAATAGCGTCCTTGCGCTTAGGGTTCCTAAAACCCCATTTCTTTCCTAGGTCTTTCATATGACCAATCATCAACAACACACACACAACACAAATTCACCAAAGTTAATCAAACACAACACCAATCACACAATCAGCAACACAATCAACTCAACAATCATCCTAGAGTCTAACCCATACATAACACTCATCATATACTCTATTATAGGTGAAAGAGAGCCCCCTTAGTTCAATAGATTGAAGAACTAGTACTCTCTCCACTAAAACTCCAAGATCTACCAACAAGCAAGCTCCTCTTCGTTGAACTTGAGCTCTCGACGCCAAGATATTCTCTTCTTCTTCCTTGAGCTATCACACTTCTCTCTCTCTCTACTCTCTTACTTTACTCTTTGACTTTTCTTTGTAATTGGATGATAATGAGCTCTCACCATCGACACCTAACCTTATCACATGAAAATGGGCCTAATTCATGGATATGGGCCTAACTATCATGGGCCTCTATTCACACCTCCTCCATTTCTTGCACTACTCCCTATTTTAATTAAATTACCCCTCACTTTTTACTAACCACCACTCCTCATTTAATTCAAATACCCTATCCCTATTTTAATTTAACCAACTTATATACCACTTAATTAAATAAATACTTGAATTATTTTTGGGGCGTTACAGATTGCGTTGGTGAAAGTAGTCTAGTTAGGAGCTGCTGGAGAGAGCATGACGTGGGAACTGGAGAGCAAGATGCGGGAATCCTACCCCGAGCTGTTCGAATCAAGTAAATTTCGAGGACGAAATATTCTAAGTGGGGGAGAGTTGTAACCCCCCAAATAATTTAATTATTTATTTAATTAAATTATTTAGGTATTGTATTGGTATAGTCATATTAAAATAATAATATGGTACTTCATTTAAATCAAGGGGTGGTGTTTAGTAATTAAGTAAGTGGTAGAAAGAGGCCCGTGACCCAAGAACCCATAATATAGGCGCTAGTGTTAGAGCCAATGCACATTTGGAGAGAAAAAGGAAAGAAAAAAAAAGAGGGAGATCGCGAAAGAGAGAAGAGGGAGCGGCGCTCAAGGAGAGAAGGAGAGGGAGCTCTTGTTGCTATGATTCTTTGGAGTTTCGTGGAAAGAATCTTGTACTCGGCAAAACTCTAAGGTAAGGGTGGGGTTCTATCTTTATAATGGGGTATATGATGGGTGTTAAGTGGGAGATAGGCTCTATGTTTCCTCCTTGATTGTTTTTGGTGTGTATTTGGTGAATTATGAATGTTTGTTTGAATTGGTGGCTGAATTGTGATGGTTATTTGTGTTGTTGAATTCACTGTTTTGGGATGTTCTGATATATGTTCGGTATTTCAGTGACTGAGAACGTTTTACTGATTGACAAATTATGTGGCCTGTCATTTTGAAAAGTAGATTGAATGCTTGTTTATTTGGCACCGGTTTTATCGCATTTAGAGTTGTGTAGCTCTACATATAGGCTCCACAAGTTAGGGTAATATTCTGGAAGCATCCTGGACCTAGGTCCTGTGGTTTTAAAACTGGGAACTTTCTGTTTGTCCAAAAATTATGGGACTTATGCCGTTAGGAAATAGACTTAATTTTGGTCACTTTGGCACTGGTTTGGTTAAATTTGGAGTAGTGTAGCTCGAGTTATGAGTGTCCCAAGTGAGGTCAAATTTCTGGAATTAAACTGGGTATAGGTTGAGTGTTTCAGGTCGTGTGTCCACAATTGAACTCCGTTTTGAACGATTCTTGTCCCATTAGAAACTATACTCAAATTTCTTTGTTAGGGCTAAAGTTTTGTTCCATTTGGTCAAGTTTAAGTCAGTTTAGAGTGATTTGAAGTGGAAGGACAGAATCTGTCTAGTCTGGGAACCATTCGGATTGTTTCTACAAACTGTACTAATTGGCTGATTGTTTTGAAACTCTAAAGATATATTCAAAAACTACACATCTGCAGCTTTCCAACGAGTGGTCTTTTGTAACTTTTCGATGTCGTTTGCTATTTTAAATAATTCGCCGAAGTAGGTGCACTGTTGTAGTAAACCCTGCACCCGTGATGTTGTTGTATATTGATGTTGTTTGTAAACTTATTGGTGCTTTCGGTGTTAGTGGTAATGCGATAACAGGTGATGTGTCTATTTTATTGACTAAGGTGATAGGTGATGGGTCTATGACCAGTTGTTGATGTTGGTGTTGTAGTGTCAATTAGATGGTCATTGTTGTTGATTGTCTCTGGTGCATTGTTCATGGTGTCGCATGCATCTCATAAGCATTATTTTGGTGATTGAAGACTTCGGCCTTAGAGCTATAGGTGATGATGATGATGCTCAATAAACTTGGTGATGATATAGGTGATGATGCCCTAGTTGGCTATTTTATGGTGATGAACGGTACCGCATGCATATACCCGTTGGTGTGGGTTGCATCTCATTCATTTACTCATGCCATTGGTGATGTTCCTTGATAGTTGTATATTGATGTTGTTGTAAAGTGGTGGATATAGCTGCTGTAACTCTAGCTTATTGCCTATCATACATACTATTATATTGTTATATATCTCACCCCTTCTGTTTGAATGTTACCCCTATGTTGGTAACGTGCAGGTGACCGCGTGTGAAGGCTTGTCTACCTTCGCAAGTCGAGTCGGTGTCGTCCCTCTGATACGTAGCACTCAGGGGGGGGGACGAACACTAGTCTTATTAGTTGTCTTAATTATTTGATCGCTGAATTTTATTTTGTGATGTCATGATTATTTTCTTGAAACCTTTATCATATTCCGCTGCTCGGTGATAGAGTTACTGTCATGTAGACTAAACAGGTGTTTTTGAGGGTTCGTCCCATTTATGACGTGTTACGTATTACGCTATTCTTAATGGTGAATCTTACTATCACCCGTGATTGTTTTTATTGGTGAAAAATGTAGCATCCTTTGAGGGTGTAGTGAAAAATGTTTTTGAAACTATGATTTTTGGTGTTAAATTTTCCGCTTAGAAAAAAGGGGTGTTACAATAGTGGTATCAGAGCAGTTCGGTCTGTTCGACCAAGTTTTCCAATCGTGGTGTCCTTTAACAATGTCCATATTAATTGTCGTAGTAAGTCGGTGAGTTTTGGGAGTGATGAGTCCGGTCTGTTATCCGCTAGTCAGTGTCTAGGTTAGCGGAGATTTATATCCGGGAGGTTGTGAAGCTTCATGGGGTTCCTTTCATTGGCCGCATCAGATTTCAGAGAGAGTTGGAAATGTTGCTTATAGGGTGGTCTTACCGCCTAACCTTTCGAACTTGCATGACGTGTTTCACGTGTCGCAACTTTGGAAGTACATTTCAGACCCATCTCATGTAATCCAAAGGGACGATGTGGAGGTACGGGATAATCTCACGGTGGAGACGATGCCTGTACGGATCGAAGATCGGAAGGTGAAGATTCTAAGAGGCAAGGAGATTGCGTTGGTGAAAGTAGTCTGGTTAGGAGCTGCTGGAGAGAGCATGACGTGGGAACTGGAGAGCAAGATGCGGGAATCCTACCCCGAGGTGTGCGAATCAGGTAAATTTCGAGGACGAAATATTCTAAGTGGGGGAGAGTTGTAACTCCCCAAATAATTTAATTATTTATTTAATTAAATTATTCAGGTATTGTATTGGTATAGTCATATTAAAATAATAATATGGTACTTCATTTAAATCAAGGGGTGGTGTTTAGTAATTAAGTAAGTGGTAGAAAGAGGCCCGTGACCCAAGAACCCATAATATAGGCGCTAGGGTTAGAGCCAATGCACATTTGGAGAGAAAAAGAAAAGGAAAGAGAAAAAAAGAGGGAGATCGCGAAAGAGAGAAGAGGGAGCGGCGCTCAAGGAGAGAAGGAGAGGGAGCTCTTGTTGCTGTGATTCTTGTGAGTTTCGTGGAAAGAGTCTTGTACTCGGCAAAACTCTAAGGTAAGGGTGGAGTTCTATCTTTATAATGGGGTATATGATGGGTGTTAAGTGGGAGATAGGCTCTATGTTTCCTCCTTGATTGTTGTTGGTGTGTATTTGGTGAATTATGAATGTTTGTTTGAATTGGTGGCTGAATTGTGATGGTTATCTGTGTTGTTGAATTCACTGTTTTGACATGTTCTGATATATGTTCGGTATTTCAAGGACTGAGAACGTTTTACTCATTGAAAAATTATGTGGTCTGTCATTTTGAAAAGTAGATTGAATGCTTGTTTATTTGGCACCGGTTTGATAGCATTTGGAGTTGTGTAGCTCTAGATATAGGCTTCACAAGTTAGGGTAATATTCTGGAAGCATCCTGGACCTAGGTCCTGTGTTTTTAAAACTGGAAACTTTCTGTTTGTCCAAAAATTATGGGCCTTATGCCGTTAGAAAATAGACTTAATTTTGGTCACTTTGGCACTGGTTTGGTTAAATTTGGAGTAGTGTAGCTCGAGTTATGAGTGTCCCAAGTGAGGTCAAATTTCTGGAGTTAAACTGGGTATAGGTTCAGTGTTTCAAGTTGTGTGTCCTCAATTGAACTCCGTTTTGAAAGATTCTTGTCCCATTAGAAACTATACTCAAATTTCTTTGTTAGGGCTAAAGTTTTGTTCCATTTGGTCAAGTTTAAGTCAGTTTAGAGTGATTTGAAGTGGAAGGACAGAATCTGTCCAGTCTGGGAACCATTCGGATTGTTTCTAAATACTGTACTAATTGGCTCATTGTTTTGAAACTATAAATATATATTCAGAAACTACACATCTGCAGCTTTCCAACGAGTGGTCTTTTGTAACTTTTCGATGTCGTTTGCTATTTTAAATAATTCGCCGAAGTAGGTGCACTGTTGTAGGAAACCCTGCACCCGTGATGTTGTTGTATATTGATGTTGTTTGTAAACTTATTGGTGCTTTCGGTGTTAGTGGTAATGCGATAACAGGTGATGTGTCTATTTTATTGACTAAGGTGATAGGTGATGGGTCTATGACCAGTTGTTGTTGTTGGTGTTGTAGTGTCAATTAGATGGTCATGGTTGTTGATGGTCTCTGGTGCATTGTTCATGGCGTCGCATGCATCTCATAAGCATTATTTTGGTGATTGAAGACTTCGGCCTTAGAGCTATAGGTGATGATGATGATGCTCAATAAACTTGGTGATGATATAGGTGATGATGCCCTAGTTGGCTATTTTATGGTGATGAACGGTACTGCATGAATATACCCGTTGGTGTGGGTTGCTTCTCATTCATTTACTCATGTCATTGGTCATGTTCCTTGATAGTTGTATATTGATGTTGTTGTAAAGTGGTGGATATAGATGCTGTAACTCTATCTTTCTACCTATCATACATGATATTATATTGTTAGATATCCAACCCTTCTGTTTGAATGTTACCCCTATGTTGGTAACGTGTAGGTGACCGCGTGTGAAGGCTTGTCTACCTTCGCCAGTCGAGTCGGTGTCGTCGCTCTGATACGTAGCACTCAGGGGGGGGGGGACAAACACTAGTCTTATTAGTTGTCTTGATTATTTGATCGCTGAATTTTATTTTGTGATGTCATGATTATTATCTTGAAACCTTTATCTTATTCCGTTGCGTGGTGATAGAGTTACTGTCATGTAGACTAAACAGGTGTTTTTGAGGGTTCGTCCCATTTATGACGTGTTACTTATTACGCTATTCTTAATGGTGAATCTTACTATCACCCGTGATTGTTTTTATTGGTGAAAAATGTAGCATCCCTTGAGGGTGTAGTGAAAAATGTTTTTGAAACTCTGATTTTTGGTGTTAAATTTTCCGCTTAGAAAAAAGGGGTGTTACATTAGTGGTATCAGAGCAGTTCGGTCTGTCCGACCAAGTTGTCCAATCGTGGTGTCCTTTAACAATGTCCATATTAATTGTCGTAGTAAGTCGGTGAGTTTTGGGAGTGATGAGTCCGGTCTGTTATCCGCTAGTCAGTGTCTAGGTTAGCGGAGATTTATATCCGGGAGGTTGTGAAGCTTCATGGGGTTCCTTTCATTGGCCGCATCAGATTTCGGAGAGAGTTGGAAATGTTGCTTATAGGGTGGCTTTACCGCCTAACCTTTCGAACTTGCATGACGTGTTTCACGTGTCGCAACTTTGGAAGTACATTTCAGACCCATGTCATGTCAGAGGGACGATGTGGAGGTACGGGATAATCTCACGGTGGAGACGATGCCTGTACGGATCGAAGATCGGGAGGTGAAGGTTCTAAGAGGCAAGGAGATTGCGTTGGTGAAAGTAGTGTGGTTAGGAGCTGTTGGAGAGAGCATGACGTGGGAACTGGAGAAAGTAGTCTTATGGGACTTATGCCGTTAAAAAATAGATTAAATTTTGGTCACTTTGGCACTGGTTTGGTTAAATTTGGAGTAGTGTAGCTCGAGTTATGAGTGTCCCAAGTGAGGTCAAATTTCTGGAATTAAACTAGGTATAGGTTCAGTGTTTCAGGTCGTGTGTCCTCAATTGAACTCCGTTTTGAGGTGGCTCCTTGGCTTTGGAGGAGTTGTTCTTGTGTTTTCTTGCATTTCCTTGCATATCCATCTTGTTTGCATAATTTTTGGTCAAACAAAACTCATTTTTCATTCCTATTAGCTTCGGCCAAGAAGGGAAAAATAGGGTTCTTATGTGTTCTTGCTTATTTCATGAGTTGTAGTTGAATAATTGCTTGATCATGGGTATGTGTGGCCTCGGGTTCAAGCTCAAGAATTAGGGTTTGCGTTTGTTCCTAAATGCTTGCTTTAATAAACTTATCTTTGTTGATGATTGGTAAAAGGATTCACACTTGTGCACTTGTGCACTCTAATTGAAGTGTTGAGGATTGACCAAAGTGATTCAACATACTTTGATGCTTTGATTGCTAAGATGACTTGCTTGTTTATGGTTTGCCAATGATCATACTTGAGGCCACTCTTTTGAATTCATTTGTGCCTACAACTTCCTTGTCTATTCTCATGTGGTATCATCAATACTTAGATAGGTCCATTCCTTACATTGCATCTTCCACTAGATGTGCATTTATATTCCCTTGCGTTTTGTAGAAATGTTTGAGTATGGTCCTCGCCTAGCATCTTCCATTAGATGTGCATTTAGGTTCAATCTTGCCTACTCTTGCATATTTGCTTAATGCCCAATTCAAGTTCCTTCTTTTCCTATTTATGTGTTGTGGTCTAATATGTGTAGTCTAGGCTAATATTTGCTCAAGAATTCAAATGAGATTAGTTGCAAGTTATGTCCATGTTGTTGCTTGCCTAAGGATTCGATTTCAATGATTGTGCCATGATTGAATCTCCAAATCTTCTTGCATTCATTGTTTTCTTTTCTAAATAGCTTAGCATGAAAATGGTTACTAGTGACAATCACCCATAACCTTTGTTAGTTTGATCATTATGAACGCCCTTCACTTTTCAAAACCAAAGCAAACAGACTTTCACTTTCAAGGCTCGTTAGAACTACGTCGCTTTGATTCCCATTTGGGATACGTAGGAGCGAGCCACATTCTCGTCAAGCGCAACCATAAAAATTAGCATTTGCATAACAAAAAAGAAAAGAGTTATTTTCATAACAAAAAAAAATCACTTTCGCAAACCAAGATCATTTTCAGAACTAAAACATTCTCCTTTCAAGAATCATTTTCAAACCCATTGTAGCGCCGAAAAATCCGGGAAAGGATTCCTCAAAGTTCGAAAGATGAAGCCGCCACCAAATTTTAGTTTAAGGGTAAATTTGGAAAATCCCTTCGAATTCGGATAAGGGCTAGGTTTAGGTTCGGGAGTCGTTTATGTGCGGGGAAGGTATTAGCACCCCACAACATCCTTCAAAGAAGGCTACCTATTAATTAGTTGTGTAAGAATGTTAATTTAAAATAAATCGAGTTTTACCCTTTTGAAAATTAAAATTGAATAAATGGTTAGATAAATAGTTAGTTGTTTTTGTTCTATTTTTTGAGAAGAATAAGAAAAAAATAATTAAAGAAACTAAAAAAAGGGTTTTATTAGCGCAATTGACAGAGGTCGGCCGCCCTCTGCTCCTACATACCCCTTGGTGGGGGATCAAATCCCATGTAGTTCTTGATATAAAAAAATTTGTGTGTTTGGTGTTTTTTATTTATGAGAAAAATTGGTTTTGAGGAGTAATAAAAATAAATGAGGAAAATAATTATAACATAGTGGTTTGTAAATCAAGGGGGTGCAGTTAGTATAAAAGAGGTGTTGTATTATAGAATAAAAGGGTGTGCAGTTACAGATCTAATAATTTATTTACACAAAGGATTGTTATTAAGCATAGATCTAATTAGATCATATTTACAAAAGTATTTATTTACACTAAGAGAATAGTTGAACGATTAGTTACAATATTAAATTAGTTTATGGAATAGGCTTCAAGTTAAATTAGATCATGAATTGACATAGATCTAATTGCAAGACTTTTAAATAATGTAAGATAAACAAAAAGAAATCACATGAAAGGTAAATGGGGTTGAAACATCCTAACCATGCAGCGTCAAAGATGCAGGAAATCCGAAGCGGTGATATAGTGATGAAGGTGTCACGAGTTGATGATTTTGGTTGCGTTGTTTTTCATCTGGTTTTTTGATCTTCCTCTTTACTCAGCAACTTTGAAACTATGTTTCAATGGATTAGGATTCTGATTTTAAACCCTAATCCTTTTTAGGTGATTTTTGCATTCTGTCTCTTTTTTGACTGAGGGTTGATCACATATTTATACTAGAAAATTAGGTCTTGACCATTAATGGATTGATTTACCCTGATTTGATTTGTTTTCAGATACTTGGAGAGGAAGACTAGGTTTTTTAGGAGAGCTCGAAGATCCAAGCCCAACTGTTAATTGGACTAAAGCTCTTTTTTGTATTTTTTATTTATTTTCGGATTTCATTTTTTGTATATTTTTTATTACTATTTTTTGTATTTTGGACCCTTTTTTGGACTTTTAGACACTTATACATTATAATAAAACTAAATTACATTTTTTCACATTTTTGGACTAAATATTGTCTAAATAAATTAAATAAACAAAATAATAAAAAAAGATGTTGGGCCAAATACCAAAGCGAAATCGGGCCCGACTAAACAAATGCGCTAGAACGAGGCCCAAATGGAAGAAATGGGCCTGTTAGGCAATAGATACTAAAAATCAAACTGGAATCACGCTCGTAGGCCCAAACCATAATGATATGCCCAATTGCGAGAAAAACGACTCATGTAAGCCCAATTAGATTCAACTAGGCCCAAATACTGAGTTCAACTGAAGAATGCGCGAAAAGATCGATCATTCGCGCGCATGCCGAGTTTAAACAACGATATTTCGGTTTAGTTGACGGGATAATTGAAATTGGCTCAAGTTAGAAGAATGAGACGTTATTCTAAAAAATCTCGTAATTTCGTGACCTCGGAACGTGAATTAAACTACTAAAGCGAGAAAAAAGAGAACAGACAAAATTGGGGTATAACAGCTGCCCCTCTTTATTTGTATTTTAATAGAAAAGGTGAAGTGTATTCAAATTTTTGTAGTAGAAATAGAAATAAAGATAGAATAGACATCAATTTTGTCCGTTTAGAGGGGAAAATAGAGGGTTTGAGAAATAACACTTGTGCATTAACCGAGAACAAAATGAAGGATCGCTTGGGATCTGAAGGAGCACTAAGGCTCTGAAGGACCACTCGTGGTCCGAAGGGCGCCTAGGCTCGAATTGAAGGACCATCGTGTAGTGCGAAGGAGCGCTACTAGCTATGGTACTAGTAAAACGGTCTGAGGGGGCCTTTATATTCGAGCGGCCATGATGGGTCAAGATCAGATCGGAACTGATATGTTGACCATGAAGGACGTCCACTGTGTCTTAGGCTGACACAACTAGTCTGAAGGACCACGCGGGTGCGAAGGTCCGTCTGCTCGACTCGACGTTGCGACACGGGCCACTTAGGGCGCGCTCGGGCGAAGGACCACTTGGGGTCTGAGGGATCAACCTGGTGATCTGTGATATGATATGAGATCAACGCTTAAAGCGCAGATATTAGAGGAACAAAATATAGAGACCGACACTTGAAGTCGATTTAGAAGCAATACATGTAATGCATCTGCCCATCTTTATTAATATTTCACTAGAAAGTGATGAGTTCTCGAACTTTCGTAGTAGAAATAGGAATAAAGATAAGATAGACGACAATTTTGTCTGTTTGAGGGTGAGTAGAAAGTTTGAGGATTAACAAGGAACAGTTAACACTTGGTGCGTTAACGAGAAAAGAAATAAGAAGGAGCACTGGGGCTCTGAAGGACCACTAGGGTCTGAAGGAGCACTGGGGCTCTGAAGGTCTAATCTGTAGTCGATGCTTGGCGCATTGAATCGAATTAAATCGAAGGAGGACCGATAGGTCGAGAAGGGGGTCATCGGGCACGATGGACCAAAAAAATAGTCGATGGATCGCAACTAGCTATGGTACTAGTAAAGCGATGCGAGGTGACCTACGTCGTGGCGGTCGTGAGGTCAATATCGGATCTAGAGGCGATATGTTGACCATGAAGGATTTACACTATGTCTTGGCGCATACGCTAATCGAAGGACCATGGGAGTCGGAAGGATCCGTCGTGCTCAGTGATGACGTTATGATCTGAAGGTGTAGCTCGGAGTCGCGTTTGACGCGTTGACTCGAACTGAACTGAAGGACCGATATGGTCTGAAGGAGCGTTGGGGCTCTAAAGGATCGATGCTAGACTTAGTGCTAACATTGAGATCTGTTGTGCTATAGGATCCAACACTTGTCGTGTTGGCTAAAGGGATGGAAGTAAGTAGGGATCGACATTTGAAGTCGAATGGAGAATGACAGATGTTATATACATGCATGTAATGCATGCACACATAATGATTATTTTTTTTTTTTGAGTGGAATGATGAATGAAATGTATGAATGACTTTGGTATATGTTGAATGCATAAAATGCAAATGTGAAATGATGCAACTATAATGCTCTTTTTGCTTTTTGTGTTTGCTTATTTCCTTGGTATATGATGAATGCATGAAATGCGAATGCAAATACGGTGCAAATGTAATGTTTTAATGCAAATGTCACGGTAAAAAAAAAAGAAGTGCATATGTGCATGATGCGATGATATGATATGATATGATTGATTGGGATGTAGAAGCATTTTTGGTACTAATGAGAAACGAGACTTTCGATGCTAGAAAAAAGGAAAGATGAATACTTTGAATTGATCACTCTTTGGAGGAAATTTTGATGTCTCAAACCCGAACTCGGGTAAGCTCAAGGTTGTCATGTTTCGAGACTATGATTTGTAACGACGTATTTGTGATGTGCATTTGTAGATTTGATCATATGGGTTTTCATTTGGCTGTGATGACCCATGATGGTTAAGCTTTCAAGTCTAAAATGTTAACTTGGAGGAATCATTAACGCGAGTTCTCTTTCTCAGAAGCATTGTTTAATAAACATGAATAACAGTGCGAATACAAATGAATGTGTCAGTTGGCTCAGGGTTCAAGAAATGTAGGGTATGGACAAATGTGGCACTTGAGAGTGTGAAAGACGGGGTTATTTGCACAAGCCTATGAGAGATAATCTTGCCCCAGGGTGGAAAATGTTTGACCGCCCCAATTTTGACTTCAAATAGTGGGGAGCAAAATAGCTTGCCATTGTGTAGGGAAGACAATGAGAGCAAGGGTATAAATTGACTGAAGGATTGGGAAATGTGTTGGTATTGGAGTAACAGGTGGCTGAGAATGAGTGGAATGGGAGGCGAAAGAATTATTTTGGCGCAAAAGATATGATGCGCCAATCTATAAAAGGACAAGGTTGCCCCAATCCATGAAAGATAAAAGTTGCCCCAATCCATGAAAGATAAAGGTTGCCCCATTTTGAGTGTGGTCGTGAAAGGGTGCAAAGTTAGAATGAAGGTTTGGGGACTTGTCTGGTATGACTATATGGATACGGGTGTAGTATATGAACTGGATGAAAGGTGAGGGTAGTCTGGGATGTTGAAAAACTTGCCCGAGGTTAAGTGGAATGAAGGGTGGGAGTACTGGCCCAGTTTGAGATAGTAAGTCAAGTAACTGTCTTAGTAGGGATTGTGGTTTTCTTTTGGGGAAGGTTCCACGAGCTATGACAGTGAAGCTTTTGATTTGATAAGTCTCCGCTTTGATGATCACTAAACATCGTTATCTTATTGTATGATTTCTGAGCATGCAAGCCATTTTGAGTTTTTTTTTTTTTTTTTTATTTTTTTGAATCTCTTTTTGTAATAATTTTTTTTTGAGCAAATAAACTATCCTGATTATTTTGTCCTAGAATTAAACTTTGAGAAAAATGGAAGTTACCAGTCATTGATCAAAATGTGTCTCAGGATTGTAATGAGACTAACGGTTAATGATTTATGAAGGAAATGAGGATTTGGCCCATAGAAGTGTTTGAGGGGTCAGTTGAGACAAATGAACTTTTATGAGCTTCGTGGTGGGATGTATCAGCTCCAACTCTATACTAATTTTTTTCAAGACTGTTTGTTTCTACTCCTCTGCTGTCTCGGAGTCTTGCTTCTTCTTCTATTTTATTTTTCAATTTTTTCAAACGTTTTTTTTTCTTCTTTCATTGGAGCAGAGTAAGCTGGTGAATATAACAACACATTCTCTAAGCGTAGAATTGATCATTGTTTATGGTGATTAAAAAGAAATTTTTGATTTTTCGACTCAAAGTGGGTAGATAGAAAGATGGACAAACGTCATTTCAAAACGTGGTTGCTTACTTTCTCAAAAACTTGACTAGAAGACAAAACTTCAGGTTTAATATATTTGCTCTTTTTTTTTCTTGTGCCCTAATTTTTGCTTAGGTTGCCCTTGCGAGTTTTCAACCTAACGGGCTTTTGTTTATATATATTTTTGATTTTTTTTTACTCAAAAGGACTTGCACAATTGTTTAGAATGCCAACGGAAAATCTTAGTGATCACGACTGTGCCCCGGTATGGAGTGTTTAAAGTGAAATTTCATCACTGGGGGATAGTGAAGGAAATATTTTGTGGGGACATAGGCATTTTATGGATGATTGGGATTGGTTTTGAAAATGGGTGAGAGATAATGATAAGTGGTGAAGGTAGGGATAGTACAACTGACTCAAACAAGGTATATACACTTGCCATATTAGTTTTTTTGAAATAGCTTTATAGAGAGAGAATACTGGTTAAAATAGAACAAGTTTAACAAAATAGACGTTTCAGGTTCTTATCATGGGGGGGTTGAGTTGTATTGCTTAGGTAACCAAGAATAGATAGGTAGAAGTGGTATTGGGTTAATGCCTTTGGTGAGGCATGCAGAGGCTAAGGGTCAAGCCTATGGGAGGAAGGTTGGAAAGGATACGGTCAATACTGGAGTGGACATGATGGTGAATGAGTTATTGGTGAATTTCATTGAAGGTAGTTATATGGTGGCTAAGTGGGTGGATGGTAGGTATGGTAAGGATGTATATGGGTGATGAGTGAAACACTTGATATATTGGTGAATCATGGTATGTGTTTACTCAAAGGATATGACAATTTCTTCCAAGGGAGAATGAACAATTCGAATATTATTTTACAAGAATTCATCGTTTCTCATCAACAAGTGTGTCCCAAAGTTTTTTTTTTAGAATATAATGTATGAACATATGGGTGTTGTTGTATATGGACAACAATGCAAATGAATGAAATGTGTAATGATACCTTAAATAGGTGTATGAGATTTTTTTATGTTTCAACTACAATGAGACGCTAACAAAAAAAACTATTGAATGATTAGTGATGCTAAAATGAAGCGATTCCTAATTTTTGATGCATGCTGGTGGACTAATGTATTTGAGATGGATAGGAATGAAGCACTATTTTTTTATTTATTTTTATTTTTTATGATGCATGAAGAGGTGTAATGAAATAATGAATGAATATTTATAATATCAAGGTGATATTTATTTTTGGTGTATGGATACACAAAGTGACAAAATTTGAATATATGAATCTGGTATCTTTAATATTTTTTGTATGATAAGATACATGTAGGATGCATGTAAGAGGAATAACAATTTTTGGATATGCAAGATGATGCAATTTTGGACAAATTAAAAATATATGATTTTTGTTATTTTTTAGATGATGAGATGCATGGTAGTGCAATAAAAATGTGATGCATAAAAAAATGGATTTTATTTATTTTATGAGTGCATGATGGTTTTTTTTTTTGTATGATGAATGAAAGAATGACATTGTCTCATCCCATGTGCCTAAAAGAGAGAACTATGAAAGTTTTTTCTTAATTTTATTATTTTGAGAAAACAATAACAATGTTGATACAAGGAGTAGGTATAGTGCCCCTGTGTCCTATGTAGGTCATGCCTAAAAGATATCATGGTCTAGGGTCACTTTTGTGAACAATCTTTCAGGTGGCTATAGTCACTTCCTCACAAAGGTCTCTAGATCTAAAGTCCCCTCTACAATGTTATCCACAACAATAGATATCTATCAGGTGTGAGATATTATAAAGAGGCACACTCTGGTTGAGACTTTCATGAGAGTCAGACAGATAAATCCAGAATGACTGTCACTAATTGTCTCCACTCGTCCTAGGTTTCTGTTAGACCCGGGTATAGGGCCCCACTTAGAAGTGTGTGCAATTGTGTAAGGTGACGTGTGTGGTCAGGGGGAAAATATTTAAACTACCCAAACAGCAAAAAGATACAAATAATGCAACAAAATAAAGTCATCTACCCTAAGGTTCAATAAGGCAATATTCACAAATAAATAACTAAATGAATCAAATTAAATAAATAAAACAAACATAAGGGCAAAACGAAATATTAAATTAACAACTAATTACACATTTAATTAATTGGCTTGACTCTCTAAAAAAGGTCCCCAGTGGATTCGCCAGCTGTAGCGACCGAAAAATCCGGAAAAGGATTCCTCAACGTTCGAAAGATGAAGCCGCCACCAAATTTTAGTTTAAGGGCAAATTTGGAAAATCCCTTCGAATTCGGATAAGGGCTAGGTTTAGGTTCGAGAGTCGTTTATGTGCGGGGAAGGTATTAGCACCCCACAACATCCTTCAAAGAAGGCTACCTATTAATTAGTTGTGTAAGGATGTTAATTTAAAATAAATCGAGTTTTACCCTTTTGAAAATTAAAATTGAATAAATGGTTAGATAAATAGTTAGTTGTTTTTGTTCTTTTTTTTGAGAAGAATAAGAAAGAAATAATTAAAGATACTAAAAAAAGGGTTTTCTTAGCGCAATTGACATACCCCTTGGTGGGGGATCAAATCACATGTAGTTCTTGATATAAAAAAATTTGTGTGTTTGGTGTTTTTTATTTATGAGAAAAATTGGTTTTGAGGAGTAATAAAAATAAATGAGGAAAATAATTATAACATAGTGGTTTGTAAATCAAGGGGGTGCAGTTAGTATAAAAGAGGTGTTGTATTATAGAATAAAAGGGTGTGCAGTTACAGATCTAATAATTTATTTACACAAAGGATTGCTATTAAGCATAGATCTAATTAGATCATATTTACAAAAGTATTTATTTACACTAAGGGAATAGTTGAACGATTAGTTACAATATTAAATTAGTTTATGGAATAGGCTTCAAGTTAAATTAGATCATGAATTGACATAGATCTAATTGCAAGACTTTTAAATAATGTAACATAAACAAAAAGAAATCACATGAAAGGAAAATGGGGTTGAAACATCCTAACCATGCAGCGTCAAAGATGCAGGAAATCCGAAGTGGTGATATAGTGATGAAGGTGTCACGAGTTGATGATTTTGGCTGCGTTGTTTTTCATCTGGTTTTTTGATCTTCCTCTTTACTCAGCAACTTTGAAACTATGTTTCAATGGATTAGGATTCTGATTTTAAACCCTAATCCTTTTTAGGTGATTTTTGCATTCTGTCTCTTTTTTGACTGAGGGTTGATCACATATTTATACTAGAAAATTAGGTCTTGACCATTAATGGATTGATTTACCCTGATTTGATTTGTTTTCAGATACTTGGAGAGGAAGACTAGGTTTTTTAGGAGAGCTCGAAGATCCAAGCCCAACTGTTAACTGGACTAAAGCTCTTTTTTGTATTTTTTTTATTTATTTTCGGATTTCATTTTTTTTATATATTTTGTATTACTATTTTTTGTATTTTGGACCCTTTTTTGGACTTTTAGACACTTATACATTATAATAAAACTAAATTACAATTTTTTCACATTTTTGGACTAAATATTGTCTAAATAAATTAAATAAACAAAATAATAAAAAAAGAGGTTGGGCCAAATACCAAAGCGAAATCGGGCCCGACTAAACAAATGCGCTAGAACGAGGCCCAAATGGAAGAAATGGGCCTGTTAGGCAATAGATACTAAAAATCAAACTGGAATCACGCTCGTAGGCCCAAACCATAATGATATGCCCAATTGCGAGAAAAATGACTCATGTAAGCCCAATTAGATTCAACTAGGCCCAAATCATCGAGTTCAATCAAGAATGCGCGAAAAGATCGATCATTCGCGCGCATGCCGAGTTTAAACAACGATATTTCGGTTTAGTTGACGGGATAATTGAAATTGGCTCAAGTTAGAAGAATGAGACGTTATTCTAAAAAATCTCGTAATTTCGTGACCTCGGAACGTGAATTAAACTACTAAAGCGAGAAAAAAGAGAACGGGCAAAATTGGGGTATAACACCCATTGTCGCTAGTGGCTAATCAGAACCTTTGTTCGTCTAGCCATTGGTAGCGATGTCTTTTTCCCAAAAGAACAATAAGCGATGATTACTCATAGCCTTTGTTAGTTTGATCATTCGTGCCAATCAATCTCTTTCGAAAACCACTTTCAAAAGAACTAATAAAAAAAGAGTTGCTACTAATAGTCAATCAGAACCTTTGTTCGTCTGACTAGTGGTAGTGACTCTCATTTTCAAGAATACTTAGCGGTGATTACTCACTAAATGCTCGTCCTATCTCGAAAACTCACTAAAAAGATAAAAGACAAAAACCTTTTCAAAGAAAAGACAAAGAAGAACTACGTAGCTTTGAGTTCTCCATCGCACCGGGAGATACGTAGGAGCTGGTCGCATCCCGTCAAGTACTCTTTCTTAAAAACCTTTTTCCTCCTTTTTTCATAATAAATGAGATTTTCATTAAGACTTTTTCAATAAGAAGTAGAGAGGCAAAATTAAGTATTTTTAAATCAACACACTAAAACCACGCATTTAATTAAAGGTTCCTCTCGTAGAGAGGACGTGTGGAAGTGCTAATACCTTCCCCGCGCAGAATCGACCCCGAACCCAAATCTCTCAGTTTTCAAAGGCCATCCGCTTTTCCAAAAAGGTTTTTCTAATACTTTCCTTAAATAAGTATTGGTGGTGGCTTCATTGTCTTAGAAAAGTTGTAAACGAGGAAGGTTCTCCCTCGGGGACTTTTTTGAGCGCGACAAGAATGTGGAAGCTACACACCGAATCTCTTTCCATTTTTTTGATCGTCCTAGCTGTTTCTCCCTCAGGTTCTCCTCCTGTGATTACCATTACCACCGATCGTCCTCTAAACTTTCGGGAATCAGGCTCTTCTTCGAAGTTCTCGACTTTGTTAGATCGTTGTCCCAGTTTTGGTGCAATAGGATCGGGATACCTTACCTCTTTGAACTCATTGTTCTGGCATTCATGTAAAATTTTAGCCCTTCCACAGGTAAGTTATGCATACTTCTGATGTCTTCCTACTTGGGGTTTAAAATCTTTAGATGGGCCACCTACTTGAAATTTCTGATTATCTTCTAAACTTGGAACTTCTTCGTGATCTATATATTTCTCAGAAAGTCGAAGGAACTCTACCAAATTCGGAGGTTGATTCACAATTACATCGGTTTGGAAAAGCGTGCCTTTGCACAAACCTTGGGACAAGAAAAATAGACGAAATTCCTCATTTAAACTACGTACCTTTCCCGTTTCATCATTAAATCTTTCAATGTAAGCTCGGATAGATTCAGTTTCTTCTTGATGAATTTCATGTAGCACCATCCATGACTTCGACCTCACTTTGAATGCGCAAAGCTTGTAGAGAGTTGCTGCCAGGACGAGATTGAATTTGATTGGATCTCCCTGAACCAGGTACCTGCCGATTTGTCAAGAGTGAGAGAGATAAGTCTACACATAATTACACCTAGGGCATTCCGATATTGCATCATAGTCTCGTAATATTCTATGTGAGCATCTGGATCTCCAAGTCCGTTATAGATTTTCAAATTCTCCAGGGGTTTTTCCAAACCGCGAAGGATTGAAAAAAAGTCTACCTCGGCCGTAAAAGGCCCTCGTCGTGGGATGGGACCATCAACTGGACTGGTCAGAAGAAGTGGGGCTGCAACTGGTGGAACCTCTGGAGCTGGAACTATCGCCCAAGGTGGAGGACGCAAGGATTGATTCATGTCTGATCTTTCCCTAGGAGGGGTGCGCGGATATTCGTTCCGTTCTGCGGTTCTCCTCGAGCGATGTCAGTGACGCTCTTGTCTCGGAAGTGTCTCCCGGCTTTTAGAATGTCGTCTCCTGGGTGATGACGAAGCAAAGGATAAATATTCTTCAAAAGTGTCCTCTAGTATAATCAATCATTTCAGGAGGTGTTCGAGGTTCTCCCATTCCTCTCCTTCGAGGAGGAGAACGATGATAATGACGTCGTCGGGAGGGGGAACGATGACGTCGTCGTCCCTCTGTCGTTCTTCTAGACTCCTGACGAGGTTGCGAAATGCCCGGGGGGAATGGAACGTTGAGGAGAATTCCGGTCCGGGATATTCCGAGCCCGGTACACAGCAATTTCAGCTTCTAGTTCGGAGATACGGAGGCTCAGAGCCTGCTCAACTTCGTTATGTTGACTAAGAACTTGGACCAACTGTCGTACTGCATCCACCGGGACCGGAACCACTAGGGAGGTGGGGGAAGTCGGGACCTACCCGAACTTCTAGGAAAGGCATTCCGCTTCCGTGTAAGGTAATGTTTCCACTATCCCCTCGGAAGTATCCCCTAGACAGGGTTGAGGTTGAACTAGTCGAGGTCCAACTGGTTCAATGACACTTGCAATGCGTTGTCTCGACCTCAACTGTGGGGCCATCGCTGATCAGAAGAAGGTGAGAAAAAATTAAGTTCAAGTTTCTCCCACTGTGGTCACCAATATTGTACCGTATCTAAGGAGTTTCTGATCGTAGATATAGTAGGTAGAGTCTGATACTTGCAAAGTCACTCTGATGCTAAAGTCAGACAGTGGAGAGTTTAATGCAAGTCTTTTATGGGTAGTTAATGCATACCTTTCCTCTAACATTGATTACTATATTTATAGAGTCAAAGGATGATATTATATTCATCTGAGTCGTCCGATCTAGGATGCAGATCTTGACCGTTGATGTGTGGATATTCAGCATGCTTTTGAATGGTAAGCCCAATAACTTGTTTTTGGAGGGTGGTGCATATAGTAACAACACTTTTACTCGATAACAAAAAGGAAAACCTATATTTCAAATTTATCAAAATAGTTGTGCTGGAAAAAGTTAAAAAAAAATCGGTATCTTCTTATAGTAATAATAATAATAATAATAATAATAATAGAGTAAAAATGAGGAAAAAGGAAAAAAAAATGTTGTATCTTTTTGCATACGCACCCTCGTTAGCACTATCGTTGCATCTCTGGTTAGCATTTCTTTTGGCGCTCCCGTTGGCGCTGTCGTTGCCGCTCGCGTGCAACTCTCAAAAAAAAAAAAAGCAAATGAGATTTAGTTGTTGATTTTTTTAGGAAAAATGATTTTAGAATTTTCGCTAGCATTATATTATTTACAACTAGTAGTGGTTAAATTAATTGGTTTTAGTAGTTTGAGTAGATTATAGAAAATAGTAAATACTACATAATTTAATATTAATTTACTAAATTTTATGTAGTTTTTGAATAGATTATTGATTTTTAACATAAAAATGCATCCCTAGTGGCACTCCCGCTGTCACTTCTGTTGGCGCTTCCGTTGCTGCTCTCATTGCTACTCCCGTTCAGCTAAAAATACCAAATGAGATTTAATTATTGATTTTTTTAGGAAAAATTATTTTGGAATTTTTGCTATCCTTTTCTCTTTTTATTTGTTTTTGACAATTAGTAGTGGTAAATTAATTGGTTTTAGAACTTGGATGAAATGGTAGGGGTCTCTTCCAGCTTAAACCAAGGTCCTGGGATCAAATTCAATCTCAGACGTGCAGCAGTGTTAAATCTCTTGAGGGAGAGCTTTGCCGCCCATTGTGGTCCTACCCAACTGGAGGGATTAGTCTCTGCAATTACGTGTAGATGATACCTTGTTTACAAAAAAAAACTTAATTAGCTTGAGTAGATTATAGTAAATTCTATTTAAATAAATTGATTTAGATATTGATTTTTGACAAAAAAAATTGACACAGCGCGTCAGTTTTGTTTTTGCTTTTGTCTGCTTTGTTTTTGCTGCATTTTGCAGCTTTTTTTTTTGTGCTTTTTTGCTTATATTTTTGGTGATTTTTTTCAGGCTTTTTGTCATTTTATAGTATTTTTACCAACATACCCCCAAAAAATGACACTTGGCAACTTTTGAAGATGTCTAAAATAGCACAAAAAATG
This sequence comes from Oxytropis ochrocephala, assembly GCA_020916435.1. NCBI lineage: Eukaryota > Viridiplantae > Streptophyta > Magnoliopsida > Fabales > Fabaceae > Oxytropis > Oxytropis ochrocephala. The sequence continues at coordinate 84,472,491 of CM037090.1, forward strand.
ACATTTTAGAGTTGAACATAGAGTTAAACTATGATCTAAAAATTGGTAAAATATGTTACTAAAAATATTTTTATGAACTTAATATGTTACTTAGTAATATTTGACATGTTACTAAAATATTTGACTAAAATTATTTTTACATATTTTTAAAAATATGTTACAGATTTTAATATGTTACTAAAAATATTTTAGTAATATGAACTTAGAGTTGAACTATGATCTAAAAATATTCTAATATTGTAGTTTCCAAATTATTTGAAGTTTAACTTAATTTAAATTACCAATATTCTAGTATATTCCTTTTAAACTATTTTAGCAAAGTAAAAGGGATTGTATAGTTAATCTATCTAATGTTGGTTTTGTTTATAATTTTGACATTTGATGTATTGGTGACTAAGGATATTAACGAGAAGGAGAAGTGGAATCATATTACGAGACTGATTGTAGCTTCCTACGGTGACAACATGATTACGCAGAGATGTGTTAGAGGGTTTCCACGTTAAATACTGTTGTCATTTTACTTCTGTTCGGTACTGGATCTCGGGAATTACCTGGACCCGAGGTACGAGTTGAGTTGCTTCGTGAAGTTTGAAGATGGTCTTCGGATGCTTGAAGGTGGAGATTAGATGGTCCGAGGTAGTTCGATTTTCCACGTCGGGTGGGGTGTACCTACAGCTACTCTGATGCTTAAGTCAGTACGAGAACTGGTGAGAGGAGTATGGAATGAGGATGTACCTGAAACCAGAGAGGGGCACCTCTATTTATAGACCAGTGTGTCGTACCCGAATCGTTGGGTGCGGAGGATAGATCCTGACCGTTGGCTACGGGTGCCCGGGGCAGTGGTGCACAATGAGCTGCTTCGATTGTGGATTTGGGCCAGGCCCAATCCTGGTGGGATTTCGGCCTAGTCCGGAACAGTTTTTCAACTGTCGGTGCAATTATTTTGACATTAGTTGCCTTTTGTTGAAAATTGTATAAAGTGGTTGGTGAAACAATTAAAACATGCACTAGTTCAAAATAAGGAAAAGAAATAGACATTTAAAGTCACGCGCTCAGATGCCTGCCTTGATATAAGGACGCGGTGGCAAACTTGTAATAAACTCGAAAACTTTTTTTGGCTCGCTAGTTTTTAAGTCAAGCGTAAAATATGCGTGACTTCAAAAGTGGAAAATTTTAACATTTTAAGACAAACCGTAATATTGCTTGACTTCAAAAGTATTTCACAATTAAAAATAAAAAAATAAAAACGTAAAGATGCCTGCCGGTCATGGTTTGAGATCTCGTACGAGAGACTCTTTCTCTCGCGCATTCAGGAAGAAGGGTACCATTGCCCTCACCACTCACCTCAGGACTTACCACATCGGCGACTATGTTGATATTAGGGTTAACGACGCCGTCCACAAGGGTATGCCTCACAAGTTCTACCATGGTCGCATTCTGGCCGTATGCCGAACGTTACCAAACGCGCGCCATCGGTGTCGAGGTTAACAAGCGGTATACACTTCTCTTCTCTTTATAGATTCTCAATCGCTTTAGTTGATTGTTGATATTTGTTTTGTCCCCTTTTTGTTGGATCGTGCTTTTGTTTCTAGGGTTTTAGTTTCTAGGGTTTTATCCGAAAGCCTATGTGTTATGTTTCTTTGAACTCGTTTTGATTTAATTTGTTTCGATTACGTGTCTAATTTACGACGCATTCGCCTTCGTATTGTAAATCTTTGGGATTTGTAATTTGTTTTGTGTTGATCTTATCAAAGCCTTGCATTCATTGCAAGTAAGGATACTTTCTTGCTCCATTAGCATTTACCACGTCTTATATATGTTGTTTGGATTTCACAGAGAGGTGTTCGTACAAAGAGAGAAGAGAGGAATCACACACGAGAGATAGGAGAGAAGATAAGCATGCGAGGAACACCGATTAGTTTTGTCTTTGCTAGATAGTTTTACACAAGGCTTTTGCTTAATGTGAATTTATAGCCAAACTTCAAGATGACAATGCATTTCATTTAGTTTTGATGGTGGTGATTTTATATCTTGTGCTTTTGGAATTTTTTGATTAAAAATGGTTTGCTATTGAAGTGATTCTAAGTTTATTGAGTTGATGTCTCATAATTGTAATGTGCACTTTGTAGTGTCGAGAAGATAGGATTGGACTACATGGACGTTGAAGCCTTGAAAAAGTTGAACAAAAACAAGAAACTAGTGAAGAAGCTAGCCAAGAAGTATCATGCCTTTTTAGCTTCAAGCGGTCATCAAGCGATTCCTCGTCTTTTGGGTCCTGGTCTCAACAAAGCAGGCATGTGTTTTACTTTAGGGGGTTTAGAATTTTGAACATCATGGATATACTACTAGGCTATTCTGTTCTGTTTTGATCGTTTTGAAGTTTTAAATTGCAGTCTTTTACTTTTAATCTCTGGCTATGCTTGTTCCGTTTATCAATTGTTTTGAGTGCTATATGTTATAAGCACTTTCTGTATATGCTTCCCATTCATTTGATGAACATTTTTATTTGAAAGAGTTGCTACGTTGCCTTTCTTTGAATTTGATTATTGCTTTTCTTTGATTTGCCTATTTTTCATCTCAACTCTCAAGGTTTGTGGCATAACGGAATTATGTTATATCAAGGTTTCAAATTGCAGCCGCTTCTTGGTCCTTGATGTTATAGAGAATTGCAGTTCGGACACATTGAAAACCTTGATGTTGTTGGAGTGCTTTTTTAAAAGATTGATTTTATTTAGTTATGATAAGTTGATGATAAGTTGATATGTGATGCATGCAGAATTTAGTGACCCGGTGGGAAGTGGATCGCTATTTGAGTGCAAGTGGTTACCTTGGAGACAACATTCACCCCTTCTTTGTGGCCTTGCCTAAGGATAGGGGCAATGTATCAAATGAAGACTTCCGCAGGCAGATATCTCAGGTGGACTCAGAGGTTATTCATCATCTTCGCGAAACTGTTAAGGGAGGTTTTGATGAAGATAAGTTTAAGTCATATATTGGTTTTTGCCGTCTAAGGGATTATTTGGAGTCCGAGCTTCAGAAGAAATACAAAGAAGCTGCCCCATCAACACTTGCATTGCTCGAGCAACGGTGTAATGAGGTCAATTCTGAACTTTCAGGTTGGACTAAAAATACTGAGCCACTTCGGATATTTCTCATCTAAGGAAATTTGCAATCTTTGTGTGCGACTTCTATCGACAACCATGTGGTGGGTAGTTATATTTATTGAATATACATCAATCTATTATTGACAAATTTAATTAGTTATTATGACAAGTTTACCTAGTCATAGCGAAGATTATGTGCATGTTAATTACTAACAATTTTTTTCTTTTGAAATGAATGGTCCAGGTGCCTTGATTGATGGTGCAGATCCTTCCCTAAGCGATTGGGGAAAACAACAGTGGAAGAGCGGTCTCAATAATTAATCTGTACTATTCATTAATTATTGTCTAATTGTAACTATGAAGAGATATACATTTTTTAGTAGAAATAGTTTCTAATGTCATACTAGCTTATTCTTGATCAGTTATAGTTTGTTATCACGTTCTTAGGAAGGCCTATGCTTATGAATCCTTTGAGCAAAATTTAATACATTTATTTTATATAGAATATGTATGTTGCTAGATTTAATGAATTTGATGTGGGGCCAAATTAGTATATGCACGAGGGATCACCCAAAAGCTAAAAAGAATTAAAACTTAAATAAACACTTTTGAAGTCAAGCATTTAAAATGTATGTCTTAAAAACATATTTAAAGTCAAGCATTTAAAACGCCTGACTTAAAAACATCTTTAAAGTCTGGCGCGTGACTTTAAAAGCTATTCACAGAGGCTGGTCTAGAGAGAACACGAGGTATTAAAGTCAGGCGGTTAAAAGTCTGACTTAGAAACAAACTTATGAAGTCAGGCACTCGCGCGACTTTAAATCTCCTGACATACGAAGTCGCCTTAATAGAAGTCACGCTGGCGCGTGACTTTAAATGTCCAATTTGTCTGACTTTAAATCCCTTTTCTGCACTAGTGATGTTGTATTGCCAAAGAGGTGAGCAAATTTGCTTTTGATATCCACATGGTTTAATTCTTCTATAAATGCAGGAAAGGGGAACGAAGGAAAGCAGGCAAGGCAGAGGCAAGATAGAAGAGAAATATATATAGTGAGAGAAAAATAGTGTCGTATATCCTAAGAGTGGGAAAAATACACTTGGGTAGGTATCATCTCTATTATTTCTTTAATATTGTTAGTTTGTTATATTTGGATACGAGTGGGTCTCACGGGATACAGTATATTGTATCTTTTGAGGGTCTCGAGAGAGGGGAGAATATTGTAATTCTTTGATATAGTGGAATATTTTTCGAAGTTTGTCTCGTGGTGTTTCCCTCTATGTTAGAGGGTTTTCCACATTAAATACTAGTGTCATTTTATTTTAGTATATTGTGTATGTGATGGGGGATATATTCTTCCCATGTGTTCATCCAAACTTGTTTCCACACAAAGGTTCTGCTAGGGAAAATTATTTGTTATTTTCATAACACCTGACGCTGATTTTCCCAACAATTTTGTCCGACCTTTTCTTTTTTAATTCTATTTTAAATGAAAAAATAGGCTAAAGGCATTCTTTGAGGCTTATTCGTTGGGTTTTTTTTTGTACCCTACGTTTTTGGCATCTACCCCCACAAGAGTTTTTTGGACAAAAATACCCCTAATAAAGTTGACCATCAATCGTATATACCCCACACGTAGTGTATATACGACTTTCTAAAAATTAAATCGAATATATCTTAAAAATATGTAAATACTATGGGTTTAAAAAATGGGGATCGTATATATGTGACGAGTAGATATATACGATAACTTTAAAAAAATGTCACATCGTATATATGCTACAAGTTAGCCTTATACGATGGCTTTATACAAGTCTGCATCGTATTTATATTGGTTGTCTTTAGCCTTATATGATGGAGGTAGATATATATGATGGCTTTAAACACGTCTGCATCGTATATATGTTTGCATCGTATATATGCTTGCATGCTTACCATCGTATACATGCTTGTATTTGGTATATAAGACCCCTAAATTAACCCATCGTATATACACCCTCAAATAGTATATACGAGTGTGTATATACGATTCCTATAAATTTTTTTTGAGATGCAGGATATTTTGGGGTTTTAAAATTTTGTTAAGGGTATTTTGGTCTTTTCGCAGGGCTCGTGGGGGGTAGATGGGGAAGTGGTGGGGGTACAAAAAAATGACCCTTATTCGTTTATTACCCATTTAGTCTCTTTTGGGCCAAAAGGCCTAATCGCGCTAGAATAAAATTAGGTCCATACTTCTTCGAACTCCCTAGCTACTCAGTAGACACCCCTAACACACGTGAAAAGACCAAACTGCCATTAATGAATCTTTTGATCCAACGATGGTTCGGAGGAGGTGCCACCGAACTGGTTCAGATTTGGTTCAACTGAACCTCACTGTTATTGGCCAAACTAAGTATTCTCTCTTGCTGGGTTGGAATCTCCCTCTTTCTTCTGTTTCTTCACTAGGTTGACGCTACAGCTCCTCTTCAAGCACACATCAATGGCTATTTTCAGCTTTCAATCCATATAAATCTTATTCATATTAAAACTGATTTCAAATCCATGTAGTAATGATGTGTTGGATTTCCATTGATTTTAACTATTTTCAAATCCATAAATTATGCTTATTCAGGATTGTGCAAGAATCTGGATATGTTGTGCAAGAATCTGCAAGAGATGGACATGCAATTAAACATTATAAAATATAAAATGCCTAAGTCCAGAAGCTAGAAGCTTATTATAAGAATTGAAAATGGTTTTACCTTTTTGAAAATTTCAGAAGAATTTGGTTATTTAATTGTATAAGGAGTAAACAGAAGTTGTAATTTGGTTGGATGTGACGGTGGTGCTGGAGAGGGCGTGGAGGCGGTGAAGCGTGCCTTTGCACAAACCTTGGGACAAGAAAAATAGACGAAATTCCTCATTTAAACTACGTACCTTTCCCGCTTCATAATTAAATCTTTCAATGTAAGCTCGGATAGATTCAGTTTCTTCTTGATGAATTTCATGTAGCACCATCATGACTTCGGCCTCACTTTGAATGCGCAAAGCTTGTAGAGAGTTGCTGCCAAGACGAGATTGAATTTGATTGGATCTCCCTGAACCAAGTACCTGCCGATTTGTCAAGAGTGAGAGAGATAAGTCTACACATAATTACACCTAGGGAATTCCGATATTGCATCATAGCCTCGTAATATTCTATGTGAGCATCTGGATCTCCAAGTCCGTTATAGATTTTCAAATTCTCCAGGGGTTTTTCCAAACCGCGAAGGATTGAAAAAAAGTCTACCTCGGCCGTAAAAGGCCCTCGTCGTGGGATGGGACTGTCAACTGGACTGGTCAGAAGAAGTGGGGCAGCAACTGGTGGAACCTCTGGAGCTGGAACTATCGCCCAAGGTGGAGGACGCCAGGATTTATTCATGTCTGATCTTTCCCTAGGAGGGGTGCGCGGATATTCGTTTCGTTCTGGGGTTCTCCTCGAGCGATATCAGTGACGCTCTTGTATCGGAAGTGTCTCCCGACTTTTAGAATGTCGTCTCCTGGGTGATGACGAAGCAAAGGATAAATACTCTTCAAAAGTGTCCTCTAGTATAATCAATCGTTTCAGGAGGTGTTCGAGGTTCTCCCCTTCCTCTCCTTCGAGGAGGAGAACGATGATAATGACGTCGTCGGGAGGGGGAACGATGACGTCGTCGTCCCTCTGTCGTTCTTCTAGACTCCTGACGGGGTTGTGAAATGCCCGGGGGGAATGGAATGTTGAGGAGAATTCCGGTCCGGGATATTCCGAGCCCGGTACACAACAATTTCAGCTTCTAGTTCGGAGATACAGAGGCTCCGAGCCTGCTCAGCTTCGTTATGTTGACTAAGAACTTGGACCAACTGTCGTACAGCATCCACCGTGACCGGAACCACTAGGGAGGTGGGGGAAGTCGGGACCTATCCGAACTTCCAGGAAAGACATTCCGCTTCCGTGTAAGGTAATGTTTCCACTATCCCCTCGGAAGTATCCCCTAGACAGGGTTGAGGTTGAACTAGTCGAGGTCCGACCGGTTCAATGACACTTGCAATGTGTTGTCTCAGCCTCAACTGTGGGGCCATCGCTGATCAGAAGAAGGTGAGAAAAAATTAAGTTCAAGTTTCTCCCACTGTGGTCGCCAATATTGTACAGTATCTAATGAGTTTCTGATCCTAGATATAGTAGGTAGAGTCTGATACTTGCAAAGTTACTCTGATGCTAAAGTCAGACAGTGGAGAGTTTAATGCAAGTCTTTTATGGGTAGTTAATGGGTACCTTTCCTCTAACATTGATTACTATATTTATAGAGTCAAATGATGATAGTATGTTCATCTGAGTCGTCCGATCTAGGATGCAGATCTTGACCTTTGATGTGTGGATATTCAGCATGCTGGTTAGGCCTTTGATTGATGGTAAGCCCAATAACTTGTTTTTGGAGGGTGGTGCATATAGTAACAACACTTTTACTCGATAACAAAAAGGAAAACCTATATTTCAAATTTATCAAAATAGTTGTGCTGGAAAAAGTTAAAAAAAAGTCGGTATCTTCTTATAATAATAATAATAGAGTAAAAATGAGGAAAAAGGAAAAAAAATGTTGTATCTCTTTGCATACGCACCCTCGTTAGCACTATCGTTGCATCTCTGGGTAGCACTTCTTTGGCGCACCGTTGGCGCTGTCGCTGCCGCTCGCGTGCAACTCACAAAAAAAAGAAGCAAATGAGATTTAGTTGTTGATTTTTTTAGGAAAAATGATTTTAGAATTTTTGCTAGCATTATTTTATTTACAACTGGTAGTGGTTAAATTAATTGGTTTTAGTAGTTTGAGTAGATTATAGAAAATAGTAAATACTACATAATTTAATGTTAATTTACTAAATTTTATGTAGTTTTTGAATAGATTATTGATTTTTAATATAAAAATGCATCCCTAGTGGCACTCCCACTGGCACTTCTGTTGGCGCTTCCGTTGCTGCTCTCATTGCTACTCCCGTTCGGCTAAAAATACCAAATGAGATTTAATTATTGATTTTTTTAGGAAAAATTATTTTGGAATTTTTGCTATCATTTTCTCTTTTTATTTGTTTTTGAATATTAGTAGTGGTAAATTAATTGGTTTTAGAACTTGGATGAAATGGTAGGGGTCTCTTCCAGCTTAACAAGGTCCTGGGATCGAATTCAATCTCAGACGTGCATCAGTGTTAAATCTCTTGAGGGAGAGCTTTGCCGCCATTGTGGTCCTACCCAACTGGAGGGATTAGTCTCTGCAATTACGTGGAGATGATACCTTGTTTACAAAAAAAACTTAATTGGCTTGAGTAGATTATAGTAAATTCTATTTAAATAAATTGATTTAGATATTGATTTTTGACAAAAAAAAAATTGACACAGCGCGTCAGTTTTGTTTTTGCTTTTGTCTGCTTTGTTTTTGCTGCATTTTGCAGCTTTTTTTGGTGCTTTTTTGCTTATATTTTTGGCTGAGTTTTTTTAGGCTTTCTGTCATTTTATAGTATATTTACCAAAATACCCCCAAAAAATGACACTTGGCAAGTTTTGAAGATGTCTAAAATAGCACAAAAAATGACATTTTAGAGTTGAACATAGAGTTAAACTATGATCTAAAAATTGGTAAAATATGTTACTAAAAATATTTTTATGAACTTAATATGTTACTTAGTAATATTTGACATGTTACTAAAAATATTTAACTAAAAATATTTTTACATATTTTTAAAAATATGTTACAGATTTTAATATGTTACTAAAAATATTTTAGTAATAGGAACTTAGAGTTGAACTATGATCTTGATTATCTAAAAAAAAAAAGAGTTGAACTATGATCTAAAAATATTCTAATATTGTAGTTTCCAAATTATTTGAAGTTTAACTTAATTTAAATTACCAATATTCTAGTATATTCCTTTTAAACTATTTTAGCAAAGTAAAAGGGATTGTATAGTTAATCTATCTAATGTTGGTTTTGTTTATAATTTTGACATTTGATGTATTGGTGACTAAGGATATTAACGAGAAGGAGAAGTGGAATCATATTACGAGACTGATTGTAGCTTCCTACGGTGACAACATGATTACGCATAGATGTGTTAGAGGGTTTCCACGTTAAATACAGTTGTCATTTTATACATTGATCTTGGATCTCGGGAATTACGGACCCGAGGTACGAGTTGAGTTGCTTCGTGAAGTTTGAAGATGGGCTTCGGATGCTTGAAGGTGGAGATTAGATGGTCCGAGGTAGTTCGATTTTCCACCTCGGGTGGGGTGTACCTGGTGACCACTCACGATGCTTAAGTCGATCACGACGAAACCGGTGAGAGGAGTATGGAATGAGGATACACGAAACGAGAGAGGGGCACCTCTATTTATAGACAAAGTGTGTGCGTGCGAATCGTTGGGTGCGGAGGATAGATCCTGACCGTTGGCTACGGTGCCCGGGGCAGTGGTGCACAATGAGCTGCTTCGATTGTGGATTTGGGCCAGGCCCAATCCTGGTGGGATTTCGGCCTAGTCCGGAACAGTTTTTCAACTGGCGGTGCAATTATTTTGACATTAGTTGCCTTTTGTTGAAAATTGTATAAAGTGGTTGGTGAAACAATTAAAACATGTTGTATTGCCAAAGAGGTGAGCAAATTTGCTTTTGATATCCACATGGTTTAATTCTTCTATAAATGCAGGAAAGGGGAACGAAGGAAAGCAGGCAAGGCAGATGCAAGATAGAAGAGAAATATATATAGTGAGAGAAAAATAGAGTGTCGTATATCCTAAGAGTGGGAAAAATACACTTGAGTAGGTATCATCTCTATTATTTCTTTAATATTGTTAGTTTGTTATATTTGGATACGAGTGGGTCTCACGGGATACAGTATATTGTATCTTTTGAGGGTCTCGAGAGAGGGGAGACTATTGTAATTATTCTTTGATATAGTGGAATATTTTTCGAAGCTTGTCTCGTGGGGTTTCCCTCTGTGTTAGAGGGTTTTCCACATTAAATAATTTGTATTTTAGTATATTGTGTATGTGATGGGGATATATTCTTCCCATCTGTTCATCCAAACTTGTTTCCACACAAAGGTTCTGCTAGGGAAAATTATTTGTTATTTTCATAACACCTGACGCTGATTTTCCCAACAATTTTGTCCGACCTTTTCTTTTTTAATTATATTTTAAATGAAAAAATAGGCTAAAGGCATTCTTTGAGGCTTATTCGTTGGGTTTTTTTTGTACCCTACGTTTTTGGCATCTACCCCCACAAGAGTTTTTTGGACAAAAATACCCCTAATAAAGTTGACCATCAATCGTATATACCCCACACGTAGTATATATACGACTTTCTAAAAATTAAATCGAATATATCTTAAAAATATGTAAATACTATGGCTTTAAAAAATGGGGATCGTATATATGTGACGAGTAGATATATACGATAACTTTAAAAAAAGGTCACATCGTATATATGCTACAAGTTAGCCTTATACGATGGCTTTAAACAAGTCTGCATCGTATTTATATTGGTTGTCTTTAGCCTTATATGATGGAGGTAGATATATATGATGGCTTTAAACACGTCTGCATCGTATATATGCTTGCATGCTTACCATCGTATACATGCTTGTATTTGGTATATAAGACCCCTAAATTAACCCATCGTATATATACCCTCAAATGGTATATACGATGGTGTATATACGATTCCTATAATTTTTTTTTGAGCTGTAGGATATTTTGGGTATTTTAAATTTTGTTAAGGGTATTTTGGTCTTTTCACAGGGTTCGTGGGGGTAGATGGGGAAGTGGTGGGGGTACAAAAAAATAACCCTTATTCGTTTGTTACCCATTTAGTCTCTTTTGGGCCAAAAGGCCTAATCGCGCTAGAATAAAATTAGGTCCATACTTCTTCGAACTCCCTAGCTACTCAGTAGACACCCCTAACACACGTGAAAAGACCAAACTGCCATTAATGAATCTTTTGATCCAACGATGGTTCGGAGGAGGTGCCACCGAACTGGTTCAGATTTGGTTCAACCAAACCTCACTGTTATTGGCCAAACTAAGTATTCTCTCTTGCTGGGTTGGAATCTCCCTCTTTCTTCTGTTTCTTCACTAGGTTGTCGCTACAGCTCCTCTTCAAGCACACATCAATGGCTATTTTCAGCTTTCAATCCATATAAATCTTATTCATATTAAAACTGATTTCAAATCCATGTAGTAATGATGTGTTGGATTTCCATTGATTTTAACTATTTTCAAATCCATAGATTATGCTTAGTCATGATTGTGCAAGAATCTGGATATATTGTGCAAGAATCTGCAAGAGATGGACATGCAATTAAACATTATAAAATATAAAATGCCTAAGTCCAGAAGCTAGAAGCTTATTATAAGAATTGAAAATGGTTTTACCTTTTTGAAAATTTCGGAAGAATTTGGTTATTTAATTGTATAAGGAGTAAACAGAAGTTGTAAATTGGTTGGATGTGACGGTGGTGCTGGAGAGGGCGTGGGGGCGGTGAAGGAAATAGAGCGTATAGAGGGATGGAGATGGAGGGACGATGATGATTGTGGAGTGGGAGTGAAAGCTAGAGAAGAAGGAAATAGAGCGTCAATGTGTTTCAGCATCGTTCGGTGGAACCAAGTCCGAACCGGTTCGGACGACCGTGCTCTGAACCGGTTCGGACAACCGTGCGCTAAACTAGTTAAAATACAATGTGAGAGGTGTTCACACGTGAGGGTATTTTAGAAATATTTAAAGGTTAAGGGTGTCTACTGAGTAGCTAGGGGTTGGAAGAAGCATGGGCCTAAAATTAAAGCTATTAAGAGCCTTTATAAGCCTATTAGCCTTACACATTCTAAGTTACACAAAAATTAAAAATACAAAACCAAGAGCATGGAATCAGAGTTTTAACACTAATCAAAATATTAGTGTTTTTTGTGGAATTTGGATGAATGAATTTTCAGGAAGCACAAACATAAAGGAGTAGAGAAATTTTCAGAATCTTGGAAGTCAGCAAACAGTTCGATCTTGAAGCATTTTAGGAGTCTTTTTTGTGGAATTTGGATGAATGAATTACTACTTGTTATGGGTAAAAAGGGGAGTGCTTTGCGCACCCCCTTTGATTTCTTCCCACTTTGACAATTCGCCGGCTTACTAAGGTTGAGGCCCATAAGCCAGCCTTGGGTCCAACAACCAATGGTCAGGATCTAATCCCTTGATCGGACGGCTCTAATCCATTAGGTCAAACAACACTTTGACTCTATAAATAAGCATTCAATGCAAGCATTGGTGGTAAGAATTTACTCCCACATTACACCTGCTTAAGATCTCACTTGCTGACTTGAGCATCAGAGTGTCTTTGCAGGTACACCCCACATCGGATCGGAGCTTTGCTGATCAGGACCGGAATCTACCAACTATCTAGGATCGGCCACATATGAAGATAAGGTACAGAACATTACTGAAATATAAGGGGTTTGGTAGGGTAAGGTTTCTTCAGTGAAATATGATTGTTGATGAAAGGAATCTAATGGAAGAAGCCAGCATATAATTATAAATGAGATTTCTCTCTCCCTGTGTAACGCCCCAAATTTTATTAGAAATTATTTGGAGTTGATTTGATAAGATTACATTATTTTGATTTATTGTGTGGTTGAGCCATTAAATTAGTTGAATAAATATATTTTTATATTTAAATGTATTTTTATAAGCTATTTGTGATATATGATTGTTATTCATATTTATACTTCTTTATTTTGTTTTTATAAAATATTAGTGTTTGAGATATTATTTCCTTAGAACATTATTTTAAGCTATTGAGGTATTAAAATAAGAGTTGTAGTGAAATTGGGGGTTTTAAAATGATTTAGAGGTGAATTTCTACTCTTTTACTTGCATACAACCCCTCCCTTGATGCTTACACCCCCCTGTTTTCCAGCCCAATTGACAAACCGGCCCATTCCTTCCTTCTTCTTCCCCGCGGACCTGCAACACAAACAGCAGCAAAACCTCAGCGCCGTTCCTCTTCCTCTCTTGCGTTCTCACCCTCCTCTCCTCGGTTGAACCCCAAACTTCACCTTCCCACACGAAATCCGCCGCTGATCTCGAATCCGACCTCTGTTCCTTCAACCGTGGTTCCGTCTGTATTCGCGATCTTAACCGCAGCTACTATTATCACACACTCACTTTCAAGATTTTTCATCTCACTTGTGAACCTGGATTCCTCTCAGTGGTCCAAAAGCTTGTTATCAAAGAGCCGTAATTATTATAGTCACACCATGTCAGGTTTCCATAAGGTATCTGCACAAATCGTGGGTTTATAGAGGTGATAGCCAAGGCATATTCTCCAAAGGGTCTGAGGTTATGATTCGTGAGCAGTCTTTGGGAGACAAGGATAACTCTTGCACACAAATTTAATTAGGAATGGTTTCTCCAATTCATGTGTACGTCAGCATCTTCCAATCCTTAGGTGAGACTACAATTCTTTAGCATCACACTGTTAGTTGATGGCTCCAAAACAATTGGTATGCTTATGTGATATCATACTCCACTAATGTTTCATAGTAATTCTAATAATAAATTAATATTTTACACTCTTATCCTCTCTCATTTAAGGCGCATGTCACGTTTTGGGGTTTGGAGAACAAGACTAGAAGCTTGTATGTCAGCTTGGTGACTTAACTTAGGAATTATTTAGGGATACATTCTGATTGCAAGTGAAAAGGGGAGGAATTAGGAGCTGTTGGAATTCTGTTTTGGGAGTATTTGAGTAGTTTGGTTTTCGGTCTTGAAGCGGTTGGACGAGTTAGGAGCGAGTTCGTGAAGTTCGAGTCGTGAGTTTCGGAACGTCTCGGTAGTTCGTAAGGTTAGGGGGCTCTACTTTACCTATATAATAACTTGTATGATATGTGTTATGTGTGGAATAGCTCTAGCATGATTTGATTGTGTGAATTTTGTGTTAATCTATGGTTGTTGATTGTGTTGATGTTTAAATTGATGATACTATGATGCTTGGTGTAGGAAAAAAAGGTGTTGTGAAGTATGCATGCTATATGTTTGATTAAATATTTCAATGTGAATAAATGTGAGAATGTGTGGAATTAATGATGATGGTTAATTGCCTGATGAGTGCTGGTGGGTGCGTTTGTGCAGGGAAGGGCGCCAGTTTGCTAGAAACTTGGCGCCCAGTGAGATAGTGTGCGCGTGCGTGTGTGTGTTTGTGCACAGGGCGCCAGTTTTCTAGGAACTTGGCGCCTGTGGGTGTGCTGTGTGCATATGGCTGGTTGTGTCTTGGTATGGGGCGCCATTTTGGCTGCCCCTTGGCGCCTAGTTGTGCCAAAAATGTCTAAGTGATGTTTTTAGTCCCTAAGAATTAATTTAATCCTTTGTGTGACAAAGTAGTCCCTAAGAATTAAATTAATCATTGGCGTGACAAAATGATCCCTTAGTGTCTAATTAATCCCAATATGTCAACATAAGTTCCAAAGTACCAAATTAATTCATAATGGGTCAAAATAATCTTTAAGTACTAAATTACTCTTTGGTGTGTCAAAATGGTCCTTAGGTGTAGAAAAGGTCCTTATGAGGTAGTTGGGTCCTTAGGTAGGATTTGATTTAATAATTGATAAAGTGGTGGTTAATAATTGATGAGGTGGTGGTTAATAATTGATAAAGTGGTGGTTAATAATTTATAAAGTGGTGGTTAATGATTGATGTGGGCTTCGGCCAAAGTGGTGGTTAATACTTGATGTGATGTATTTATTGTGTTGTGATGCATTTGTCATAGTGTCACATGAATCATATGCATTTAACGTGGTGGTATGGCTTCGGCCAAAACGTGGTGGTATGGCCCGGCCAAAATGTGGTGGGTGGCCGGCCAAAAGCGTGGTGGTATGGCCGGCCAAAATGTGGTGGGTGGCTTGGCTAAGCGTGGTGGTTGCCCGGCGGGGTTTTTGTGGTGGTTATGGATCCACATGCATATTGCATACATGCATATACTCATACTCTCTTAGAATCCTTGTTGATGTTTAATTAATTCAATATTGTGGTTTGTTGATATTTTAATTGAATGGCAAGTGTCTTGATTACTGTGGATTGTTGTTGCTAGATGTTTTCCTAATATAATGCTTATCTTACCTGTTATTATTTATGTAAAGAGACTCACCCTAGCATTTTTATGTTGTCTGCTCTCGTGGCGAGAAACAGGTGATTTTGAGTGAAGGTGCCCATGCCTTTTTGAGTCATTGAGTCAGCTCTGATTAGTAACGCCAGGGACGGGAATCATAGTGTCGTTACTTTATTTTATGTACTTAAACTGATTTGGATTATGTACGGAGTATGTTAAACTTATTTCTATTTTATTTCCGCTGTGCTGTGAGACCATTTCTGGATTATTGTAATACCTAAAACAGGTTTTGAGGGTTCGTCCCATTTGGATATGAATTAAATTTCACGCACTAGATGCGTTTGAATTTTAATTATACTTTGATGATGTTTTTATTAAATGTAGCACTCTCTTTGAGGTGCGTGGAAAGTTTTTGAAAAACTCTGATTTTTATTAGTTAAATTAGTATTAAGTAGAAGGGGGTGTTACATTAGTGGTATCAGAGCAGTTCGGTCCGTGCGCCAAGTTGTCGAGTCTGTTAACCCTCGAGTCTTGGTACTCGTTCTAAATCATAATTATGTTGCTGTTTATTACTGTTAACCTTGTTGGTTGGTTCCTTCATTGACGTGCCTTGTAACCTATTTGTTGGATTACGATTGAAAGTTATATTGTATTATTGAGATATAAGTGACTGAACTGTGTAACTGGTGGTTGTAGCATTAATTTTGTCTGTTCGTGACTGTTGTTTGTATCATTAAGATATGTGTGATTAAAAGAGTTCTAACGACGTCAAAGTGGTGAAAGTCGTGTGGCGCCGCCGCACTCGATTGCGTTAAAAGTCTTTTAATGCGGTAGTTACAAATTGAAGGAAAGTAGTTTTTGTGACCTTAATTAGTTGGTTGTATGAGTAGGAGGGACTGATCACCCCAATCACTCATCCCCAATGAAAGAGGCGACAATAACTCATGGTTATTATTAAATTTGGATGCATGCACTAATTTTAATTTGATTGATTCTTTGGATTAGCTTGTTAGAATATAGCAAGTAATTTTTATATGACCTAACGTAGTAAGTAAGTATATCTTGAACGATATTTGAAGATTGCTTGTTGATTATTGTTGCGCTTGAATGACATGTCTGCTATAGGTTAATTGTTGTTGTGATGTATAGGAATTTGAGTTGACTTGTGCTTAATTGTTTCGGAGATTGTATGCCAAAATGAAATAATGTGTAATGCTATATTTTCGTTACCTCAGTTAAAGTTGCCTAACTTGAAGTTTCGATATTTTCAATGTTTCAACTTGACTTGTTTTTTGAGCATGATACGATTTGTCAAAAATGAAATGATTAACTTTTCCTACCTTCTGAGTTATGTTGGAAATCAAATTTTGAACTAATAAGTAATTGTTTGTGTGGTGGCATGCTTGAGTGATAGTAAAGTTGAAGTTTGCATATAGTTTCCCTTTTTGACAAAACGATGAGTTTTATGATTTTCAAAAAAGAAACGGTACCTGGAAAATTTTATGCTGTTGGGAAATGAATGTGAGGTCAAGTTAGTGTCGAATTCTGTTTCCAAAATGTTCTAAGATTTTATTTCAAAATGTGACATAAATTCAGCCTTGAACCGATTAGGTTGTGATTTAATGATGTTTGAAAAATTAGGAGATTAGACATAAATTGCATGATTAAATGAGTTAAAAAAATTTTAGACTACGAGAATGTGAGTCCGATAATAATTGTCAAGGTTTAGAAACAAATGTAAGCAATTTTAAGTACTTCTTGACTGTGAACTATAATTGTGGAAATTTGGTTCAATTATGACTTAACTTTGACATTGTGGCTGCTATCGCTAGTGTTAACTGTCACTTCTTAAAAAATTGTTTTACGTGGGATATAAATTTAATGATGAAAAACCGTGCAACTAGATTTTTGTGCACTTGTCTTACTTGATTGGTTTTCTTTGCTAAATGTTGACAAGAGTATGTAATTTCATTTGGTTAAATTAATATCAAGTCTTGAATCAAGCAATTGTTTTAAGAAGCATGAGTTGGTTATATTATTTTTGTGATATGAAATAAAGTGAATTTGGTAGAATTATATGTCCATGGTATTTTCTAGGGAAGTTGTAAAATCGCATATTGGCCAAATCCCTAGGAATAAAGAGATTGAAGGTGACGCCTACGTGTTTAAAATCTTTTCGGACTTGAGTGTTTAAAGCGTCTGCATGATTGATTATGCTTATTTGACGTTGATGGAATGCATAAGTAGGTGATAATTGTAATTGGTTTTGGTGATTGCTAATGATGAGTTTTACTTGCGTATAATTCTGTGCATTCTGGACGCTGTTTCAGTCTTTTAAAAACTGGTACTATTTGGTTGAGTCAAAAATTATGTGGCTGATTGTTTTCGAAAATAGACTTAAAGCCGGTCCTTTTGGGAATGGTTTCGTTAAATTCGGAATTGTGTAGCTCCAGTTATGAATCTCCAAAGTCGAGTCAAATTTCTAGAATCAATCTGTGGGTAGGTTCAATTTTGCAAGCTTTGTGTCCTCAAATGAACTCCGTTTTGAACGATTCCTTTCCCATCAGAAACTATACTCAAAATGCTTTTATTCGGGCTGAAGTTTTGTCCCATTCGGTCGAGTTTAAGTCAGTTTAGCGTGAAATGTAATAGGAGGACAAAATCTGTCAAGTCTGAATACTGTTTGGGTTGTTTCTAAAAACTGTACTCATTGGCTCATTGCTTTAAAACTTTAGGGATATATTTAGAAACTACACGTCCGTAGCTTTCCAACAAGTATTTATTTGTCGAAATTCGAGGTCGTTTACTATTTTAATTAATTCGCCAAAGTAGGCGCATAGTTACAGAATTTTCTGCACCTGAGTTTAGGTAGATTAATTTGAACGTTGAATAAAATAATTAATTTGTCGAATAGGTTAAAGTGAATTTTGTTGCCGTGAACGTGTTAACTGTTGATGTGAATGATGTTGGATATATGATAAATTGTTCTTGATTGTTGGTATTGTTGTGTTAATCACGTTAGGGTTGTCGGGCCTCTGGCCATAATTGTTGTGTCTCTTGTGTTGGATAGTCGGGTAGGATTTTGACACCCTACAGGTTAGAATACCTAATTGGGGACTAAGAGTGTAGGGAAGAGTGTTTGATCTGTTGTGTGTAAGATAGGACGTGGATGATAACGGCTAGGGGAGATAAGAAGAGTGGGTGTTGATTTCACGAGGTTAGCGTAGGTTTTCGAGGAGGATAGCAATCGTTCATACAAGATAGTGAAGGGGAAGAGGAGTTCTCGGTTTAGTGGGAAGCCTAGGATGTTTCGGGTGGTAAGGGCAAGAGAGAGGAGAGTTCGGGCAAAAAGCCAAGTGGGGGAGACGCTACTGCGAGGATTGTGTGTCACAAGTGTAGTGAGGAAGGTCATGTAGCTGCTAAGTGTGAGAAGAAGGATGTGGTCTGCTACAACTGTGGGGAATTGGGGCACATTAGTACCAAGTATCCAAAGCCGAAGAATGAGAAGTATATCGGGAGAGTGTTTGTCCTGGCGTGTTCGGAGCCTACGGAGGAGTGATGGTTACATTTAGAGGTTAGCGTTTCATTTATGGTGTTTTACTAGAAATCTATTGTTTGTTGGTGGTGAGTGTTTAAGTTTAAATGTCCATGATAGTTAGATTTTCGAGGACGAAAATATTCTAAGTGGGGGAGAGTTGTAACGCCCCAAATTTTATTAGAAATTATTTGGAGTTGATTTGATAAGATTACATTATTTTGATTTATTGTGTGGTTGAGCCATTAAATTAGTTGAATAAATATATTTTTATATTTAAATGTATTTTTATAAGCTATTTGTGATATATGATTGTTATTCATATTTATACTTCTTTATTTTGTTTTTATAAAATATTAGTGTTTGAAATATTATTTCCTTAGAACATTATTTTAAGCTATTGAGGTATTAAAATAAGAGTTGTAGTGAAATTGGGGGTTTTAAAATGATTTAGAGGTGAATTTCTACTCTTTTACTTGCATACAACCCCTCCTTGATGCTTACACCCCCTTGTTTTCCAATTGATTGACAAACCGGCCCATTCCTTCCTTCTTCTTCCCTGCGGACTGCAACACAAGCAATGACAAAACCTCGGTAGCCGTTCCTCTTCCTCTCTTGCGTTCTCACCTCCTCCTCTCCGGTTGAACCCCAAACTTCACCTTCCCACACGAAATCCGCGATCTCGAATCAGGCCTCTGTTCCTTCAGTAGTGGTTAAAATGCGTATTCGCGATCTTAAACGCAGACTACTATTATCACACACTCACTTTCAAGATTTTTCATCTCACTTGTGAACCTGGATTCCTCTCAGTGGTCCAAAAGCTTGTTATCAAAGAGCCGTAATTATTATAGTCACACCATGTCAGGTTTCCATAAGGTATCTGCACAAATCGTGGGTTTATAGAGGTGATAGCCAAGGCATATTCTCCAAAGTGCGAGGTTATGATTCGTGAGCAGTCTTTGGGAGACAAGGATAACTCTTGCACACAAATTTAATTAGGAATGGTTTCTCCAATTCATGTGTACGTCAGCATCTTCCAATCCTTAGGTGAGACTACAATTCTTTAGCATCACACTGTTAGTTGATGGCTCCAAAACAATTGGTATGCTTATGTGATATCATACTCCACTAATGTTTCATAGTAATTCTAA
The DNA here is from genome assembly GCA_020916435.1 of Oxytropis ochrocephala. Classification (NCBI taxonomy): domain Eukaryota; kingdom Viridiplantae; phylum Streptophyta; class Magnoliopsida; order Fabales; family Fabaceae; genus Oxytropis; species Oxytropis ochrocephala. Next base: position 84,492,408 of record CM037090.1, read on the forward strand.
TAATAAATTAATATTTTACACTCTTATCCTCTCTCATTTAAGGCGCATGTTACGTTTTGGGGTTTGGAGAACAAGACTAGAAGCTTGTATGTCAGCTTGGTGACTTAACTTAGGAATTATTTAGGGATACATTCTGATTGCAAGTGAAAAGGGGAGGAATTAGGAGCTGCTGGAATTCTGTTTTGCGAGTATTTGAGTAGTTTGGTTTTCGGTCTTGAAGCGGTTGGACGAGCGATTTCGTGAAGTTCGAGTCGTGAGTTTCGGAACGTCTCGGTAGTTCGTAAGGTTAGGGGGCTCTACTTTACCTATATAATAACTTGTATGATATGTGTTATGTGTGGAATAGCTCTAGCATGATTTGATTGTGTGAATTTTGTGTTAATCTATGGTTGTTGATTGTGTTGATGTTTAAATTGATGATACTATGATGCTTGGTGTAGGAAATAAAGGTGTTGTGAAGTATGCATGCTATATGTTTGATTAAATATTTCAATGTGAATAAATGTGAGAATGTGTAGATTTAATGATGATGGTTAATTGCACGATGAGTCTTTGGTGGTTAATAATTGATGAGGTGGTGGTTAATAATTGATGAGGTGGTGGTTAATAATTGATAAAGTGGTGGTTAATAATTTATAAAGTGGTGGTTAATGATTGATGTGGGCTTCGGCCAAAGTGGTGGTTAATACTTGATGTGATGTATTTATTGTGTTGTGATGCATTTGTCATAGTGTCACATGAATCATATCCATTTAACGTGGTGGTATGGCTTCGGCCAAAATGTGGTGGGTGGCTTCGGCCAAAACGTGGTGGTATGGCTTCGGCCAAAATGTGGTGGGTGGCTTCGGCCAAACGTGGTGGTTGCCCGACGAGGTTTTTGTGGTGGTTATGGATCCACATGCATATTGCATACATGCATATACTCATACTCTCTTAGAATCCTTGTTGATGTTTAATTAATTCAATATTGTGGTTTGTTGATATTTTAATTGAATGGCAAGTGTCTTGATTACTGTGGATTGTTGTTGCTAGATGTTTTCCTAATATAATGCTTATCTTACCTGTTATTATTTATGTAAAGAGACTCACCCTAGCATTTTTATGTTGCATGCTCTCGTGGCGACAAACAGGTGATTTTGAGTGAAGGTGCCCATGCCTTTTTGAGTCATTGAGTCAGCTCTGATTAGTAACACCAGGGACGGGAATCGTAGTGTCGTTACTTTATTTTATGTACTTAAACTGATTTGGATTATGTACGGAGTATGTTAAACTTATTTCTATTTTATTTCCGCTGTGCTGTGAGACCATTTCTGGATTATTGTAATACCTAAAACAGGTTTTGAGGGTTCGTCCCATTTGGATATGAATTAAATTTCACGCACTAGATGCGTTTGAATTTTAATTATACTTTGATGATGTTTTTATTAAATGTAGCACTCTCTTTGAGGTGCGTGGAAAGTTTTTGAAAAACTCTGATTTTTATTAGTTAAATTAGTATTAAGTAGAAGGGGGTGTTACACCCTGGAGCCTATCTTCGTTCAAAAGGATTGAATTGAATTGGTAATTTATTGGTTCGTAATGATAACTATCGCAAATTCAAGGACTGGATTTTTTTTAGATAAGCAAAAAATTTCATTGAAACAGAGCACAAGTCGTGCCCGATCGTTACAATGGGAAGGGGGAGGGCCTCCTCAAAACCTCCCAGAGCCAAAACCCCCTTGGGAAAAAAGACTCTGGAAGGAAAAAGAGTACCTCACACAGTAGAATCTGTGCAACAATGGGAATAAAATGTCCTAGCACATTGCTTCTCCACCGCCTAAAAAGTGTACTAATTATTGATTGTTTTAAAACGTACACTGAATTACAATGGTTACATCATGGAAAAACACCCCAACGGGCAATTGTACCACTCCGCCCAAGACATCTTACAATTCCTCCCCTTCCATGCCTTAAACCAACTCCAAGCCAAATCTTTGATACCCGCCAAGATTGTCCGGATGGACGCAACCTCACCGTTGAAAATTACCTTATTCTGTGTCATCCAAATGTTCCAAACTGCCGCCATCCAAATAAGATGTTTAACCCCTCTTTGCCTTTTTCCTTTCACCAACCTCCCACATTCCACAAAATGAGAAACTATATCTTCTACTTCACCAACCGACGACCCCATCCACATGAAAACGCTTCTCCATATGCACTTGGCAACCCACCTGCAAGGAAAAAAAACCAGACCAGTCCAGACAGAAGCAAACAATAACATGTCGTCTACCCTAAGGTTTAATATCACTTCAAAACAAATGAACTAACCTAAGGTGTCATCAACAACCATATATAGCTTACCTCAAGAAAGGGAGCGGAGAATAAGGGATTATAATAGATGGGGGAAAGCATGCATATTTATAAGCATATAAAGGAAAAAGGTAAGGAAATGAAGAAGTAAAACGAAAAATAATTCAAATCAAACACTTTGAACCACACATCGGATTAACTAGGCTTGACCCACTTTCTTTTAAAAAAAATTTATTCCCCAGTGAAGTCGCCAGCTGTTGCGCCCGAAAAAGTCCCCGAGGGAGAACCTTCCTCGTTTACAACATTTCTAAAAAATCAATGAAGCCGCCACTAACATTTATTAAGGAAAATATTTGGAAAACCTTTTGGAAAGCAATTGGTCTTTCGAAAACTCGGAGATGTAGGTTCGGGGGTCGGTTAGGTGTGGGGAAGGTATTAGCACCCCACACCTCCTTTCTACCGAAAGGGAACCATTAATTCGATGTGTGGTTTGGATTGTTTGATTTGAAATGATTTTTGTTCTACTTCTTTTCTTTTCCTTTTTATTTGAAAGAGTTTTTAGAAAACAAGGGAGAAAGGAATCTTTGTGGGATCTTTGAAAAGCGGAACTAAACTAAGATTTTTTAAAAGGGCGCTTGACGGGATGTGACCCGCTCCTACGTACCCTCAATGAGATGAGGGATCAAAGCTACGTAGTTCTTGGTTCTTAATTTTGAGAGAATCTGTGTTTTGTCTTTATCTTATCTTTTGGGTTTTGGAAATATGACTCAAGCGTTCACGAATACCAAACAAGCAATGGCTTCGAGTGACGTTCATTACTAACTTGACAGAAAAGTATTGGAACCGATAATCAGTCGAGCAGTTGCTTCAAGTGATTATAAGTTGCAACGTTTTATTATCTTTTTTGGAAATTGTTTTGGAAAAGGATGAGTCGTAGTGATAATTACCACTAATGGCTCGTATTGTTTTTAAATTTTTGAATTAATTTGTATTTTTAAGGTGTGGGAGCTTTCGTGATAGTCAAACAAGCAAAAGCTTCGAGTGACTACCAATAATAACTCCATCATTAACGATCAAACAAGCAACGGCTTCGAGTGATGGCTAATGATTTGTTTATGAAAAATGCCTTAGGGTTTTTTATTAGAAAAGTTTGAAAACTTAACTTTAAGAAAAGAGTATGGTTTTGGAGAAAGATACTTGACAACAAGTAGAACATTTCAATCAACTTTAAATCCCTAACCAAATACAAACATAAATGAAATACAAAGTGTGAGGAATTAAGTGAAATGAGATAAATGTTTAGTGGAAAGGTAAGAGGTAACAAGTTAATAAAATGATAAAAATAGAAAATGTTTTTGTGTCTTTAGTAAAAAAAAAAAAGCTAAGATGGTAAAAGAGAGATAAGCTAAATTTCATACCAAAATCTTGTAGATCAACACACAAGAGCACCATGAGGCATGAGTCTAAGCTAACATGTGAAATTGCAAGATAAGTATCAAGCAAGGCATGTATTTATTTGACCTAAAAGTTCAAGAAAACAAACTAGCAACCTAAACCTCAAAACCTAAGCCCTAACCCAAAAACACACATGAAGGAGCCAAACCCTAAAATCAACCCCCCAAATTATGGAACATGCAATAGAAAATATTATTCAATGAAATAGGCCCATGGCCAAAACTAAGTATGCAAGGAAAACTTTGAACATTAAGCAAGAATCTATGATTACCTTACAAGAACTATTAAGAGATAAAATGGAGAATGAAATGACAATTTGTACAAGGTTGAATCAATTGAGTCCTTTCTATGCATCCTCACCACTTGGATCAAATGCACTAGGCATATTGTGGGAATCATTTTGCAAGATCATCAACAAATAACAACAATATAACTAAATCACAAGAACACATAAACATATAAACTATAAAATGGATTGAATCTTTTCTTGCAATCTTCACCACTTAAATCAAAGGCACTAGGCACTTAATGGGAATCATCTTGCAAGATCATCAATAAATAACAACAATGTAACTAAATCACAAGAACACATAAACATATAAACTATAAAATGGATTGAATCTTTTCTTGCAATCTTCACCACTTAAATCAAAGGCACTAGGCACTTAGTGGGAATCATCTTGCAAGATCATCAATAGCTAAACAACAATATAACTAAATCACAAGAACACATAAACTAATATAGTAAATAGATTCATTTCTAGCCCTCTTCACTACTAAGATCACAGTGCACTTGGCACTAGTAGGAATCATGGAGCTAAATCCTCAACAATTTACAATAAGCATAATATCTAATACTAAATAAAATACTAACAACAAGATTACACAAAGAAGCAACAAAATCAATTTGAAAATGTTTTTTGACCATATATATGCGAAACCTAACTCACATTTTATTTAACAAGAGAATACAAAAACTAACATAAAAAACAACATGAATCCACTTATTTTAGGGTGAGATAACAAATCTCACCCCTCAACCACAATAAACTACATTATATGAAAAAGAATGATGATATGCGAAGGGGATGAGGGAAAGAAAATGAGTTTCAATGCAAAATATTTGGAGATGATGCAAAGGGCTATAGATTTTACCTTCTCTCTAAGATGGAAAAGTAACTTGAAGAAATAGAGAAGAGAAAAACAAGAGGAAGCTTCGGCCTTGCAAGGAGTGGGAGGAGATGAAAATGGTGTGATGGATTCTTTGAGTGGGAAAGAAAGGTTAAGGTTGTGAGAGGTGGATTGAAGGTATTTTGATGAATGAAGATGAAGTAATGGAGGATGGGAAGAAGGAAAGGGTTTCGGCTAGAGGGTGGAGAGGAGGGGAGGTATTGTGCTTGATTTTTTCCTTGAATGTGAGAGTAATAGCCAAAGATTGGGGAAGAGTGAATATGTGAGGTATTTATAGGAGTTTTTTGAGGTTTTAGGGTATTTTGGTCCTTTTATTTTGATTGGGCTCTAGGATTAGATTTTAATTTTGAATGGATGGCTAGGATTGTTAGTCACATGGATTAGGGGTATTTAGAAAACACAAGTGTGTGAGAGGGGAGAGTGAAGGTGGCGCATGAAGGAAAAAAAAGAAGGGAAAATTTGTGAACAAAAATCTAATTTTGGAATGGTGACTCTTGTAAGATAGGGTTAAGGGTATTTTGGTGAGGGAATATTATCAAAAAGGAAAGTTGGTATTTTTTGGTGGAGAAGTTAGTATAAGTGTGTGGAATAATTTACCAAAAAGAGCAAAATTGAGGATAAGATCAAATCAAATCTTGGTGAATAAGAAAAGAAGTGTGTAGAAGAATTTTGAGAGAGAGAGAGGGTATAGGTGGCGCATGATCAGCTGATCATGGAGGGGAAAAATAAAAAAAATGCTTGTTTTTTGGTATTTTGTCTTATTGAGGACACTTCCCATTTTTGCATTTTGAATTTTGAATTTTTGGGCATGCAAATAAGAGTGCACCTATTAAAAATGTGCTACATGTTTTTGGGCACCATGAAATAGCCTCCCCAATTACTCTAGACAACAAAATTTGTCACTTAGTAATTGGGAAATATTAAATGGTCTTTTAATATTTTTTTATGCAATAAAAATAGGAAAAATGCATTTTAATTATTTTGGACAAGGATATTTTCTCTAAAAATTGTACAAAAAATCTATCCTTGTTAGAATAAAATTGTACCTTTTGTGGATGCATATTTTTGACGAGAAAATCATCCTGTCGCAAAAATGACCAAAATGCCCTTTACCCTAAAAACCCTAGTTTGTCCAAAAGTGCATTCCCACTCCAAAAATGATTTTAGAAGCTTAGAAATGACTTTTAGAAACCTAAATGCAATGCATGATGCTCTTTACTCCTTAATCTATTTATTTTTGTGGAAAATTAGGGTTTTGACCTAAGCCGGACGAAATTGGGGTATGACAACAACTAAGCTCATTTTGTGACCGGATAATGCCTCTTCTATGCAATGCGACCCTAGTAGCAATCCGCTTCAGCACTACTTTCCACGCAAATATTTCCATATTTTCCTACAAGCTGCAATTGTATCGGCCTGCTGTATATTCCCTCCACCTGCAGAAAAATTCAGCAAACAATCATAGCGTTTTCTCATCGTGAACCCTCCCAACACATCCAGTACCCAAGACCATTTATCGTACCTTTGAGACAGCGCAATTGGCGGCAGCGGCGGCTGCAACTCTGCTAGTGCGGCGAGAGGCGATCGGTCTCTGCGAAAGCTGCGGCGGACCATCGAACCGAATTATGTTCCAGCTCCAGCCTACGTTTGTCCATTTGCCAAATTTATCAGTCGTAGCCTCCTTGAACCTGCAGCAATTATATACAGCTGGAAATAATTCCTCCAATGTATCCCGCCCTATCCAAACATCCTTCCAAAACCTCGCCATATTGTCGTTGCCCACTTTAATTTTAACTAGTTGATCAAAGAAATCTTCTTGAATATTACAATCCGAACCTAGTAAGCATAAGTCCCTCCACCATAATGATTTCTTCTCCCACCCTCTTCTATTCTCATCCATATCGGGCCATCTCCCCCTTAATCCGTATTTCTCTACCAATACTTCCTTCCAAATAGCACTATGATCTTCAAACAATAACCTCCAACGCCATTTAGTTAGTAATGCCATATTAAACAACTCCAAATTTTTTATGCCCAAGCACTACAAGAAAAGTCTGATTTAGCCACCAATATTTGCCACAGACTTTATTCCGTCGGTAGTTTTCCACGGACTTGCGACGGATATTAATTCGTCTGTCGTTTGCCACGGACTTGCGACGACAATGTATAAAAAACAAGAGGAGCGAAGTTTCGCTGGAGTTTGCCACGGACTTAAAAAACGGTCGCAAATTTGCGACGGACTAGCCGTGGCAAGCCTGTCGCAAATGACCTTAGGTTAAAACCCCAATACGCGTTCTTATTATCAGCTTCCTTCTTCTTTCTGTTTCTTTCTCGTTCGCTCCCTCTCCCTCTCTGAACTTCCTTCACCGTTCCTTCTCCTCCCTCACGTTCGTTCATTCCTCACACCCTCCCTCGGCCACTCTCCCCTGAAAAAGCCTCCACCCTTCTCCCTCTTCCTCTTCTTCTCAGGTTAAATCCCCTGCGGTCTCACGGTGAGTTCTTTTACTTTTCGGTTCTGTTATTAGATCTGTTTCTTCGTTTCGTCTGTGCTTCCTTATTTTCATGGCTTGGATTTGGATCTGAATGAATACCTGTGTGTGTTGTTTGGAATTGGATCTGGTATATTTAATTTAAGAGATCGAAGAGGAGGAGATCTATGGCGCATAGGGTGGACCACGAGTATGACTACCTCTTCAAGATCGTTTTGATCGGGGATTCTGGTGTTGGAGAGAGAGCTCGACGGTGGAGAGAGAAGGCACGAAGGACCTCCGAGCTTCCATAGATTTCTTCATTTTGGTATGCTCTATCTCTAATTTTATTACATTTAGGGTTTTATTTCATAAAAAGCAGGAAATATTTGATTTTGTTTAGGGTTTTTGAACATTGAACCTAAACAAATCAAGGTTTAGTTTCAAAATCGTAGGTGAGCCAAAAATGCGTGCTTTTGTTATTTATTGGGGGTGTTGTGAAAATAAATCAGCACTTATAATATTAGATGTGATTTGTTATCCGGTGTGAGAGAAAGCGAGAGAAAAGAGGCTACGACGGTGTGAGCGAAAGGCTTCGGTGCAATGAATAAGTTGTTGATGGAGGAAAATGATAGGTTGCGAGAAGCAGGTTTCACACCTTGTTTGTGAGAATGGTTACATGCGCCAACAATTGCATCTTTGTAAGTGTGTAACTCAACAAACATGTCTTTTTTTCTCTCACAATTCATGGTTGATAATATTAATTGTTTTTATCTTGATATATTCTTCCATGTCATCATGCGGTGAAAATTTAGTATAATATATTTGGCAAAATTTGTTGATGTGGTAATGCAGATTTGTCTACCCTATTAAGAGTGTTATATTGTAATCGCTAAATCCGTTTTGTGGGGCGGTAAGCCAATTTTCTTTTTCATTAGATATTCAAAACACATACATTCATAAAGTTTGATTAATTTCATCTAATACTTTAATTTTGGAAAATTCTCTATGAGATATGAAGGGCCACGCATATATGAATCACTTGTTGAGTTTGTAAATACTCGAGAAGTCACTTAAGGTTTGGTGAGAGCTCCAGTTCTTGCATCCTCATCTTAGAAAGATTATGGTGGCTATGGATTGGTTTAATGTAAGTGATTATTGTCATTTAAAATTCAGCATCTTACGTGTTTGTGTGACCATAAGTTTGAATACATTCTTTAACCTTTAATTTCAATACTTATAGAGTATAGTATTAGTTATATGATTGAACTTGTATAGTAGCTGAATGTAGATTGCCATATAGTTACTTTACTTCTTTACGAATTAGCGGGTTTTTATATGACTAACCCTCGCTAAATTACGAACTAGTTGGCACTAGCTTGACTTTAAAGTCCTTTACGGGATGAAATGTGAGGATTATTGCAGGAGTGAGTGCAGAACTAGTCAAATAACTTCTTCACTACATGTATTAGTCTATGCTTTTCTTCACTACATGTATTAGTCTATGCTTTTCCTTATCAGTAGTAATAACTCATCTAAACACATTTAGTTCTGTTTTTGTGCCTATTAGATTCTTTTGCAATTGGATGAGTGTTTATTATTTGCCAAAGATAAGATTACAAATGAAGTTTATATAAGCTGAAAGACTTTTCCTAAGATTCCTCTGCTTTAGTAATGGCGGTTATTGTTTAATGCTTGGTTGGTGGGGCTTTTGTAAAATTTTTAATGTGTCAAGTAATAAGGCCACAGTGCAACTTTTGAATTTTCCATCAATGTGGCATGGTGACCTAGTCGGTAGTAATCTCTGGTGTTTCTCTTTAAACATTGTAAATTTTTTTGGTCAATACTATATGGTTTCACTGATGGGCATGCAGGGTCATTTCCTATTTTGATAAAATTGTAGGAAAGAACAATATTAGTGGCATGATCACGCCAGGCGTTTTCTTTGCTTAAGTTTTGTCTGGTGATTCTTGTTGAAAACTTAAAGATACATAAATCTTTCTTTTCTGTGATTGAATCGAGGAATCTTGAATGCCATGCTCTCAGTTTTGGAACTCAGTTCGGTTTGTAAAATTGCAGAATGAAGTTGTTCTGGTAAATCGTAGCGTCCTTCAAAATTTTAGCAGCTGTTAAAAAATACTGCTGCTGCTTGTAACACCCCAAAATAATTCAATTAAATAACTTAGTTGAGTTATTAAGGGTTTGCAACATTTTACTTTCAAGTCAAGTAATTCATTAAGAGGAAGTTAAGCATGTGTTACTCTTTAGGAAAATGTCTAAATTAGGAAAGGGTGTGGGTAGAGGAAGCCCACGGCCTAATAAGGCCAAGGCCCATTTAAGTCCTTTAGGACATGTTAAATGTGCCTTCGAAGGAGACCATTTTCCATTCTTCCAAAAATAGTTAAGTTTCCAAATTGAGAAAGTAGAGAGAGAAGTGAGACTTAGAGAGAAGGAAGAGAACCGAGGGGAGAAGAGAGAGAAGCCAGAAGGGAGAAGTGAGCTAAATCTTGAAGGATTCTTAGAAGTGCTAGTGAAGAGAGTGTGTCTACGGTTATAATCAGGTTAGGGGACTCTTTTAATCCTTGTAATGTTCTGTGTTTGATCGTATTTTGGTGTGAGTAGTTCTGATCACCTTGCATGTGTGTTTTATGTGTTGCTCATAACATGTTTTGCTGTGTTCTTGCTCTTTGCTGTGATTTGTGGTGAGGAACGACGGTGGATCGTTTTGGAAAGAGAGAGGAGTGTAACACTCTCTCTGTTCTGAGTGGTACGAAGAGAGAGCATTGTTGCATGGCGAGGCATGAGAGTGTGGATCGGTGTAGTGTGGAGAAAATGAGTTGCATGTAGAGTTAGGGAGAGGATCGGAGCCAATGGAGTGAGTATCCGAGTGTGCATGAGCGTGGTGAGCTGGAAATGGTTTGCATGTTGAGTCTAAGTGAAGATCTGAGTAAAGCAGAAGTACCCTTAAGTTTAGAGTGAGAGAGGCAGAGGTTGAGGAAGTCAGCGCTTAGAGTGTCTTAGTGATTGAGGAGTGTTGGTGAGTTTGAGGGTGAGTATGTGTCTAAACACCATTAGCGAGGGGTAGGGCGTATAAACCGAAGTGTAGGTGTTTCGCCTTAAGGTTCTGGGGGAGGGGAGTGGCGAGGTCCTCGGCCGAGGGTAGCGTCACCAGGTGAAAGCGCCCAAGTGCCTAAGTGTGTAGGTGGTGAACCGGGGAATGCGAGAAGTGAATTCCCATGACTTAGAAGATTTTAGTGTAAGGGAGTGCGTAGCGTGGCGCGTTACGAATTGAGGGTGTGAGTGTGGTTAGCCTAGGGTAAACACATAGTGTCCGAGGTGATGTTGTGTGGTTAGTAGAGGTACACATATAGTGTCGAGGTGATGTTAAGCGCCAATGTTGCATAGCACATTGTGGGCGCCCTTGTGAGTGCCATTTAGCACCAAATGTGCATAAGTAAGGGAAGCGATTAAGTCCATTTTGGTCCTTAGGTGACATTTTGGTCCCTAAGTGTCGTTGCGGTCCTCGGTGTGACAATTAGTCCACCATGGAGTGCCGAGGTGATTGAGAGGTCGGTTGTAGGTCCTAGGGTGATTCTACCGGTGTAGTAGGGTCGACCTTAGCCCTGTGATGATGTCTAGATGGTGTAGGCGTCGGTGTGAGTAGAAACGGCGGAGTAGAGCGGCGAATGCGATGGTGAACGACGGTGTAAACATTCACATGCGTGATTATTGATTGGTGTGTGATTGTATTTGTCATGAAGTCACATGTTCATGTGCATATTACGACGGAGGGGGTCTCGGCCTCGATGTGGTAAGACTTCGGTCTCCATATCAAATAACGGCGAATGCGACGGAGAGCGAAGCGGGCTAAATAACGGCGGTGGAGGTACCTCATTGCATAAGGCCCTGTGGTTGGGTTGCATACATGCATACATTACATAATTTAATGTGTTTTTGAGCTGATTGATAATTGTTGTGGTTATTTGAACTATCGGTGAGTGGCTGTAATTGTTGAACCGAGGTGCTTTAGTGCTATCTCTAACCTTAATCTTTCTTCACATTATATTACTTGTGTTAAGAGACTCACCCTAGCTGCTTTATGTTGCCTGCTCTCGTGGCAACTTGCAGGTACATATAAGTGATAGCTGTGCCTAGTTCAAGTCGGTCGTATGCTGCTGCAGTGCGTGTAACCTTTGGGTTGGGGCCGAGTAGATTATTTTGTGCTTTTATGCCGATCTTGTGTATATTCTGCTAGATAGTCTTTTGAACTGAAACTATCACATTTTGTTGTAACTTCTTTACTATGCTTTATGACTTGATGATTACTGGCCGAGGTGCCTTATGTTGTGGGCTTAGACCCTTTAGCCGATGTGATGCGCATGATTACATGTTTAGTAATATGCTGTGCAATTGTTTGACTTAATTGAAATCTGTTTTCCTTTTTAAATCACCAAATGTAGCACTCCTTTGAGTGGATTTTTGAAACTCTGATTTTAATTTAGTAGATCGAATTGATTAGATAAGGGGGTGTTACTTTGCTTCTCTATGATAATTCTGATTTCTTTGATACAAATTATTGAATTCATCGATTCCTAAGCCTAGTGTCATCAAGTTTATTCTTAAATGTTTTTGAAATGATATTCATGTCTATATGTAATAGTACTAGGTTTCTTAACATATTAAGGCATGCGGGATAGCGTTTTTATAGTACTTATATTTGTGACCTAAAGTTTCACGAGTGATCAAAATTGTTTTTGTGGACATCGATGATTGAAAAATAGTGTGGCTTTCTTCACTATAATAATAATAATAATAATAATAATAATAATAATAATAATTAAAGATACAATTGTGAAGAAGTTGGAGTAGTAGGAAACTCTTGCTCCATTTTTTCCATTTTTTTAAAAATTTGCTACGGGTTTGCCGCAGTTTGCGGCGAAAATTTGCCGCGGATGTGCGACAAAAATTTGCCCGCGGCTGCGGCGGAAAAATTTGTCGCAGTTTGCGACGGAAAAATTTGCCGCAGTTTGCGGCGGAAAAATTTGCCACGGAGTGCAGTGGCAAGCGATTTTGCGACAGCGTTTTTGCCACCAATTTTTGTCGTGGCAAATCCGCATAAATCTTTGTTTTTGCCACGGAAATTTGTGCATTTGCGACGGAAATGTCCGTGGCAAATCAGCGATTTTCTTGTAGTGAAGCCCCCTTTGTCTTTTGGTAAGCAAATTGTTTCCCACTTCACCCAAGCCAACTTCTTATTCTCATCATCCCCATAAGAACCTTCTTTGTAGCTTTGTAATCTCATAAAACTTTTTTGGGGCTTTGTAGAATGAGAAAAGATACAAAGGGAGGGAGGCAAGTACCAAATTGATGAGAGTTACTCGACCCCCTATGAATAATTGTCTGCTCTTCTAACTATTTAGCCTTGCTCTCATAGAATCAATAATTGGTTGCCAAGTGCACAATCTTCGTGGGTTTGCCCCAACCGGCACTCTTAAAAATTTGAGAGGCATCACTCCCTCCTTGCAAGCCAAAAATTGAGAAATTCCCTCCATCGCTCTTCCATCAATATTCACCCCGAAGACGCTACTTTTTGCAAAATTCACCTTTAAACCCGAAACCATTTCGAAACTTCTTAAAATCGCCTTCCAACACCAAATACTCTTATCCCCCCATCACAAAAAAGGATTGTATCATCAGCAAATTGCAGAAGTTCAACTGACATCGTACTGTTGACGCTAAACCCATTGAGTTGGCCGTCTCTACTCCTTTCCTTACCAACCCCGCTAACCCCACCCACTATCAAAAACAAAAACGGTGCCAACTGGTCCCCTTGCTTTAAACATTTTTGTGCCACAAATTCCTCCGTAAGACTATCATTAACTAGCACCGAGATAGAGTTTGACGAAATGCATTCCCTCATCCACTTCCTCCACCTCTCTACCCAGCATATAGTCCAAGTACGACCAACTCACCGAATCATAGGCCTTTTCAAAGTCCGCTTTCATAACCACACATTTCTTCTTTCTTCTCTTTGCCATGTCCACAAGCTCATTGACTAATACCACTCCATCTAGAATATTTCTCCCAGCAAGGAATGCACTTTGACAGTCTGAGATTACCCCCTTTAAAACCTTTTTCAACCTTCCCGCTAGTACCTTCGCAGGCATCTTATACAAACAGCCTATGAGAGATATAGGCATATACTCCCCAAGCCCTTGTGGGTTGCTATTCTTTGGGATGAGTGCAATGAAAGACGCACTTACCGCCTTCGGAAGTCGTGCACACCTATGGAATTCTTCAAAGAACTTCAGCACCTCTGCTCCAATAAAGTCCCGACACTCCTTTATAAATCTAAAATTAAACCCATCCGGTCCCGGACTCTTATTTCCGTCACACTCCCATACCACTTCTTTAATTTCTTCCAAGCTAAACGGTTCAATTAACAACTCATTTTCAGGCCCACTAATTCACCCCATCTAATGTAGGTCTATATTGGTCCTCCTCCAACCTTGACCACCCTTTTCACCCCCTCCACACCTTCTATCCACTCCCCCTCCACCTTAAGTTTCAATAACTGTGTTCTTCTCATATTTTCTTTTATACAAGCATGAAAGAAGCGACTATTCGAGTCACCTTCCACTATCCATTTTACTCTCGCCTTTTGTGCAAGTAGACTTTCTTTCGCATGTAGCTCCTTCCAAAATTCGTCATTCAACATATTCCTTCTTACATCATCAACACCTTCCCCTTCCGATGCCAATTGTTCCACCTCATTCAAGTCCCGAATAATATTCTCTATCTTAAGATCTTTATAACCAAAAACCTCCCGGTTCCAAACCTTCAGTTTATCCTTCAACAATTCAACTTTTCCTTTAACACAAAAGAAGCCTTCCCTACAACCTGAAATGAGGTCCAACATCCTTTGACAAAGTCCATGAAGCCCTCATGCTCAATCCAACAATTGTTGAACCTAAAGGGCTTAGGTCCCCAATTTAGGGCCGAACACACCAACCATACCGGGCAATGATCAGATAAATCTCTGTCACCTATCTATTGTGCATTAATGTTCCATCTAGATGTTAACCCCTCAGTTAGTAGGATCCTATCAAGTCTGCTCGCCCTCCCATCCGCACCAAAACATGTGAATTTCTTTCCCAATGCAGGTACATCCACTAACTCCATATCTCCATAAATGATAAAAATTCTCTGGCCTCCAAATTATTAAAACTAGATGAGCAACAACTTCTCTCAGCTCTAGATATGACTGCATTAAAATCCCCTGCAATGCACCACTCACCTGCCTCAAAGCCTTCCTTTAAATTCCTCAAATTATCCCACAACCTCCTTTTCCCATTCATATTACACGCAGAGTAAACATTCACCAAGTAACAATAACTACCCTGAACTTTTGCACAAACACCAATAAAGTGCTCCCCAGAAAAATAGAACATTACCTCCATAATCTCTGATCTCCAAATGCTTAATAGCCCTCCTGACAATCCGTTGGCATTTTTACTTATCCAATCAAAATCAGAGTCGCCCCATATACTGCCAACCATTCTTTTCGATAAATCACAACTTTTGGTTTATTGAATCATGCAAAGGTCAAACTGCTCCTTGACAATTAACTTTTTCAGACGCTTTCTCTTGGCAGCGCCCCCCCACCCTCTCATGTTGAATGTTGCAATCTTCATTGAGAACCATTTCTTTTCCCCTTCATTCCATTTGCAGTCTGGTCCCTGACTTCCAAGGATTTTATTCTGCCAGCATATTCCTCATCACTACCTTTACCAGTGACACCCAAATTATCTTTTGCAAAGCTCCACATCTTGTTGGCAAGAACCGCCTCATGATCAATTAAGAATCTTTCATTACATATTTGGATACCTAAGTCACCCACCGAACCTTCACCAATAGATGCACCATTCATATCACTACTAAAAGACAGAAAATTTAGCACCAGGGGGCTTACGTGTAACCACATGCAGCTTTGTCTCGCCTTTTGACCCTTTAGAGAGACTGGCTGATGGGATCAATCTTCTTGCCTCCTCGTTTACAATTCCAACTAGAACACCTTGGTTCACTTCAAACTCACCATCAGATTCGTGACTGCTAGATTTAAGCTTGCCTTTTAGAGCTTGTCTTCTTGTTTCTCAAAAGAGGCCCAAAAGAATTATTGAGGGTAGGCCCATCAGACACACCTCCCAAGCCCCCATTCTTGGACTTATACTTTGCAACCCCATTTGTCACCTTTTTTTGTTCCTTATCAACCTCTAATGTCTGAACCCCTGAATTACGATCTTCTGCCTCCAAGTCAGCTGCTGCAGTGGCACACAACATTCCAACTGATGGGGGGTCTTGACTGGTTTTCACTACTTCTCTAATTGCCTCCATTACTGTACCTACAAGTGGATGGGCCACTTGCCCCACCTTAGTCACCACATAATATTATTAGTTCCTTCCTTTTTGTTCTCTACTTTATTATTCTCCACCACATTCGCTTCTTCCTTATCAATATCAGCCCCTTGCTCTTCCACCAAAATATTCTCCCCATTAAATTCAGCATTTACCACACCTTCTGATACATTCACAAACTTCCCAGAAGTTCCATCTACATCCTCCTCTTGATTCATTTTCTCTAACTCAATTAGCCTTTCCACAATAACCTCATCATCGTCCTCCAACCCATCATCACGAGGAGGGTCATCATAAAACAAAGGTGGCCCTTCCTCCTCATACTCAGAGTCACTGCCAGACTTATCTTCATCTTTCTCCTCTTCATACGCCGCAGTTAACCCCTCCCAGTGCATTGGACCGCACCATTCTTCTAAAACCTTGATGTTAAACATAGATTCATTGATATTGGCGTCAACGACCATGTTACACACATCAAAGCTTCCTGTGCAAATTAGAATACAAGCTACATCCATTGATTTTTTCTTCCTAGTGTTCTCATCAACACCCATAAACTTACCAAACTTGCTTGCCAAAGCCGAGAAGAAGTCGTTATTACATGCATGGACCGGAATGCCATGACAGCGGACCCACACCAACCTTTCGTTATCCACATAAGCTGGTTCCCACTTTCTAATATCGTCAAATTTCTCGTGCACCTAATCCTCAACACTTTCAATAAGGTCCTGAATTAATCCTTCCTCCATCTCCTCAAGGAGGGCACGATTTGCACCCATTGGAGTAGCCTTGATAGAGAAGATGCCTTATATGTTAAACCATTCTTGGATCATATGAGTACTTCCCGGATATTTAACAATCCCTACGTACATTTTCTTGTAGCTATCCACCTCTTCAGTGGAGGCATTATACCATACATCACAAAGATTCTTCTTCCTGAAATACACCACTTTTTGTTCATACTGACAATGATTTAAATACCTGTTAACTGCACCATATGGTCTCTGCCTTTGATTCCAGATTCTCCCCTGACCATTCCAGTTTCTGTCCTTGTTGCCTTCATACCCATTCACCTTCCCCTCATCATTCCTCCTTATGTTTCCATTGCTCAGCCTCATCGGGTTCCCTACAATACGTTTCCCCTTCATCTTCTCATTCTCCACCTCCTTCGGTACCTCGTCATCCACCTGAAACCCGCCTTGACCCTTCGTTTCTCCTCCCTGCATCTTGTCCAAGACAGGCCTCCAAGCTTTGCGCTTAGTCACCAATGGCCTCCCAACATCAGCCAGCTGCTTTATGGATTGCTTCCCTACGTCGGTTTGCGCTAGATGTTTCTTTCCAGCGACATCAATGTTACGTTCAAAGCGTGGAACGCTGACATGAATTTTATCAGCTCCAAAGATTATATTATCCAGTTTTACCGCAAAGAGGTGAGGATCATCAACCTCAATAACCCAGAGCAAGAGCGAACCTTTTGCCCCACTTGTTCTTCTTTGGAGGAATGACCACCTCCACTACCTTTCCATACAAAGTAAAAGCCCGAAACATCTCCTTTGCTCCATGAGAATTTGGAAAATCGGAGAAAAAGAATGACACAGTACCTTCAACTCTCCCATTACAATACCCAGCAACATCTGTTCTTCCTATGTTCAGCTCCTCCTTTTTCTTTTTTCTTTCTACCCTCTTTTATCCTTCATATCATTCACTCTTCCCTGGGCGCACCCTTCCATATTGCCTTCGTCGGAGACCGTTGCTTCTCCACCGTCGCGCCTGTAGCGACCGAAAAATCCGGGAAAGGATTCTTCGAAAGGTTCAAAGGAAGCCGCCACCAAATTTTAGTTTAAGGGCAAATTTTGGAAAATCCCTTTTGGTTTAGGACAAGGCATGGTTAGGGTTCGGGAGTCGTTATGTGTGGGGAAGGTATTAGCACCCCACAACATCCATTGTCTAATTAATTAAGATTGATTAATAATTACCCTTTTATTGATAGAGAAAAAGACTTATTTAAATTTTTTCATTTTTAGTGCTTGACAAGAGTGGACTCTTGCTCCTACGTATCTCCTGATGCAATGGAGGAATCAAAGCTACGTAGTTCTTCCTGAAAAAGGTTTGTGGGTTGGTATTTTTTAGTGTAGGGGTCCTAGGACTCTTTGAACTGCATAACTCATCGATCTGGGGGATTTGACTAACCCGATTGTACAACCGACTTAGTCCCCTACCTTTTGAAAATGAGTTTTGAGTTTTTTGAAAGAAGTTGGTTTGATATGAGGTGGGTTGGTTTTAGAATAGGTATTCTAGGACTCTTGAACTATACAGCTCATTCGTCCTAGAACGCTGACTAACCCGGTTGTACAACCGATTTAATCCCCTATTTTTAGGAAAAATAGTTTATTTGTATTTTATTAAGTTTTCAGGATTACTGAACTGTATAGCTCATTGGTCCTAAAATAATGACTAACCTGGTTGTACAACCGACTTAGCCGTTTATTTAATTTCGAGAGAAAAAGTATTTATATTTGAGTTGGAAAAGAATTAAAAAGGAAAAAATGGGGGGTGAAAATTGTAAAATGAGGTTTTATTAGTCGCAGGGGGTTGTATAATTAATAGGAGGTGTAAAAAGGAAACCCAGTTTGCATTGGAGGGCCCAGTATGCGAAACTGAGCTTAAGTGAGGGAGGGTGTGTGTGTTAATTGAAAGGGTGTTAATAGAAATCTGAATATTAAAAAAAATTAAAAAATTAAAATAAATTGAGGAGACACTATATAAACCTAACCCTAAATTGAAATCCCTAAAAAAAAAACTCTCCTTCCTTCCTACAACTGCTATCTTTGAGTGAGAGAAAGGGCAAAATTTTCGCCCCCATTTCGGTGAGAGAGGGAGAAATTAATGGGTGGAAGAGAGAGGGAGCGGAACAGAGAGGAGAGTGGTGGAGCGAGGATGACCGGCGAAGGTGGTGGCGTCGGCGGCGATGTCTCACGGCGGCTAAGGGGGTTTTTCCACAGGTTTGTTTTTTCGTTTATTCACACCCTCTCCTTCGATTTCTTTGTTATTCTTCGCTTAAACAAATCTCTGACTTGGGTGTTTTGGTGATTTTGGTGGGTGTGGTTCGATTTTGGGGAAAGAGGCTTCGGCTTTGGACGATTTACGAAGATTGGGGCTTGTTTTTGGAGCTTTGGGTAACGGTTTCATGGTTGGTCTCGCCGGAGCTGGCCGGAGAAGATGACCGGAGCTCCGACGAGCTTAAGGTCAGATTTTTCTTTTTTTTACTTATTATTATTCTGTTGATTTTAAAGCTTTCCCTGATCCGATTCTCTCCTACTCCTTTTTATCTTCTACTTGTTTCGTTTTTTAGGAGACTAGCCTAATCTAAGAGAAAACAGAACACAAACAAAGCAAATCTGATTTTGACAAAGTTAACTTTAATTTTAAGCAAAACGGAACTCTAATCCGAAGCAGCACTTGTTTGAATTCGTTTTTTGATTATTTTGAATATAAATAGAATCTAGATTTCATTACATGTGCATATATGTCTTTGATTTTCAGATCTAATAACAAACACTATTATACGGACCAACCTTTTACTCCAGCTTCTGTTAGGATCCTCTTTGCTTGTGACTGAACCGCTACTCTGCTACTGTGCCTGCTTGACTGCTACTACTTCTTTCTTTAGATCTCAGAAACTTCAGAACCGTGTTTAGTGGATTAGGGTTTCGATGTGAAACTCTAATCCCTTTTTTTTGTGATTTTCGCAATCACTACAAGAAAAATGGGTATTTTCGGCGGATTTTTCCGCCGGTAAAAGGCTCGTCGCAACGTATTTCCGGCGAAATTTCCGGCGGATTTTAAGTCATTTCCGGGGGATTTGCGGGGGAATTTGCGGCGGATTTCCCCGGGTACTTTCCGGCGGAATTTTGGACTTTTTGGCAGATTTTTCCGCCGAAAATAATTTTTTTTTAATCTAAATCCGCCGGAAATACATAAAATTCAGCCGAAAAGTTTTTTTTTTTAATCTAAATCCGCCGGAAATATGGATTTTCCGCCAAATTTTTATTTTTTTTTAAAAATTTTAGAAACATTAAAATTTTATAAAAATGTTTTATAAAAATAAATAAATTTAAATTTAAAATATAAATTATCGAATTATAAAAAATATAAATAGCATATTTAAATTAAAAAATAAATGGATAAAAAAACTCAGATAGTGATAACCAACCAAATATAAAATACTTTAATATCAATAACTAAATCCAAAATACACCGGTATCGATAATAAAATCCAACAAATCACTCAAATATCCATAATAATAATAATAAACATCCATAATCAAATTATAAAGCTACTAAGGTGCGTGGTCATCCGAGTCATCTCTGTGATAATAGTTGTGCTCTCGTGGTGGTTGGATGTCATCACCGAACAAAGCAGCCTCAATCGCATTATAATTTAGATCAATATTATTGAAGAGCTGGTGTGATTGCTCTTTGGGAGGATCTTCTTCTTTGGGGTTGATACGTTCTTCTTTGGGGTGGTGACTAGTCTTTGGGAGGATCTTTGCTGCTTTGAGGTGGATAGTCTTCTTTGTCATTTGGGGTGGATCTTCTTGAGAATAATGGGGTGTGGATACTCACGAGTGTCTGTTGTGGCAAAAGGCTGAAATGCACCGCCGATAACCTGCTGCGGCTGGTAGGAAGCCATATGTGATGACGATGATGATGATGATGATGGCCTCGAAGGCTGGTTCATCTGAGCCATCAACTGTTGAATGCGCTCCTCAATTCTCCTAGCTTGCTCCTCACTTATCCTCTGTCGCTCCCTAACCTCTTCCATTTGCCGTGCATGTTGCTCCGCCTGCTCGTTCAATCTCTGGTTAAATTTCTCGGTCAATTCTATCACTACGTTGGGAGCAACATAAGAACGACCAGTACTCTCTGTTGTTGAATGTGATCGACTCGGCAGAATGCTTTCCTTGAAGAACTTGGGTCCCATGCTACCAGATCCTGTCAAACGATCACTCTTTTGTGGGCCAACTGCTCTATCCCAAATAGAGTGAGCCACTCTAGCCTCCTCCAGAGGATCGACTGATGTGCTCCCACTGCTCTGCAGCTGAGACTCACGCCACTCGGCCATCCCAGCATCATAAGCATCCTAAAAAAACAACAGATAAGTAAATAAATATTAATAAAAAAAACAATAAAAACAATATATATATATATATATATTGTATATATAAAGATAAAAAACTAATAACATAATGTAGTTTTACCTGAATCCTCCTCGCCCTATCGTGGATAAATGTATCATCCTCCTCTCGCAGATACAAGTTGCGATGCAACTCAGGCAAACTGACCTCCTGTCCAAGTTCATCCACCTAGATACATAATTTGATTATTTAATAACAACTACTTAACACATAGTTAATAAATTTAATTAATTGATGAAGTAATAGTTATAAAATTACGTACCATCCGCTGGTGATGAGTTCCAGCACTAACACATCCACTTGTGTGATTGCAGTAGCCATTTTCAGAAGCACGTTTCTTCTTAGCTTTCTGTTGCTCTGGAAACCATGTACATTGTTCCTATTTAAAAAATTTAGAAGAATATTGTTAATACAGACAAATTAAACAATTCAATAAAATAATTAAAAATTAATTATTTCGTAGAACTTACCAAGAAAGAATTGAGCATGGCCCTAAAATAGTCTTTGTTATCTTCTTTATCATTTTTAACTGCAGTCCAATTTTTCCAACCTTTTTGGAAATTCTGCTGAATTGAGTTTATGACTGCGGTGGCTGCAGGCTTTGAAGGAAGAAACCTGAAAAATTTTAAAAAAGCTGAATTTTGACCACGAAAGTTGTATAAAAAGCAACAAAAATAAATTAATAAATAATATACTTACGAATCTCTTTGAGGCACCACGATGACATGACCATCTTCAACATGTGTCGGTCGTAAGTCCTCCCCGCCAACAGTCACCGGAAGAGGTGCACTACTACTACTACTTTCTTTGTGTTTGGCTTTGGCAAATATACGCCAAGAGAGGAACAACACAACGGCGTGCCCTGTGTGGCGGCGTTAGGCGAGTAATAATCTTCTTCCTCCCACCTGCCGTATCCGCGACAGGTGGAGGAACATCGTGTGTGTCGTCACGATCAGATGAGGATCCAGATGACATACCTATATATATATATATACATGTAAATATTAAAAAAAGAAACATGTATATTGCATAAACATTCGTACAAATATTCATACAAAATAACCATAAATATCCATACTATTACCAGTTACTAATTAAGTACCAAATCATTGTCAAAAAAAAAAAATTAAGTACCAAATAAAACTGAACAACTAGAAAAACTAATTTGAATCCCATTCATTCTCAAAATCATCATCATCAGATGAGCTGGGAATTCTTGATACACCAATATGGTCTTCTGCATCTTCATCAGCATCTTCTTCGTCATCAACTTCATCGCCGGTGTTTGGTTGATCACATAAACGAGTAATGGGTTCAACTTGAATCACTTCATTTACATTAGACATCTCATCCACTTGAAATGGGACATCTTCCAGTAGTGTGTCATTTGTCTCAATCCGGCCACTTGGTTTTGTCTTAATTGCGACACACCAACCACGCCTATCAGTCCGCGTTGATGGATAAGGGACATAATAGACTTGTCTCACATTTTGAGCAATGACGAACGGATCATACAGTCGATACCTACTACTCATTTTAATGCCGACTGTATTTGACTTTGGATTCACCCTTGTTCCTCGAGCAGACGGATCAAACCAATTACAATAAAAAAGCACTACCGTCTGACTATAGTCTAGATGGGGGTACGCAACTTCGTATATGTGTTGAATCACACCATAAAAATCACCTTCACCACCTCTGTAACGCCCCAAAAATGATTAAGTGATTATTTAACTAATTTAATTAAATAATATTTTAGTTGGCCATATTAAAATAATAATAAGGTAATTAATTTAATTAAGGAGTGGGGTGTAGTAAATAAATGGGGAGTGTTTTAGTTAAATAGGGAGGATATGAGAAAGTAATTAGGGGTGTGCAATTAGGGCCCATTGGAGTTAAGTGGCCCAAACCCAATTAATAAAACCTTAGGGTCTTAGGAGAAACCCTCATTAGAGCAAAGAGATCAAAAATTAGAAAGTGAGAAGAGTGAGAGAGGAGGCGCGACGGCCATAGAGGGAGAAAAGGAGAGGAGCGCTTGATTCAAGGAGGAAGAAGGAAAGCTTGGAGTGTTGGGGGTCTTGGGAGGATTCTTCTTGAAAGATTAGGTGTCTTCTTCAATTGTAAAAGGTATGGGGGCTCTCTTTCGTAGTTAATAATTTATAAAACATGAAATCATAGGGATTAGGTGTTAGGAGTAATTATTTGGTTGATTTATAATTGTGTTTGAACGAATTACTTGAGTGATTGAATGAAATATAGGTGATTATATTGATTGTTGTATGGAGATTGAGATGTTATTGCATTGATTGTTGATATTAAGGTGTTATAACATGAATTTAATGAAGAACAATAGGGAGAATTAGAGTGATTGATAGGTGTTTGTGATATTGCATGAATAAGAATCGTTTTCATGGTGTTTGGTAGGGTTTGGGATAGGTTTGGACAGTGAACAGTGTTAGGGGCGCCAATTCTGCAGGAATTAGGCGCCTGGGTTACTGTTTGGTTCTTTGCGTGGGAGTGCGGCCACGGGGGTGCCAGTGCGAGAATCGGCGCTGGTGCCTTGTTTGGGCGTGGTTGTGTCTCGGTTGGGTGTGAACAGGGGTAAGGGCGCCAATTCTGCAGGAATTAGGCGCCTGGTGTACTGTGCAGGTGGGTTGTTGCGTCAGGTTGGGCAGGAACAGTGTTAGGGGCGCCAAGTTTGTAGGAAATTGGCGCCTGTGTGTGCAGGTGGGGCTGGAAAAGAATTCTGGGTGGAGAGTGTTGCGCAGGGGGCGCCAATGCGCCTAGTGCACTGTTTGTGTAGTGCAGGTGTGTGGTGTTGCGCAGGGGGCGCCATTTGGCTGCCCCAAGTGCGCCTGGTGGCGCCTGTGGTGCTGGCGTGCGTGTGTGCGTGGTGTGTTGTGCAAGGGGCACCATTTGGCTGCCCCAAGTGTGCCTGGTGGTGCTGGGTGGGTGCGTGTGTGTGTTGTGTGCATAGGGCGCCATTTGGCTGCCCAAAATGCGCTGTGTCTTGGTTGGTGTTCTAGTGCGGGCGCCAACTTTTGCGACCAGTATGACTTGGCGCCTGTGTCTAGGTGTGGGTGCAAATTAGTCCCTAGGTGTCAGATTGGTCCTTATGGTGTCAGATTAGTCCCTAGGTGTCAGAT
Source organism: Oxytropis ochrocephala (assembly GCA_020916435.1). Classification (NCBI taxonomy): domain Eukaryota; kingdom Viridiplantae; phylum Streptophyta; class Magnoliopsida; order Fabales; family Fabaceae; genus Oxytropis; species Oxytropis ochrocephala. The sequence goes on from CM037090.1 coordinate 84,516,567, forward strand.
TGGTCCTTATGGTGTCAGATTCGTCCCTAAGTGTCAGATTGGTCCCCGAGGTGTCAGATTAGTCCCTAGGTGCCAAATTAGTCCTTGAGGTGTCAATTTAGTCCTTTGGTGTAGAATTAGTCCTTGGCGTTCCTTTAGTCCCCATAGGGTTGCTATTTATGGTGTTGTATATTATTGGTGAATAAATAATTGGTGAGTTGGGGTCTATGACCTTTCTTTGGTGTTGGTGAGCCTACAAGGCTATTGGTGAGCATGTTATTGCTTTCTTTTGGTGATTTGGTGTTTCTGGTGCATAGTCATGGTGTCACATAATCATATGCATATTTTTGGTGAATAGGCCTCGGCCTCTTAAATTATTGGTGAATGCCCTCAAGGCAATTTTGGTGATGGATCCACATGCATATGCCCGTGGAGTTTTGGGTTGCATCTCATGCATTACATTCAATTGTTGGTGACTGATTAGGTGTTCCTAAAATAATGGTGTATTGGAGTTGACTGTATTTTTGGTGTACTAGACTTGACTGTATCTATGATGTACTTGACTTAACTGTATCTATGGTGTACTTGTCTGATTGTATTTACAGTGTGCTATCTTATGCATTCATTGTATTTCTATTTTATTTATTATTACCTATGTAAGGAGACTCACCCTACTGCTTTCGTGTTGCTTCTCATGTCGGCAACCTGCAGGTGACGGTGACTGAAGGTGACTAGAGAACCTTCTTCTAGCGTGGTCAGTGCGCTCACGTCACGTAGCACCGGGGAATGTTTAGTCTTTATTATGTCCTTTATGTCTCGAACTATTATGTTAAGTTGTTATTTTCCACTGTTGTAGTACTTATTCCCGGATTTAATTGGTGCTATGTGTAACACCCCAAAATTAATTAGGTGGTTATCTAATTAATTTAATTAAGCGATTATTTTAGCTAAATTAATTAAGTGAGTATTTTAGTTGTGTATATTAAAATAAATTAAGGGTAAGTAATTAATTTAAGGAGAGGTGTGGTAAATAAATGGTGAGTATTTTAGTTAAGTGGGGAGTATTTCATTTATTGAGGGAGGATGTGTGAAGTACTTGAGGGGTGTAAATAAGGGGCCCAAGCCCACTAAAATAGGCCCAAAGTCATAACTTAAATTAGGGTAAGGGTATCCACTTCATTTGGAACAAAGAAAAGCAAAAGCAAAATAGAAGAAAGGGAAGGGAGGGGACGCACGGCTGTTGGGCAGCTGGGGAAGAGAAGAGAAATTAATTCTTCTTGCCTTGGGTAGGTGAAATTGGTACTAGTCCATTCCATTTTCCTTCCTTTACCTTTTATTATAAGTTTTATACCCTAATCTTGTCTATTTCTCCCTTTTTCATGGATGAGCTAGAAGCTCAAGTATAGGAGAAAAGCTTGTATTTGTGGATTATTGGGTTGTTGTTGGAGATGGTTCTCTTGGGTTTGCAATTTCAAGGTTAGGGGATTCTCTACTACATTTATAATAATTTGTAGGATATGTATTATAGGGGAATAGCTCTAGGAATGACTTGTTTGTGTGATTTTAATGTTGATTATATGTTGGTTGATGTATGAAATGCTTAATTTGGTGATATCATGTTGCTTGTTGTTGGAAAAATGTGAGTGGTGAATTATGCATGTTACATGTTTGATGAAATGTTTCCATGAGGAGAAGTATGTGAATATGGTAATTTAATGAAGTTGATTTAATACCTATATGTGTGTTGTTTATGTAGGGATTAAATTGTTTAGTTGGGTGTTAATGAGTTGAGGATTTAATTATTGGATGAGAAATGTGTTTTGGTGTTTGGGTTAAGGGTTTCAAGGTGAGGGGCGCCAAATCCTAAGGAAAGTGGCGCCTTGGGTGCTGTTTTGTGGGTCTTGTTTTCGGTTTGGCTAGGCTGGCAAGGAGGGGGCGCCATTTGCTAGGCAAAATGGCGCCAGTCTTTGTCTTTGAAATTTGTGGCCGGGGGTGAGTTTGTGCGCGGGGCGGGTTCTTTGGGAGAATTGGCGCCTGCTTGGCGCCTGTGGTTGTCTGTTGCGTGTGTGTGTGCAGGGAAGGGCGCCAGTTCGCTGGGAACTTGGCGCCCAGTGTGTGTGTGTCTTTGCGAGTAAGTGGCACGCGGCAAGGGCGCGATTTCGAAACTTGGCGCCTGTGGGTGTGTGTTGTGCAGTGTGTGTGTGTGTTGCGCTAAGTGGGGCGCCAAAGTGGCTGCCCCTTGGCGCCTTGGTGCCCAAAATATGTCTAAGTGATGGTTTAGTCCCTAAGAATTAGTTTAATCCTTGGTGTGACAAAATAGTCCCTAAGAATTAAATTAATCCTTGGCGTGACAAAATAATCCCTTAGTGTCTAAATAGTCCTAATATGCCAAATAATTTCCTAAGTACCAAAATTAATCAAAATGTGTCAAACTAGTCCCTAGGTGCTAAATTAATCTTTGGTGTGTCAAAATGGTCCTTAGGTGTGGAAAAGGTCCTTATGAGGTGGTTTGGTCCTTAGGTGGGATATAATTAATAATTGATAAAGTGGTGGTTGATAAGTGATAAAGTGGTGGTTAATAATTGATAAAGTGGTTGTTAATGATTTGTAAAGCGGTGGGTTAATTATTGATGTGGGCTTCGGCCAAAGCGGTGGGTCAATACTTGATGTGGTGAATTTATGAATGATGTGGGCTTCGGCCAAAAGCGGTGGGGGCTTCGGCCAAAGAGGTGAGTTGATAATTGATGTGATAAATTTATTGTGTGGTGATGCATTGTCATGGTGTCACATAAATCATATGCATATAAAAGCGGTGTTGTGGCTTCGGCCAAAAGCGGTGTTGTGGCTTCGGCCAAAAGCGGTGTTGTGGCTTCGGCCAAAGCGGTGGGTGCCCGACGGGGTTAATGCGGTGATGATGGATCCACATGCATATTGCACACTCATACATTCGTGGAATTCTCGTTGATGCTTAATTAATTCTTTGTGGTGGCTTGTTGGTATTTTAATTGATTGGTAAATGCCTTGATTACTAAGGATTGTTGTTGCTAGATGTTTTCCTAATATAATGCCTATCTTACTTGTTATTATTTATGTAAAGAGACTCACCCTAGCATTTTTATGTTGCCTGCTCTCGTGGCGACAAGCAGGTAGTCTCGAGTGAAGGTGCCATGCCTTCTTGAGTCTTCGAGTCAACTCTGATTAGTGACACCCGGGCGGGGAATCGTAGTGTAGTATTTTATACTATGTATTTTGAACTGATTGGATCATGTGCTGTTTATGTTTGAACTTGTTTTATTTCCATTTGTCTTGAGAAAACCATTTACGGATTATTGTAAACTCTAAAGCAGGTTTTGAGGTTTTAACCCACGTGACTATGATATGTATTTCACGCACTTGATGCGTTTGAATTTTAAATATGTTTTGATAATGTTTTTATTAAATGTAGCACTCTCTTTGAGGTGCGTGGAAAAGTTTTTGAAAAACTCTGATTTTATTAATTGAATTAGTATTAAATAGAAGGGGGTGTTACACTATGTATCCTATATATTGGAGTTTTATTTCGATTAATATTTTGGAGTTTTGATGAGGTGGTTTAAATGTGGCACCCTCTTGTGGCTGCACTAAAAATTTTATAGACTCTGATTTCAAAATTAATTAAATAGTAGTTATGTTAGAAGGGGGTGTTACAACCTCCAGTGACACCCTTCATGCAAACTCCACTATTGATTGTTTCTCTGCCCTGTGTCCATTCATTATTGTGAAATTTGTATCCATTGACAAAGTATGTGTGTCATTCTTTAACACATCTTCGAGGACCGTCTGATAAGTTCCTCAAGTGTTGGTTGGCAGGAGTTGGTGGGAGGGCATAAACATGTTGCCTAAACCACATTGGAAAATGTGCATTAATATAAGCCGAAGATTGTTCTTCACTTACTTCCTCAGATGACAAGAATTCCCTAAAAAGAAATAATTAATTGTTACACATTTGTCTACTTTTATTAACTTAATTAAGATCGATATATATAGTTAATGTTGAGGAATACATACTCAATGAATGGTTGCACCTCAGTACAGTTTATCAACACATGAATATGTGCTGCATTGAACTCTTCCTCTGTCAGCCAGTGAATTGACTCCCTCCCAGATGGACGACCGGGTAGACAAAAGACAGACAAAGCTAATTCATGTCTAGGACATTCAACATCCATTTCATTTCGACTGCTTCTTGGAGCAAATTCATTCTTGAAATAATAAGAACAAAAGTTGGTTGTTTCACGGTGTAAGTATGAAGAACATATCGATCCTTCAACTCTATCTTTGTTTTTCACCGATCTTTTTGAATCACCCATGAACCTAGATAAAACGATATGTTAATTAATTAATAATGTTATTTTTTAAAATTCCTTTTATATTATAATAAATAACTGACCTTTCAAACGGATACATCCATCTGTATTGGACAGGTCCGCCAAGTTTAGCTTCAGATGCGAGATGCACCGGTAGATGCTCCAGTAGAATCAAAGAAACCAAAGCGGAAATACTCTCTCCAACTTGCATAAGATAAGTGGGATGTCTTGTTCCAATTTTGTAAGATCATCAACTTTTAGGGTTCTTTGAACACAAATTCTTAAAGTATGTACTTATTTCAATTAGCGGGTTCAAAGCGTGTGTTGGCAAGCGAACTAAAAGCGATGGGAAGTAAGCACTCCATGAATACATGACAATCATGACTCTTCATCCCATGCAACTTCCCATTATCCACATCCGCACATCTAGATAAATTGGAAGAATAACCGTCTGTCATTTTCAACTCTTTTATCCACCACCGATAAAGCGCTTTCGCTTCTTCCTTAGATAAAGTATAATTGGCTTTGGGTTTCAATGTCCTAGTACCTTGCTCAACCAACAACAAATCCTTTCGTCTACAATAATGATCTATGTCCTTCCTAGCTTTCTCATTGTCTTTCGTTTTACCTTTCACGTCCATGTGAGTGTTAAATATGTTATGAAAAAATTCTTCTCTATATGCATTACATCCAGTTGTGTCTCAAGAGATTATCTTTCCAATAGGAAGTTTCCAAAATATACTTCTCTTTGTCCGGTTGTGCCATTGCCCATAGCCTTACGGACGAGAAACAACACCGCTACGACTTCCTTTGGAGGATGTCTTTAACATCCCCAAACTTCCCTCGGTGTCAAACTATGAGGAGGTCCACTTGTTTCAACATGTCCCTTGATGAATGCATATTTCTGCTTTCTAAATGGGTGATCCATAGGTAAGAACCTACGATGCGAGTCAAACCACAAAGTTTTCCCTCCGTATTTAAGAGTGAAAGCCCTTGTGTCAACCATGCAAATCGGAGACGCCATCTTACCATGTGTTCCCCATCCAGACAACATTCCATAGGCAGGGAAGTCATTAATTGTCCACATCAAAGCTGCCCTCATTCTGAAATTTTGTTTGTGTGCTGCATCATAAGTTAAAACACCATGCCACAACCTTTTTAGGTCATCAATCAAAGGTTGCAAATATATGTCAATCAACCTTTTGAATCTTTAGATCCTTCAAACAATGGTTTACTTGTCTCACTCAAAAACGTGTAAAACAATTGCGCTTCCTCATTTGGAACTTCTTCAGCATCATATTCTGGTTCTTCAAAATCCAAATTTACTCCAACGACATCGATCGATATCATTCCCGATAAACATCTAACCGGGTTGGATGATTTGGCGAATCGGATGTGGAGGCTACTACTTCAACCGGAACATTAGTACTTGAAGGATCTACTTCAAACGGAACATTAACAGCGAGAACGACTACGCGCAGTACCAGTGCTACTTAGCGTGGCGACTCCATATCCAATAATCCGGCCTAAAACCATTATTGTACAAATGAATTCTGACTTCATCTTCATTTTTTATAAATCGAATTGAACATTTCGCGCACGGACATCTAATTCCCCCTTCTCGCACAAATCCTTCATCACGCTTAGCACAAAAAATAAACTCTTCTACTCCTTCTACAAAACGTCTCTTTAAACGGCTCCTTCCAGGAAATAATCGATCATACATCCAACTACGATCCATGTTTTCTAAATCCTAGTACTGCGTGCTACAATAAAAATTATCATAAACAATAAGTATTACTTTTCATTTCATAAATAATAAATCAATGTAAACATTACACATATACACATATTTACATACACTAACAATGTAAACATTACATTAATTAATTATAATATAAATAGAATTTAAAAAATTTCAAACATTTTATATAATATGTTATCGTAAACGTAAATATTAGTCATTTTAACTAACACTATATTTACTAACAACATAAATAACAACATTTAACACATACACTCTATTAATATTAGTAATTTTAAGTACTAACAATATAAATAACATTTAACTAACAAGTCTATCAAATTTTTATTAATTTTTTATTAACAATAAATTATAATGATTGTTGAAAATATAATAAAATTTAACAATTTAATCAAAAAATGATAATATAATGATTTTCATAAATATAATAAACTTTAACAAATTAATAAAAAGAAGGATTATACAATGAATTTTGAAACTTTAATATATTATTGAATTTCGCATTTAGCTAAAAAGTATTATCAACTTATATTAAAAATTAATAAATACATTAAATTTATTTTTAACTACTCTATCATTATATTTCGTATTTTCTAAAAATCTAAACAGAAATTAAAATTTAATAAATATTTTATTTATTTTATTTCGTTTTTATGTATTTTTAAAAAAATTAATATATGATTTGATTAATAAGTAATTTCGTACTTATATTATCATAAAAAAATATTAGAAACAACTAATAACTTCAATAACTAACCAGGTGGTCTTTGAGAAGACTCGACTTGATGCTAAACCAGTCCTTCCAATAAACGAACAGAGCTCACCAAACTCAAACAACTCCTAAACAAACAACACCACATTTAGTAACTAATAGTTTATAACAAAGCATAAGTTAAAATAAAGTATAAACTAAAACATACCTTCAAAAGTTTGAGAGAGGAGAAGAAAAACTGAATTTGATAGAAGATTGAGTGAAGAAATTTGAAGAGAAGTTTAAGAGAGAGTGGAGAATGAAATTTTTTTGACCGAAAGAGTGGAGAATGAATGAATGAAGAGTGACAATCGGAATAAGTAAGGGGGAAAAATAGCCGTTGTCATTTCCGGCGGAATTACTGACATTTTCGGCGGAATTCACGCGTCAAACGAGGCGACATTTCCGGCGGATTGATGACCTTTTCGGCGGAATTGGTTCGCGTGGATCGAAGCGTCATTTCCGGCGGATTTCGCAGACCTTTTCGACGGATTTTGAATTTTAAAAATCCCGCCTATTTCAATTTTGCGTTTCCGGCGGATTTAACTGATCTTTTCGGCGGATTCTATTTTTTTTTGGAACGAAAATGAATTACTCTTTTACGATCGGCCAGAAATGCTATAATTCCGCCAAAAATATCACAAATTCCGCCAGAAGTTTCTGGGGGATTAAATCCCCCACAAATGTCAAAAATCCGCTGAAAAGTTTCTGGGGGATTAAAATCCGCTAGAAAGTTTTGCCTTGGATTTTCAGTTTCTCTTGTAGTGAGTATTACTTCTGCCTCTGATTCTGTGTTTTTTTACTGTATTTGACTGTTTATTTATAGTAGAAAATTAGGTTAAGACATTAATTGTATTTTGACTGGGCTTTGAATGATTTTCAGGTCTAGATTCAAGCCCAAGAGCAGCTCCAGCAGTTTCAGGAGACATGTTGAAACCCTAATTTGCTGTCTATAACTTGTATTTTCGGATTTGGCAATTTGTGCCCTTTTTGATGTAATTTTTTTTGTATTTTTTGGACATTTTGGACTGTTAAACACTTTTCAAATGTAAATAAAATTAAATAGAATTTTTTGATATATTTTGGACTATATATATATATATATATATATATATATATATATATATATATATATGCTCAAAATAAGGACAAAATACCATTAATAAAAATAGAAAAAAAGTCGGAATGATGAGCCCAATTGCGAGAAAACAACTCGAATAAACCCATTTGCAAGGAAACGACTCGGATAAACCCAATTAAGTTCGACTAGGCCTAAATATGAAGATTCAACTAAAGAATGTGGGAAAAGATCGATCATTCGCGTGCATTCTCAATTTAAACAACGGCATTTCGACTTAGTTGAACAGGTTAGTTGAGATTGGCTTAGGTTAGTAATGAGACACTTTTTTAATAATTCTCGTAATTGCGCGACTTCAGAACACGAATTAAATAAAATAAAGGACTAAAACCAGAAAAAGAATACGGACAAAATTGGGGAATAACAGCTTCCCCTCTTTATTATTATTTTACTTGAAAGTGGCGAGTTTTCGGACTTTCATAGTAGAAATAAGAATAAAGATAAGATAGACGCTAATTTTGTTCGTTTTAAGGGAGGATCGAAAAGTTTGAAGAGGAACAGGGAATGGTTAACACTTGGCGCGTTGACCGGAAATTATATGAAGGGTCATCAAAGACCTGAAGGAGCACTAAGGCTCTGAAGGACCACTTAGGGTCTGGAAGGCTGCCTAGGCCTTAATTGAAGGATCATCGTGGTCTGAAGGAGCGCAACTAGCTACGGTACTAGTTTAGCGGTCTATAGGTGTTATACCCCAATTTTGTCCGTCTTCTTTTTCTCGCTTTAGTCGTTTATTTTTGGTAAGGGCGTGTTTCGGAGTCGCATGATTACAAGAATTATCAGTGTAGAGTCTCGGTTACCAATCCAAACCAACTCCAGTCACTCCGTTCAGCGAAACTCGAAATACCATTGTTTAAATTAGGCATGCGCGCGAATGATCGATCTTCTCGTGCGTTCTTCAATTTAACATCCGTATTTAGTCATACATAAGCAGGTCTACCTAAAGGCATTTTTCTCAAAATTTGGTTTAAATCCAGGCTTAATAATGCGATTCCGAGTTAACTTTGGGGTTTTTTTTTTTTTAACGCGCCCATTTCTTCTATCCTGGTCTAGTTTGGCGTATTTGTCGAGTCCGACCTGTTCTCGTCTTTGTATTTGTCTGACTCATTTTTCTTATTATTTTGTTTATTTAATTTATTTAAGCATATATACAATCCAAAAATCCAAAAATTCTATTTAGTTTAATTTACCGTTTAAAGGTGTTTAAGAGTCCAAAATATCAAAAATAATTCTACTTAGTTTAATTTACAAATTAGAAGCACTTAAGAGTCAAATAAGTCCAAAAATACAAAAATAAATAATACTAAAAATACAAAAATAATAAATCCGAAAGTAAAATAGTAAGCAAACAACTTAGGGTTTCAGCAAAGATTCCAAGTCGCTGCTGCAAATTGTGTTGGGCACAGGTTCCAACTCAAAGCAGGTCAAAGCTTTGGTTAAAATAATAAATGTCTTAACCTAGTTTTATGCTATAAATAAGCGATCTAACAATGAGTCAAAAAACACAGAAACCAAGGCGAAAAAACTACCGCTAAAATCACCCAAAAATAAGATTAGAGTTTCACATTGAAACCCTAATCCACTAAACACCGTTTTTGCTCGGAGGAACGAACAACAACCTAACCCTTTTGGCAAAGGAAGAACTTGCCGCCATGGGAAGAAGATTTCAATCCTATTAAACCTAGGCACTCACGTCTTCTCAAGAGCGCCGCACAACGTGAAACCGTAAGAGTTAATTGAGCATCGAATACTTTCTTTAATTGACTTATTTGGCTTGTGTTAGTGTGGTTGTTAATTATATATATTTTTTTATGTTGTTTCTCCGTGAGTAGCCAACATCACAACTTTCTCGATTGGAACATAGATCATAGTTTATTATATCTTTTTTTTTTTTTTGATTGGAACATTAGATCATAGTTTATTATATCTTTTTTTTTTGATTGGAACATTAGATCATAGTTTATTATATATTTTTCTCACATTTATACTAAAATTAATGGAACGAATGATTTACTGTTGAATATAAGTTCGATTCGGTGACCTTACATGAATTACCCTTTTCCATTGTGATTTGATTGATAAATCTTAGAATCTCCTTGAGATCTCAAATAGTATTTCGATTATTGGTGGGGTTTGTTAATATATTGTGCGTGATTTGTAAGATAGATTATCAATGATATTGGGAATTTGACCATTCTTCATACATTCTTTGTTTGATTTAGGGTTATATAGTGGGCTTTTATTTTTTTATTTTAATTATTCGAATCATCGATTACACCCTTTCAGTTCACACGCTGCACTCCCCACTTAAGTCCGGCCGCATACTTGGGTCCTCCTATGCGAACTGGGCTTCCCTTTTTACACCCCTTATTATTTATACAGACCTCTGCGACTAATAAAGCCCCAATTTACTATGTTCACCCCCTGTTTCACTTTTTAATTCTTTTCCAACGCAAACGTAAATAATTTTTCTCGCGAAATTAAATAAACGGCTAAGTCGGTTGTACAACCGGGTTAGTCATTATTTTAGGGCCAATGAGCTGTACAGTTCAGTAACCCTACAAACCTAACAAATGCGAATAAACTATTTTTCTAAAAAATAAACGGCTAAGTCGGTTGTACAACTGGGTTAGTCATTATTTTAGGGCCAATGAGCTGTACAGTTCAGTAACCCTGAAAACTTAATAAATGCGAACAAACCATTTTTCCTAAAAATAGGGGATTAAGTCGGTTGTACAACCGGGTTAGTCGCGTTCTAGAACTAATGGGGCTTGACAGTTCAGGAGTTCTAGAATACCTATTCTAAAATCAACCCATCTCACAACTCCTGTCAAAAATTCAAAAATCATTTTCAAAAAGTAGGGGACTAAGTCGGTTGTACAATCGGGTTAGTCGGCGTCCTAGGAATCAGTGAAGTGATCCAGTTCAAGGAATCCTAGGACCCCTACACTAAAAATACCAACCCACAAACTTTTTCAGGAAGAACTACGTAGCTTTGATTCCTCCATTGCATCCGGAGGTACGTAGGAGCAAGACTCAACTCTTGTCAAGCACTAAAAAACAAAAACCTAAATAAGTATTTTCTTTACAAGTAAAAGGGTAATTATTAAATAAATCTTAAATTAATTAGACAATAGGATGTCGTGGGGTGCTAATACCTTCCCCACACATAACGACTCGAACCCTAACAACGCCTTATCTTAAAACTTAAAGGATTTTCCGAATTTGCCCTTAAACTAAAATTTGGTGGCGGCTTCCTTTCGAACTTCGAAGAATCCTTTCCCGGATTTTTCGGTCGCTACAGCTGGCGACTCCACTGGGGACTTATTTATTTTTAGAGAGTCAAAACCTAGTCTAATTAATTTAGGATTAATTCAATTTTTACCCTTGTATTTATTTATTTGCTTTTGCATAATTATGTTATTTATCCGTGTAAACCCTAGGGTAGAAGAGCGATATTTGTATATATGTTTGTTTGTCCATTTTGCTGACTTTGGGTTGTTTTTAAATTGCTCCTACACACACTTCACTTCTACACTTCACACACTTGTGAGGAAAAGTCCTCTACCCGGACTCGAGCATAAACCTAAGTTAGAACGAGATTGCGTAGTGATGGCCTGCGGGACGTACGTCTCGTTGGGTGGTCACGAAAATCTCACCTAGAGTTTGATTCCTTTTGAGGATGCTATCCCTTCTAATAGCTTGCCTATTGTTGGGGTCAGTGCTCTTGACTGGGGTCCTTGACTCTAGGAACCTTGTGTAGGATTCTTTAAAACTACCCTTGTGAGGCTCACTATAAAAGAAACCTTAGACCCACTCATAGGGTACCCTTCTAGGGTCACAAAGGAGCTTTATACCCTCGCATTCGAACGAACATTAATGCATACCGTCTTTTATTCAAAAAAAAAAATAAAAAAAAATCAAGAAGTCAAAAATCAAAAAAACATTTTTACTACTTTTTTAGAAAATATACCACATGCATACAGCAAATAAACATCTACTGTTGCATGCACTTTTATGACCGTCAGGGAATTTAAATCTTTACCTTGGAGAGAAGCCGTGCACGCTGAAGTCAAAATTAAATTTTGTACTTTACTCTCCAATGAAAAGTTTATAATTCCCCGACATGACGAATAAAATAATATATTATCATTTCATACACATACATCACATTCGCATTTCACATTCATTCATTCATTCATTCGCATTCTCATTTCATGCGCATTCATTCATTTGCATACTTACATCATGCATTATAAAAACGGAAAAAACATAATTTTGAGAGAAAGATTGTGATGAGAGGTGAGGCATTCTTGTGAGATAAATAATTCTTTTTGAAAAAGTTTAGTCATACTTCGTTGCAAGCTCAAGGTGTTTCAAGTCACTCAGTTTTTCACATTTTTAGTTTGCTCACATTTTTTACCAAACGTTGCATCTCTTCCATCCCATGATAAATGACCGAAATGCCCATCAAAAATTTCTATCATGTTTTAAATGTTAAACTCTCTATGAAGCATTGGTGTAGTGACTTGGATAACATGTGTGTTTACTTTTGTCCGAGTCAGTTAGCATCCCTACCTTACCATCATCCCCTGTCAAAGTCTAATCCCACCCCGACCACCCATACTCCCCACATTAGTACATAGTTGACGTTTCTGGTTGGTTCCCCTAGTGAAATAACACTTTAGGCCCTCCATACTGGGGCAAATGTGTGATCTCTAAAAAACCTTGTCAACGTTGTATTCCCTTGGTGCAAGTTCTTTACAAAAAATAAATCAAAAGAAGCTCGTTAGGTTGAAAACTCGTAAGAGCAACCTAAGCAGAAATTAGAGCATGAAAAGAAATAAAGAAAAGAGCAAGTATATAAAATAAGTAAATCATTGTCCTTGAGTTAATTTTTGAGAAATCGAGCAATCATGATTTGGAACGAAGTCTGACCATCTTCTCATGTCCCCGAAAAAACCTTTGCTACCCACCTTAAGCCAAAATCCAAAGAAACCTTTCAATCACCCTAGACAAGGATCAATTCTACATCAAAAATGGTGTATTATTTTCAAGTCACTCAGCTCGAAAGAAGAAAAGAAAAATCAAAATCAAAAAAAAGAAAGTGGAATCAAAGCAAAAAATAGGAAAAAGCAAAAGTGATACAATCATGAGCTGATACTTCTTACCATAAGAGATCCTTGTCTGAAATAAACCCCCAAACACTTCCCTTGTCCTCAATATCCTATCCTTCATAAACCCTTGGCCAAGTCACATCCCTAAACAAGTCCATCCTACCATGAGACACATCAATTACTGTCTCAATAGACCCTCAAACACTCCTTTGAGCCTAACAACCATTTCATTCATAAATCATCACCCATTAGCCAAGTTACATCACCAAATCATTTGTCCCATCAATCATCAAACACTTCATTGAGCCTAATAACCCCTTTCTTTCACAAACCATTAACCATTAGCCAAATCATACCGCTCAAAAAATCATCCGTCCCATCAATCCCCAAACACTACTTGAGCCCAATTATCATAAATCACTAAACCATCGGCCACATTCCGATCAATGACAGATTGCTTTTGTTTTCTCAAAGTGTTAATCTTAGGACAAATAAGTTTATTTATTTATAATATGTTTGCTAAAAAAAAAAAAAAAAAAAAAAAAAAAAAAAAAGACTTGCACCACAAGATTCATTCAAGTTACAGTTATACTAAGACAAGGTCTAGTGATCACCAAGTGTAGTTTTCATCATAGCAAACTCAAGACTATTGTAGTCTAAGAGTCATTCTAAAGATAACCAAAAGTTTATACTAGGATCGTCACCTAGATCTTAAAGTGGGGCATCCCTTTCACCATCTATTCCATTTGAACTTGGGGAAATTTGTACAGTGACCATCCCATACCACACCCAGCCTATAGCCATACCAGAAAAACTCCAAAAAACCATAACCCTAACCCCGTCACCTTTCCCAATCTCACTAAAGCCAACCATTCGAAGTACCCTTCCAAGTGGGGCAATCTCGCCGCTCTTCACTCCATCTTTAAATGGGAAAATTCACCTTACACCCATCTCATCCCCTTGCCATGTTCACAACCAAAGAACCATACAGGGGCAATTCCTCAACTCACTATCCTAAATGTTTTTACTCTAGTCGGGGCAATTTTGTCTTTACTATAATTGGGGCAACACCAAACTCCATGTGTTGAAATGAAGTCCATTGCTTTCCACCTTTCACTCCAAAGTCAGGGCATTCCTAGCTCATCATTTCCTCTGTCCCCTAGTTATTGTCATCACTAGACCGGGGCAAACTATTCACCAAAAGTCTAAATTGGGGCAATGCCGCATTTCTTGAGTTGGGGAGAAACCACCTTTCATGACTTTGGAAATAATCATTTCCTTCATCTTTTCACTGTCATATATGCCCACTTTTGAGATACCCTAAAACCAAGTTAACTGACTCATTCATCTATATTTTCACTACTATACATGTTCGCTAAACAATGCTTCAGAGAGAGAGAGAGAACAAAAGTTGATAACGTGATACTGAAAATCCGCTTAGTTAACTTTGTGAACTTAAACTTCGGTCATCATGGGACATCATAATGGAAGAGAAAAAGAAGCGAGCTTGCAAATACAGTACTTTTTCACAATCAAGTGTCTGTAAATAAACAACCTTGAAATTGCCGAAGTCTGAATAAAATCCAATCTTTCCAAAGAATGATCAATCTCCGCCTCTCACATCCAAAGGCTCATATCTCATCCTCACAAAAAATGTTTCTGCACTCAATCAATCATTTCATATCATCGCACCATGCACCATAACATTTGGATTCAAGCATTTCATTTGCATCATATTGACATTTACACTTCATGCATCTATCAGATACAAAAAAAAAAAAAAAAAAAGCAAAAAAAGCAAAAAGAAAAAAACAAAAAGAAAGGAATCACCTATTTCATCCATTACCCCACCAAAAATCACCTGTTGCATGTGCATGTATTATTGGCGTTGTAGTGTCGATATACCCATATTTTGTTCCTCTAAGATCAAAGCTCTAAGCGTTGATCCCGTATCGCATCACAGATCACCGAGCTGATCCTGCGGACCCGAGTGGTCCCCGAGAGCACTACGCTCCTTGATGCCCTAAGTGGCCCAGGTCGCAAACGTCGTAGTCGAGCCCGACGGACCTTCCAGACCCCGCGCGGTCCTTCAGACTAGTTGTGTCAGCCTAAGACACAGTGGACGTCCTTCATGGTCAACATATCAGTTCTAGACCTGATCTTGACCTATCATGGCCGCTCGAATATAAAGGCCCCCTCAGACCGTTTAATTAGTACCGTAGCTAATTGCGCTCCTTCAGACCACGATGGTCCTTCAATTAAGGCCTAGGCAGCCTTTCAGACCTTAAGTGGTCCTTCAGAGCCTTGTCGCTCCTTCAGACCCAGAGTGGTCCTTCAATGCCTTGGTGCTCCTTTCAGTCCTTGTTGACCCTTCATTCAAATCTCGGTTAACGCGCCAAGTATTAACCACTCCTCTTATCTCTCAAACCTTCCACCTCCCCTTAAACGGACAAAATTAGCGTCTATCTTATCTTTATTCCTATTTCTACTACGAAAGTTCTAGAGCTCAAGACTTTCTAGTAAAATATTAATAAAGAGGCATTGTTATACCCCAATTTTGTCCGTCTTCTTTTCTCGCTTTAGTCGCTTATTTTTGGTAAGGCGTGTTTTGAGTCGCATGATTACAAGAATTATCGGTGTAGAGTCTCGGTTACCAATCCAAACCAACTCCAGTCACTCCGTTCAGCGAAACTCGAAATACCATTGTTTAAATTAGGCATGCGCGCGAATGATCGATCTTCTCGTGCGTTCTTCAATTTAACATCCGTATTTAGTCATACATAAGCAGGTCTACCTAAAGGCATTTTTCTCAAAATTTGGTTTAAATCCAGGCTTAATAATGCGATTCCGAGTTAACTTTGGGGTTTTTTTTTTTTTTAACGCGCCCATTTCTTCTATCCTGGTCTAGTTTGGCGTATTTGTCGAGTCCGACCCGTTCTCGTCTTTGTATTTGTCCTGACTCATTTTTCTTATTATTTTGTTTATTTAATTTATTTAAGCATATATACAATCCAAAAATCCAAAAATTCTATTTAGTTTAATTTACCGTTTAAAGGTGTTTAAGAGTCCAAAAATATCAAAAATAATTCTACTTAGTTTAATTTACAAATTAGAAGCACTTAAGAGTCAAATAAGTCCAAAAATACAAAAATAAATAATACTAAAAATACAAAAAATAATAAATCCGAAAGTAAAATAGTAAGCAGCAACTTAGGGTTTCCAAGCAGCATTCCAAGCTGCTGCAGCTGTTGTTGGGCCTGGGTTCCAACCTGAAACAGGGTCAAAGCCTGGTTAAAATAATAAATGTCTTAACCTAGTTTTATGCTATAAATAAGCAGTCTAACAGCAGTCAAAAAACACAGAAACCAAGGCAGAAAACTACTGCTAAAATCACCCAAAAATAAGATTAGAGTTTCACATTGAAACCCTAATCCACTAAACACCGTTTTTGCTCAGAGGAACGAACAACAACCTAACCCTTTTGGCAAAGGAAGAACTTGCCGCCATGGGAAGAAGATTTCAATCCTATTAAACCTAGGCACTCACGTCTTCTCAAGAGCGCCGTACAACGTGAAACCGTAAGAGTTAATTGAGCATCGAATACTTTCTTTAATTGACTTATCTTTGGCTTGTGTTAGTGTGGTTGTTAATTATATATATTTTTTTTATGTTGTTTCTCCGTGAGTAGCCAACATCACAACTTTCTGATTGGAACATAGATCATAGTTTATTATATCTTTTTTTTTTTGATTGGAACATTAGATCATAGTTTATTATATCTTTTTTTTGATTGGAACATTAGATCATAGTTTATTATATATTTTTCTCACATTTATACTAAAATTAATGGAACGAATGATTTCTGTTGAATATAAGTTCGATTCAGTGACCTTACATGAATTACCCTTTTCCATTGTGATTTGATTGATAAATCTTAGAATCTCCTTCAGATCTCAAATAGTATTTCGATTATTGGTGGGGTTTGTTAATATATTGTCTGTGATTTGTAAGATAGATTATCAATGATATTGGGAATTTGACCATTCTTCATACATTGCTGTTTGATTTAGGGTTATATAGTGGGCTTTTATTTTTTTATTTTAATTATTCAGAATACTGATTACACCCTTTCAGTTCACACGCGCACCACTCCCCCACTTAAGTCCAGTTTCGCATACTGGGTCCTCCTATGCGAACTGGGCTTCCCTTTTTACACCCCTTATTATTTATACAGACCTCTGCGACTAATAAAGCCCCAATTTACTATGTTCACCCCCTGTTTCACTTTTTAATTCTTTTCCAACGCAAACGTAAATAATTTTTCTCGCGAAATTAAATAAACGGCTAAGTCGGTTGTACAACCAAGGTTAGTCATTATTTTAAGCCAATGAGCTGTCTGATTCAAGAACCCTACAAACCTAACAAATGCGAATAAACTATTTTTCTAAAAAATAAACGGCTAAGTCGGTTGTACAACTGGGTTAGTCATTATTTTAGGGCCAATGAGCTGTACAGTTCAGTAACCCTGAAAACTTAATAAATGCGAACAAACCATTTTTCCTAAAAATAGGGGATTAAGTCGGTTGTACAACCGGGTTAGTCAGCGTTCTAGAACTAATGGGCTGTACAGTTCAGGAGTTCTAGAATACCTATTCTAAAATCAACCCATCTCACAACTCCTGTCAAAAATTCAAAAATCATTTTCAAAAAGTAGGGGACTAAGTCGGTTGTACAATCGGGTTAGTCGGCGTCCTAGGAATCAGTGAGCTGTACAGTTCAAGGAATCCTAGGACCCCTACACTAAAAAATACCAACCCACAAACTTTTTCAGGAAGAACTACGTAGCTTTGATTCCTCCATTGCATCCGGAGGTACGTAGGAGCAAGACTCAACTCTTGTCAAGCACTAAAAAACAAAAACCTAAATAAGTATTTTCTTTACAAGTAAAAGGGTAATTATTAAATAAATCTTAAATTAATTAGACAATAGGATGTCGTGGGGTGCTAATACCTTCCCCACACATAACGACTCCCGAACCCTAACAACGCCTTATCTTAAAACTTAAAGGGATTTTCCGAATTTGCCCTTAAACTAAAATTTGGTGGCGGCTTCCTTTCGAACTTCGAAGAATCCTTTCCCGGATTTTTCGGTCGCTACAATAGGGGCCTTTATATTCGAGCGGCCATGATGGGTCAAGATCAGGTCTAGAACTGATATGTTGACCATGAAGGACATCCACTATGTCTTAGGCTGACACAGCTAGTCTGAAGGACCACGCGAGGTCTGTGAAGGTCTGTCAGGCTCGACTCCGACGTTGCGACCTGGGCCACTTAGGAAACTGCTCTGAAGGACCACTTGGGGTCCATAGGGGTTTGAGGGATCAACCTGGTGATCTGTGATATGATATGAGAGATCAACACTTAAACTGCTGATATAAGAGGAACAAAATATAGGGATTTACACTTGTCGTGTTTTTTTTTTTAAATGAAGAAGCAACCTACGCTTGGTGTATTTAACAATGCAATGAAAGGTATTTGCTTGTATGTGATGTGTGCACATGTAATGATTGATATGTGGTGGGATGATGAATGAAATGTGGGATGGCCTTTTTTTTTTTGGCCTTTTGTTTTCTTTTTGTCTTTGCTTATTTTTTGGCACTCTTTTTTTTTTTTGACAATCTCTTTTTTTTTACTGGTTTCATCAACTCGCGGGACTTCCAGTGTGAGATATGAAGCCATCTTGTGTATTTGTACTGCTGGATCGACATGCTGGTGATCGCGAATTGTCATAAGAGCTATTCGTTTTCTACAATGACTACTTTTTGTAGGAGATTATGTCATTTCTGTGATTAGCAAAAATTTCGTAATGATCGTAATGCTTATGATTATGCCACATGTTTCACAATTCAGTATCATTTATCATAAAACATCATTTCAAAAAGAGAGAACAAAAGAGAAGGGAAAGTGTTTGATATTAAGCAGGAGGCACACCGACTGAAGATTACATCAGTAACCGAGTTGAAAGAAACAGAAGAGCCAAAAATACTAAGCAGATTTGTTAGTAGCTAATCTCCTTGAGATAACGCCATCGGCTACTCATGTTCACAACCTTGATCCCCTCATTGTCCGACTTTCAGAAGTGTTGTTTGCCTCATTATTTTGGTCCAATCTATTGACCCTAATTTTTGCCTGGATCGCCCTTTTGGGTTTTCGATCCATCGGGTCGCTCTAACTTTTGCCTAGGCCGCCCTTTTGGGTTTTTGACCTAGCGAGCTTATTCTTGCTTGGCTCATCATTTCTTTTTTCTTGACTGCATCTGAGTTGATTGGGAGGTCTTCACCGTCGCAAGAATTAAGGCTCTTCCAGAGAACGATTTCTTCACCACGTAAGGTTCTTCGTAATTTGAGAATCCTTTTGGATAGGTAAGATTCCCTTGGGCACCAGGTCTTTTTCTTGAAATTGTCGAAGACAAACTTTCTTAAGCTTTCTTTGTTCTTATCTGATACAACTGGTCATGACATGGGGCAACCATTTTGTTTGATGAGGTTTAATGGGAGCACTTCTTTTGTTGCGTGGGATTTCCCCTGTTGAAATGTGAAATGAGGTCTAACCTCCATGTGAGGCCAAAGGGAGTGTTTGCGGATCGCATTCTGCGGGATCTCTTTGACATTCTTTGTCTGTTACTGTAATTGCCCCATTCACCTTTGGGTGGTATGGGGAGGGTCTATGACCTGAGGTCTACAAACAGCTCTGCCACCATTGTTTGTGACGATCTTTTTTGGAAGGCGGTAACGGCAGACTAAATTTTAACAATCACAGATCTTGTTACACCGGTGGGCGTTTAATAGCCTCTTATGACTTGATGTATCCATGCCATGACGTCGACCCAATCAGACAAGATTCGAGTGAATTTTCTTGGTTCGTTGTCCTTAATTGTTGTATTCTTTTTGTCTTCTTTCGTGCCCAAGTTAGTAGATTCAGTTGTTTCCAGCTAGATTCTCATGGGGCTTCCCAATTATCTTCAACATCTTCCTCAGTTTGATTAATGAGGTGATCGAGGTTATGATATGAGTTACCGATATTGCTATTTTCAAGAATTTTGATCTACATTAGTTGAAAGTGAAAACGGATAGAGGAGAAGGCAAAGCGAACAAATGAGAGAGATATAAGGAGAATTTATTAGAGAATTCAAAACGCTATTTTATTAATAATGATACTGAAATGAAACATGTGTGCCCTTATTGAAATGTCCTAAGGCTTTGGGCAGAGCCATAGGATTTGCATTACAGAAAATTACTTTGAATTGAAAATCACAGAAAAAATCAACAGTCTCTCAGTTCTTGAACTCTTTATTTGCAGGAGAAAAGCGCACAAGATTGACGACACCGTCTTCGGTACTTTGGTAACTCTCACCAACTGCTATTTAATCATCATCTTCCTTAAAGTTCAGCTGCTTTGTGTCAATGAGGCCTTGAACGATGTGCTTTAAGGGATAACAATTTTCAGCTGAGTGACCGACTGCCCCAGCGTGGAACTCACAGCTGACTTTTGGGTCGTGTCCTCTAGGGAATGGAGGCTGAACTGGTCTCATCTGACGAGGAGAAATCAAATTGTGGCTGATAAGTTGGCTGCACAGGTCAGTGTATGATATGGGAATGGGGTCGTATTGGGATGACCCTTGATGGCTTGATGGCGCTAGGGAATTATAGTGCGAATTTCCTTGATTCTTTACTATAGCGTTGACTTCCCCCTTCTTCTTATTGAAAATTGTAGGAGTCCCGTCAGAATTATGAGTGATCTTGCATTTTCTATTCTTTCTCCTATGGTAACCATGTCTGAGAAGTTTGAAGATACTCCCCCTATCAATTTATCATAGTAGGGGGATGGAAGAGTTTCCATGAACATGGCAACCATTTCTTTTTCTAATAGAGGTGGTGTTACCTGTGCGGCCAACCCTCTCCAGCGCTGGACGTATTCCTTGAAGGACTCGTTGTCTCTTTTGGTCATATTTTGAAGTTGTGTCCTATCAGAAGCCATGTCGATGTTATATTTGTACTGCTTAAGAAAAGCATTGGCTAGATCTTTCCAACATTGGATATGAGCACGTTCTAACTGCGTATATACTAGCTCGAAGCTGCCCCAGCTAGACTGTCTTGGAAGTAATGAATAAGCGGTGATCATTGCTTGCGCATAAACCGAGCCATTTTCCTACTGAAGACATAGTCGGGTGACTAAGAGGACATGTTGCCCTCGATACTTATCAAAGTCCGCACTTTGAACTTATAAGGAATGACCACATTGGGGGACGAGACATAGGTCATATCGTCCCTTACTCCCACATTGGATCCTTCTACGACTCTTAGACGCTCTTCTAGCATTTGCAACTTATCTCTTGCTTGAGGATCTTCAGCTTGGTAAGCATGAGAAAGACCACCCACATTGTGAGGAGCAGGCGAGTATGATTCTTGAAGTCGGGTTCGAGAACTTGAGAAAGCCCTCAGGTGGTGCCGAAGTTTTGTCTTTGAATTTGTTACGTCTCATTACCAACATTGTTTTCTGCTATTCCATCTTGATTCATGCGGCAAAGATCCCCAGAAATATCTTCTTCATTGACAACATCCATGGTCGGAGGCGTGTAATCTGGTGGTAGACCCCATCGAGGTCATTGCACACCCTGAGTGTTGGGACCAGAGTTATGAGGACGGGATACGTTTGTGGCCTGGTCATTGGTGCCCCCAACTGAAATGTTGTCGCCCGCATTCTTCTCGGCGAGAAGCTTTAAAATCTCGGTCATCTGATCTTTCAAACCCAGCATGTCCTTCATTTGTTCCTTCAGCTTTTAAATCTCATCCTTCAACACCTGATTGTCTTGGTTTTTGGCCATGTTCCTTGCTTGAGAGCGAGTCCAATAACGATGTTGATGAACCAGCTTGCCTCTTTTCTGTTTTTTTTCGATGCATGATGTTAGTATGAAATGTAAATGAAATGGTAATGTATGCGCATGAAATGTATGTGCACGAGATGTATGTGCATGAGATGATAACATATGATTTGATTTTATCACATTGGGGAGTTATAAACTTTCATTTGGAGAGTAAAGAACAAAATTTGATTTTGACTTTAGCATGCATGGCTTCTCTCCAAAAAAAACTTTTAACTCCCTGACAGTCATAAAAATGCATGTAATATAAAATGCTTATTGTAATGCAAAAAAAAAAAAGAAAAATGCATGTAATATACTTTCAAAAAAACTTTGCGAAAATAACAATTTTGATGATTTTTTTTTTGGATAAAAGACTGTATGCATTAAGTTTCGTTTGAATGCAAGGGTATAGAGCTTCTTCGTGACCCTAGAAGGGTACCCTATAGAGTGGGTCTAAGGTTTCTTTTATAGCGAACCTCACAAGGGTAGTTCTAAAGAATCCTACACTTGGTTCCTAGAGCCAAGGACTCCAGCCAAGAACACTGACCCCAACAATAGGCAAGCTATTAGAAGGGATAGCATCCTCAAAAGGAATCAAACTCTAGGTGAGATTTTCGTGACCACCCAACGAGACGTACGTCCCGCAGGCCATCACTACACAATCTCGTCTAACTTAGGCTTGCACTCGAGTCCGGGTATATGACTTTGTCTCACAGGTGTGTGATGTGTATAGGTGCAGTGTGTGTAGGAGCAATTTAAAATAAACCCAAAGCTGCAAACAAAACGAACATTCATACAAAATATCGTCTTCTATCCTAGGGTTTACACATCAAATAAATAACATAATGTGCAAAAGTAAATAAATAAATAAAAGGGTAAAAATTAAATTAACCCTATAACTAATTAGACTAGGTTTTGACTCTCTAAAAAGAATTAAGTCCCCAGTGGAGTCGCCAGCTGTAGCGACCGAAAAATCCGGGAAAGGATTCTTCGAAAGGTTCAAAGGAAGCCGTCACCAAATTTTAGTTTAAGGGCAAATATTGGAAAATCCCTTTTGGTTTAGGACAAGGCAGGGTTAGGGTTCGGGAGTCGTTATGTGTGGGGAAGGTATTAGTACCCCACGACATCCATTGTCTAATTAATTAAGATTGATTAATAATTACCCTTTTATTTATAGAGAAAAAGACTTATTTAAATTTTTTCATTTTTAGTGCTTGACAAGAGTGGACTCTTGCTCCTACGCACCTTCCGGATGCAATGGAGGAATCAAAGCTACGTAGTTCTTCCTGAAAAAAGGTTTGTGGGTTGGTATTTTTTAGTGTAGGGGTCCTAGGACTCTTTGAACTGTACAGCTCACTGATCCTAGGACGCTGACTAACCCGATTGTACAACCGACTTAGTCCTCCCTTTTGAAAATGATTTTTGAGTTTTTGAAAGAAGTTGGTTTGATATGAGGTGGGTTGGTTTTAGAATAGGTATTCTAGGACACTTGAACTGTACAGGTCATTCGCCTAGAACACTGTCTAAACCGGTTGTACAACCGACTTAATCCCCTATTTTTAGGAAAAATAGTTTATTTGTATTTCATTAAGTTTTGGGATTCTTGAATATGACAACTCATTGGTCCTAAAATAATGACTAACCCGGTTGTACAACCGACTTAGCCGTTTATTTAATTTCGAGAGAAAAAGTATTTATATTTGAGTTGGAAAAGAATTAAAAAGAAAAAAAGGGGGTGAAAATTGTAAAATGAGGTTTTATTAGTCGCAGGGGGTTGTATAATTAATAGGAGGTGTAAAAAGGAAACCCAGTTTGCCTTGGAGGGCCCAGTATGCGAAGTTGGTCTTAAGTGAGGGAAGGTGTGTGTGTTAATTGAAAGGATGTTAATAGAAATCTGAATATTAAAAAAAATTAAAAAATAAAAATAAATTGAGGAGACACTATATAAACCTAACCCTAAATTGAAAACCCTAAAAAACAAAACTCTCCTTCCTTCCTACAACAAAGTGGCGCTAATTGCTATCTTTGAGTGAGAGAAG
Organism: Oxytropis ochrocephala; assembly: GCA_020916435.1. Classification (NCBI taxonomy): domain Eukaryota; kingdom Viridiplantae; phylum Streptophyta; class Magnoliopsida; order Fabales; family Fabaceae; genus Oxytropis; species Oxytropis ochrocephala. Next base: position 84,540,621 of record CM037090.1, read on the forward strand.
CATGAAAATTTTCGCCCCATTTGATGAGAGAGAGAGGAGAAATTAATGGGTGGAAGAGAGAGAGAGGAGGAAGAGAGAAGAGTGGTGGAGCGAGGATGACCGGCGAAGGTGGTGGCGTGGCGTGGCGATGTCTCACGGCGGCTAAGGGGTTTTTGCCACGAGTTTGTTTTTTCGTTTATTCACGCCTCTTCTTCGATTTCTTTGTTATTCTTCGCTTAAACAAATCTCTGACTTGGGTGTTTTGGTGATTTCGGTGGGTGTGGTTTGATTTTGGGGAAAGAGGCTTCAGCTTTGGACGATTTACGAAGATTGGGGCTTGTTTTTGGAGGTTTGGGTAACGGTTTCATGGTTGGTCTCGCCGGAGCTGGCCGGAGAAGATGACCGTAGCTCCGACGAGCTTAAGGTCAGATTTTTCTTTTTTTTACTTATTATTATTCTGTTGATTTTAAAGCTTTCCCTGATCCGATTCTCTCCTACTCCTTTTTATCTTCTACTTGTTTCGTTTTTTAGGAGACTAGCCTAATCTAAGAGCAAACAGAACACAAACAAAGCAAATCTGATTTTGACAAAGTTAACTCTAATTTTAAGCAAAACGGAACTCTAATCGAAGCAACACTTGTTTGAATTCGTTTTTTGATTATTTTGAATATAAACAGAATCTAGATTTCATTACATGTGCATATATGTCTTTGATTTTCAGATCTAATAACAAACACTATTATACGGACCAACCTTTTACTCCAGCTTCTGTTAGGATCCTCTTTGCTTGTGAGTGAACCGCTACTACTGCACATCGTGGTGCGCTTGGATCGCTATCGCTTCTTTCTTTAGATCTCGAAACTTGAATCAGTGTTTAGTGGATTAGGGTTTCGATGTGAAACTCTAATCCTTTTTTTTTTTGTGATTTTCGCAGATATTACTTACGCTCTCGATTTGTGTGTTTTTTTGATTGTATTTGATTGTTTATTTATAGTAGAAAATTAGGTTAAGACATTAATTGTATTTTGTGGGCTTTGAATGATTTTCGAGTCTAGATTCAAGCCCAAGAGCAGCTCCAGCAGACTTGTGGGAGACATGTTGAAACCCTAATTTCTTTATCTATAACTTGTATTTTGGATTTGGCAATTTGGGCCCTTTTGATGTAATTTTTTTGTATTTTTGGACATTTTGGGTGTTAAACACTTTTCAAATGTAAATAAAATTAAATAGAATTTTTGATATTTTTGGACTATATATATATATATATATATATATATATATATATATATATATATATATATATATATATCTTTGTAAATAAGGACAAAATAACATTAATAAAAATAGAAAAGAAGTCGGAATGATGAGCCCAATTGCGAGAAAACAACTCGAATAAACCCATTTGCAAGGAAACGACTCGGATAAACCCAATTAAGTTCGACTAGGCCCAAATACGAAGATTCAACTAAAGAATGTGCAAAAAGATCGATCATTCGCGCGCATTCTGTAACACCCCAAAATAATTCAATTAAATTAACTTAGTTGAGTTATTAAGGGTTTGCAACATTTTACTTTTAAGTCAAGTAATTCATTAAGTGAGTGTTAAGCATGTGTTACTCTTTAGGAAAGTGTTTAAGTTAGGAGAGGGTGTGGGTAGTAGAAGCCCACGGCCTAATAAGGCCAAGGCCCATTTAAGTCCCTTAGGACATGTTAAATGGTGCCTTCGAAGGAGACATTCCATTCATTTCCAAAAAAGTAGTTAAGTTACTAAATTAAGAAGAGAGAGAAGTGAGACTTAGAGAGAAGGAAAGAGAATCGAGCGTGGAGAGTTCAAGAGGAGAGGAGAGCTTGTTCTTTGTGGTTATTGGAGAGTGAAGGATTCTCATCTCTCTCGAGTTATTAAGGTTAGGGGGCTCTTTTAATCCTTGTAATGTTTTGTGTTTTGATAGTATTTCGGTGTGAGTGGTTCTGATCACTTTGCATGTGTGTTTTATGTGTTGTTCATAATGTGTTTTTGCTGTGTTTTGCTCTTTGCTGTGATTGGTGGTGAGATACGACGGTGGATCGTTTGGAAAGAGAGAGGTGTGTAATACTCTCTCTGTTCTGTGTGTTACGAAGAGAGCATTGCATGGTGAGGCATCAGAGTATGAATCGGTGTAGTGTGAAGAAAAGGAGCTTGCATGTAGAGTTAGGGAGAGGATCGGAGCCAACAGAGTGAGTATCCGAGTGTGCATGAGTGTGGTGAGCTGGGAAATGGGTTTCATGTTGGGTTTAAGTAGAGAAACAGAGTAAAAGAAGTAAAATGGGAGTTAAGCGCCTTTATTACGCACGTAAACCGAAGTACCCTTCAGCTTAGAATGAGAGAAACCGAGTTGAGGGAAGTCAACGCCTAGAGTGTCTTAGTGTTGAGAGTCTGTTGGTGAGTTTGAGGGAGAGCATGTGTCTAAACACCATTAACGAGGGGTAGGGACGCATAAACCGAAGTGTAGGTGTTTTCGCCTTAGGTTACCGAGGTGTAGAGGTCCTCAGGCCGAGGTAGCGTCACCGAGGTGAAACGCCCAAATGCCTAAGTGAAGGAGACTGAACCAGGGAATACTGAGAAGTGAATCCCCATGAGTTAGACGATTTTAGCGTAAGGGAGTGCGTAATTGTGAGTATGTCACCGAAGTGATGGTTTGAGTGTAACATGCCGAGGTGCCAAAGCTGAGCTAGGTGCCGAGGTGATGTAGAATACCGAGTTGGAGTAGTTAGCCGAGGTACACACATAGTGTTTCGAGGTGATGTTAGGCGCCAATGTTGCTTAGCACTTTGTGGGACGCCTCTGTGAGTGCTATTTTAGTACCAAGTGTGTCAAGTATGGGAGCGATTAAGTCCATTTTGGTCCTTAGGTGACATTTTGGTCCCTAAGTGTCGTTGCGGTCCTCGGTGTGACAATTAGTCCACCATGGAGTGCCGAGGTGACCGAGAGGTCGGTTGTAGGTCCTAGGGTGATTCTACCGGTGTAGTAGGGTCGACCTTAGCCCTGTGATGATGTCTAGATGGTGTAGACGTCAGTGTGAGCGGCGGAGTAGAGCGGCGCAGTAACGACGGTGAACAGCGGTGTAAGCATTCACATGCGTTATGATTGATTGGTGTGTGATTGCATTTGTCATGAAGTCACATGTTCATGTGCATATTACGACGGAGGAGGTTTCGCCTCGATGTGGTAGGACTTTGGTCTCCATATCAAATAACGGCGGAGTTAACGACGGAGAGCGGTGGGCTAAATAACGGCGGTGGAGGTACCTCATTGCATAATGCCACGTGGTTGGGTTGCATACATGCATACATTTCATAATTTAATGTGTTTTGATGCTAATTGATAATTGTTGTGGTTATTTGAACTATCGGTGAATGATTTGTATTAGGTGAACCGAAGCGTGCTTTAGTGCTATCTCTAACCTTAAGCTTTCTTCACATTATATTACTTGTGTTAAGAGACTCACCCTAGTTGCTTTATGTTTGCTGCTCTCGTGGCAACTTGCGGTACTCATGAGTGATGGTTGTGCCTAGCTCAAGTCGGTTGTGTGTCCGCTCCAGTCGTGTAACACCGGGTTGGGGCCGAGTAGATTTTTAGTGCTTTTATCTTTGATCTTGTGTATTTTTCGTAGATAGTCCTTTGAACTAAAACTATCACATTTTGTTGTAACTTCTTTACTATGCTTTATGACTTGATGCTTATTGGCCGAGGTGCCTTATGTTATGGGCTTAGACCCTATAGCGATGTGATGCGCATGATTACATGTTTAGTAATATCTTTGTGCAATTGTTTGACTTAATTGAATTCTGTTTTCCTTTTTAAATCACCAAATGTAGCACTCCTTTGAGTGGAATTTTGAAACTCGATTTTAATTTAGTAGATCGAATTGATTAGATAAGTGGGGTGTTACATTGTTGGTATTAGAGCATAAGTTCGGTCTTGTCAGACCAAGTATCGAGTCTAAGTGTCTTAAGCCTCGAGTCTTAGGCTCGTTCTAAACCGATTCTTGATTGTGTGACCAGTGAAGTGAGAATGGTGGAAAGATTTGGAAGAAATGATCTTTGCTATAGTTCTTTGCGTTGGAGGCGATGGCAAATGCTATGGGAATCGACCTCAGTGAGAATGCCGATGATCTTTGGAGCTCGTAGGCTCGCTACTTTCCAGAGGAGAATCCTCCTACCTTGAGGGGAGGTATGATCTGATGGGGCTCTAGCATGGTTGAAAGAAATAGAGAGAATATTGAGTAATGGATTGCAGATGAGCAAAAAGTGAGGTTTGGGACTCATATGCTCATTGAGGAAGCCGACGTAGTGGCTTGAATCTCTTCAAATGTTGGAGGCTATTTGAGGAAGGGATCACATGGGATATTTTCAAGAGGAGTTTATGAGGAAGTACTACCCAGAAGACGTGAAAGGGAAGAAAGAGATGGAATTCTTGGAGCTCAAACAAGGTAACATGGCCAGTGTCGGAGTATCTTTGCTTGGTGGCGAAGTTCTACCCCCATTACACTGGACCGACTGCAGAGTTCTCCAAGTGTATCAAGTTTGAGAACGGTTTGAAGCCCGAGATCAAGCGGGCCATTGGGTATCAAAGGATAAGGGTGTATTAGAGTTGGTAGGCAGTGCAGAATTTATGAAGAAGATAGTGTGGCTACTAGCCGAAATTTGGGAAGGATAAGAAGACTTTTCAACCTCGGAACCGTTGGGAACCTTACGACCATTATGGTGGTAGAGGAAAGGGGAATTCCGCAGGAGAGGAAAGCCTAGTAGGGAGACGCTCCTGCTATTCTGACCTGTTACAAGTGTGGATTGCCTGGGCACAAGGCGAAGGAGTGCAAGGCTGAGGTAAAGAGGTGTTATAGATGTGGCAAGGAGGGCCACCTATCTACCGAGTGTGGGCGAAAGGAGATAGTATGTTTCAATTGTGGAGAGATGGGGCACATCGGTCCCAAGTGTCCAAAGCGAGAAGCAAGAGAAAGGCGCGGGGAAAGTGTTTGCATTATTTGGGTCCTAGGTAGTGAACGAAATCAAAGGTACGTGTTATATCAGCGGTGTTCCTCTAGTTGCAATTATAGATACCGCGCAACTCATTCATTCATTTTCGCCATGTGTGCTAATAGACCGTGAGTTTAGTGTTGTCTTCATTGGGAAGGAGATGGTCATTGACACTCCGGCTATGGGTTCGATGACTACCTCTCTGGTATGTTCGAAGTGCCCACTGACTGTATTCTGCAGGGACTTCTCTGTTAACTTAATTTGTTTACCACTAGAGGGAATGGACGTCATCCTTTGTATGGACTGGTTGGTAGACAACCATGTTCATATCCATTGCGATGAGAGATCGGTTAGTTTTCCTGCTACCGAGGTGAAGGAATCGGCTTTACTTCCTGCTAGGCAAGTGCGCAAGTTGTTAGGAGAAGGGGTTACTCTGTTTGCATTATGGGCGTCATTAACAGTAGAGAATCAAGTCAAGATTGAAGATCTGCCAGTGGTTAGAGACTTTGCCGAGGTGTTCCCTGAAGAAATTCCTGATGTGCCACCTGAGAGAGAGATCGAGTTCACCATAGAATTGATTCCTGGAACAAGACCGGTGTCTATGGCACCTTATAGGATGTCTGCATCCGAAATTTGTCAGTGAAGAAAGCAGTTGGAAGAATTGCTAGAAAAAGGAAATTCGTGAGACCAGAAGCGTGTCACAGTGGGGGCACACTGTGTTGCTAGTGAAGAAGAAAGATGGAAGCATGAGGTTGTGCGTGGACTACGCAGACGGTTGAACAAGGTTACAATTAAGAACAAGTATCCACTACCAAGAATTGACGATTTGATGGATCAATTAGTAGGTGCTCGGGTATTTTCAAGATTGATTTGAGGTCGGGCTACCATCAAATCAAAGTGAAGGACGAAGACGTACCAAAGACGGCTTTTAGAACTCGGTATGGACACTACGAGTACTTAGTAATGCCATTCGGTGTCACTAATGCTCCAGGGGTATTCATGGAGTATATGAATCGTATTTTCCATGAGTACTTAGATCGGTTTGTGGTAGTATTCATAGACGATATCTTGGTCTACTCCAAGTCGGCAGAGGAGCATGCCAAGCACTTAAGGATAGTGCTGAAGGTTCTGAAGGAGAAGAAGTTGTATGCGAAGCTATCCAAGTGTGAGTTTTGGTTGAGGGAAGTGAGTTTCCTAGGCCATGTGATTTCCAGCAAGGGGATTGCAGTGGACCCTTCAAAGATTGAAGCTGTGTTGAAGTGGGAGGCACCCAAGTCAGCCACCGAAGTGAGGAGCTTCTTGGGGTTAGCCGGTTACTACAGAAGATTCATTGAAGGTTTCTCCAAATTAGCGTTGCCATTAACCCAATTGACATGTAAAGATAGGGTTTTCGTATGGGATGACCGATGCGAAGAGAGTTTCCAAGAGTTGAAGAGGAGATTGACAACGTCGCCGATCTTGACGTTGCCTAATCCAGAGGATCCTTTTGTAATCTATTGTGATGCATCTAAGTTAGGTTTGAAATTTGTGTCTTTGATGCAAGAAGGTAAAGTAGTGGCGTGCGCTTGAGGCAAGCGAAGACTCATGAGAAGAATTACCCCACTCATGAGTTAGAGCTAGGCTAGTAGTAGTGTTTGCATTGAAGATATGGAGGCATTACCTTTATGGTTCAAGGTTCGAGGTGTTTAGTGATCACAAGAGTTTGCATGTACTTGTTTGATCGAAGGAATTGAATATGAGGCAAAGGAGATGGTTGGAGTTATTGAAGGACTATGACTTGATCCGAACTATCACCCGGGGAAGGCCAATGTTGTAGTTGATGCGTTGAGTAGGAAATCTCTGCATATGTCATCAATGATGGTAAAGGAGCTGGAATTGATTGAACAGTTTAGAGATTTGAGCCTAGTATGTGAAGTAACACCTCGGAGTGTTAAGTTGGGGATCTTGAAGATCACCAATGAGTTCATGGTTAGTATAAGGGAAGCACAAAAGGTTGATGTGAAGTTGGTTGATATGTTTGGGAGAGTTGGACGAGCTCTGAGGTCCAAGAAACCGTCACCTCGTTTCATTGGACCCTATCAAATCTTGGAGAGAGTTGGGAAGGTGGCATACCGAATTGCATTGCCACCCAATCATCAAATTTGCACGATGTGTTCCATGTATCTCAAGCGAGGAAGTATGTTCTGACCCGTCCCATGTCATTCAAATGGATGATGTGCAAGTGAGAGACGACCTCTTTGTGGAGACAATGCCGATCGAATTGAAGACCAGAAGTAAAGACCCTTGGGAAAAGAAATCAAGTTGGTGAAGGTGGTTTGGGTAGGAGTTTGGTGAGCATGCTACTTGGGAGCTAGAGAGCAAGATGAAGGAAGCCTATTCCGAGAAATTTTGTTTGATTGAGGTAAGATTCCGAGGACGTAATCTCCTAAGTAGGGGAGAGTTGTAACACCCCAAAATAATTCAATTAAATTAACTTAGTTGAGTTATTAAGGGTTTGCAACATTTTACTTTTAAGTCAAGTAATTCATTAAGTGAGTGTTAAGCATGTGTTACTCTTTAGGAAAGTGTTTAAGTTAGGAGAGGGTGTGGGTAGTAGAAGCCCACGGCCTAATAAGGCCAAGGCCCATTTAAGTCCCTTAGGACATGTTAAATGGTGCCTTCGAAGGAGACATTCCATTCATTTCCAAAAAAGTAGTTAAGTTACTAAATTAAGAAAGAGAGAGAAGTGAGACTTAGAGAGAAGGAAGAGAACTGAGCGTGGAGAGTTCAAGAGGAGAGGAGAGCTTGTTCTTTGTGGTTATTGGAGAGTGAAGGATTCTCATCTCTCTCGAGTTATTAAGGTTAGGGGGCTCTTTTAATCCTTGTAATGTTTTGTGTTTTGATAGTATTTCGGTGTGAGTGGTTCTGATCACTTTGCATGTGTGTTTTATGTGTTGTTCATAATGTGTTTTTCTTTGTGTTTTGCTCTTTCTTTGTGATTGGTGGTGAGATACGACGGTGGATCGTTTGGAAAGAGAGAGGTGTGTAATACTCTCTCTCTGTTACGTGTATTCTGAAGAGAGCATTGCATGGTGAGGCATCGAGTATGAATCGGTGTAGTGTGAAGAAAATGAGCTTGCATGTAGAGTTAGGGAGAGGATCGGAGCCAACGAGTGAGTATCCGAGTGTGCATGAGTGTGGTGAGTGGGAAATGGGTTGCATGTTGGGTTTAAGTAGAGAAAGCAGAGTAAAAGAAGTAAAATGGGAGTTAAGCGCCTTTATTACGCGTACAAACCAGAAGTACCCCCTTGACTTAGAATGAGAGAAACCGAAGTTGAGGAAGTCAACGCCTAGAGTGTCTTAGTGTTGAGAGTCTGTTGGTGAGTTTGAGGGAGAGCATGTGTCTAAACACCATTAACGAGGGGGTAGGGACGCATAAACCAGAAGTGTAGGTGTTTTTCGCCTTAGGTTACCGAGGGTGTAGAGGTCCTCGGGCCGAGGTAGCGTCAGAGGTGAAAGCGCCCAAATGCCTAAGTGAAGGAGACCGAACCGGGAATACCGAGAAGTGAATCCCCATGAGTTAGCGACGATTTTAGCGTAAGGGAGTGCGTAATTGTGAGTATGTCACCGAAGTGATGGTTTGAGTGTAACATGCCGAGGTGCCAAAAGTGAGCTAGGTCCGAGGTGATGTAGAATACCGAGTTGGAGTAGTTAGCCGAGAGTACACACATAGTGTTTCGAGGTGATGTTAGGCGCCAATGTTGCTTAGCACATTGTGGGACGCCACTGTGAGTGCTATTTTAGTACCAAGTGTGTCAAGTATGGGAGCGATTAAGTCCATTTTGGTCCTTAGGTGACATTTTGGTCCCTAAGTGTCGTTGCGGTCCTCGGTGTGACAATTAGTCCACCATGGAGTGCCGAGGTGACCGAGAGGTCGGTTGTAGGTCCTAGGGTGATTCTACCGGTGTAGTAGGGTCGACCTTAGCCCTGTGATGATGTCTAGATGGTGTAGGCGTCGGTGTGAGCGCGAAGTAGAGCGGCGAATAACGACGGTGAAGCAGCGGTGTAAGCATTCACATGCGTTATGATTGATTGGTGTGTGATTGCATTTGTCATGAAGTCACATGTTCATGTGCATATTACGACGGAGGAGGTTTCGGCCTCGATGTGGTAGGACTTCGGTCTCCATATCAAATAACGACGGAGTTAACGACGGAGAGCCGATGGGCTAAATAACGGCGGTGGAGGTACCTCATTGCATAATGCCCCGTGGTTGGGTTGCATACATGCATACATTTCATAATTTAATGTGTTTTGATCTTTGATTGATAATTGTTGTGGTTATTTGAACTATCGGTGAATGATGTGTATAGATAGTGAACCGAGGTGCTTTAGTGCTATCTCTAACCTTAAGCTTTCTTCACATTATATTACTTGTGTTAAGAGACTCACCCTAGCTGCTTTATGTTGCCTGCTCTCGTGGCAACTTGCAGGTACTCATGAGTGATGGTTGTGCCTAGCTCAAGTCGGTTGTGTATGCTGCTCCACAGTCGTGTAACCTTTGGGTTGGGGCCGAGTAGATTTTTAGTGCTTTTATCTTTGATCTTGTGTATTTTCTGTAGATAGTCTTTTGAACTAAAACTATCACATTTTGTTGTAACTTCTTTACTATGCTTTATGACTTGATGCTTATTGGCCGAGGTGCCTTATGTTATGGGCTTAGACCCTATAGCCGATGTGATGCGCATGATTACATGTTTAGTAATATGCTGTGCAATTGTTTGACTTAATTGAATCTGTTTTCCTTTTTAAATCACCAAATGTAGCACTCCTTTGAGTGGAATTTTGAAACTCTGATTTTAATTTAGTAGATCGAATTGATTAGATAAGGGGGTGTTACACATTCTCAATTTAAACAACGGCATTTCGACTTAGTTGAACAGGTTAGTTGAGATTGGCTTAGGTTAGTAAATGAGATACTTTTTAATAATTCTCGTAATTGCGTGACTTCAGAACACGAATTAAATAAAATAAACGATTAAAACCAGAAAAAGAATACGGACAAAATTGGGGTATAACAGCGCCCTTCCTTCGCCGCACCCTTTCAAGTTTCCAGGAAGCTCGCTCTCTCTCTATTTTCTCTCTCCTGTCGTTTCATTTTCTCAAGGACTGGATTATTCCTAATTTATTTATTGGTTCCTAATGATAACTATTGCTGTCATCTTTCATTGTTATTCTTAGTAGTGAAGGCGTGTTGTGGACACCATCTAATTTAATAGCTCGATTTGGAAAATAAATAAACAATGAAAGCTCTTACCAGTTACCGTTACTCATAGAAGAATAACAAGTTAACCAAAAACATGAAAGAACAACCATGCTTAGGTGGATTCCTCACTACTAAGAAAGTCTCATATCGGAAAAACATAGAAAGAATAACGTGGAGTTTGGATTATAAAAAAACTGTTGGTTGATAAACTCCAATTTAGTACATTTGTAGAGATAGTTTTAAGTCATTTTAAGACCAATTATTACTAATTATATAAATTGTTAACTTAATTTGTTCGTTATTTTGAAGAAAAGAAAGATATCAGAAATGTGAAGCAATCCATTGAAAGAATTTGGGGATTCATCGAGAGAAGAAGATGAAACAGAATTTGGTAAATCTCAACTGAATTAACAAATGGAGTATCTTACAACTTATATAAGATGAATCCTACTAACTGAATCAAAAGATCTAGAAGCTATTCTAACTAATTCTGTTGTGATGGATAACAGAATTCTATCTATGAATTGAAGAGAGAAAAACCTAGCTAAGAGGAAAAGTACAAAGCCAAAAATAGAGAAGGTAAAGTTAGCTAAAGAGTAAAGTAAGTTAGCAAAAAACTATCTAAGACAAATAACTTTAGCTGACTGTGAAGTGAGTCAGCAAACTCATTGGTCAACTGCTGATGTGGAAGATGTTGACTTTGAACTTTCTTCATCTACATTAACACCCTCCCTTAAGCTGGAGAAGATGTCAAACATTCCAAGCTTACTCTGCAGGTCATGGAATGGTCCTGTGCTCAGAGATTTTGTCATTAAATTTGCCACTTGCTCTTTTGATGACAATCTATCTCTATGTGTTTAGTGCGCTCATGAAATACAGGGTTTGCTGCAATGTGAAGTGTAGACCTGTTATCACAATAAATAACAACTGGTGAGCTATGAACTATGTGTAGATCTTTAAGAACATATAGCAGCCATTGTGCTTCACAAGTAGATTGGGCAAGAGTCCTATATTCGGCTTCAGAAGAGGAACAAGAAACAATAGACTGCTTTTTGCTCTTCCAAGACACAATAGATGTGCCAAGGAAGAAGCAAAAACCAGTAATGGACCTTCTGGTGTCGGGACATGCTCCCTAGTGCGAGTCACAAAAAACCTTTCAAGGACAAATCAGTGTCAGTTCTAAAATATAGTCCCTTTCCAGGTTGTTTCTTGATAAACCTCAATACATGTATGGCAGCTAGCATATGAGCATCAGTAGGTTTGTCAAGGAATTGACTTAATTTCCCAATAGCATAGGAAATCTCAGGGCGTGAGTGAGTTATATACACCAGCTTTCCTACCAATCTTTGTAACTAGTGATGTCTTTAAGTTGTTCCCCCATCTCTTTGTGTAGTTGCAAGTGAGGCTGCATTGGTGTAGAGGCAGGTTTAGCAGCAAGCAGCTGTTGCGTGTGTTCTAGTCGCAATATCAGTGCAAGTATACACGTCGTATAAGTAATAAAGTGGATAAAAGTAAGTGATCGTTCCCACGAGGATTGGTTTTACTTTCAAAGTTCAAGTCTTCAAAACACAAGTGAAACAAGTAATAAATCGGCACTAAAAGTTGGTATTAAGACTAAGAACATAAATAAAACAAGTAAACAAGAAGTGGTTGTGAATATGGATGAGAATGAGTTGGATTGCTGCATGCAAGTAAATCTCCTCTAGTCAGACGTTATAACGTTTACACGTTATCACGTACAAATGCTATTCTGTATAGACGTTATAACGTTTGAACGCTATTTCAAAAGAACTGTGCTTTTCAGCCACAAAACGTCAGAGCTTCAAGTACTAGAAATCCTATGTCTAGGTTCTACGTAGGCCCACTCCTGTATTTTAAGTACCCACAACAATGTCCTATGAACTATTATCCATTCTATGTCTAGACTTAGATAAAAATGCCTAAATGTCTTTAGTGCACCTTTTCGTTCATATAAATCTTTGAGTTCTTTTCATAGACCATGTCTGTACCTACGAATCTACTTATTTTAAGTGGCCAGTCTCAAAACAAGTTTGGAAATATTAACATGCAAAGATTTAAAACACATAAACATCAATACTTCATAGCATTAAACTAGGGGTTCATTACATGCAAAACAACAACCCAACTACAAATGTTTAGCTCATCTTTGAGCATCTCTGAGAAAGATAAGGAAGTGAAATCCAAATACCATACATAGAGAGAAGGAAACTAAACGCAAAAGATACGCCTAAGTAGCCTTTCTTCCTGCACGCTGTAAAGGCGTCATAGCGTCCCGAGCTTCATGATGAGTGGTTGCGAATGGAAATGAAGAATGGAGTTTGAGAAGAGTTAAGATGAAGAAGTCTGTGTCCAGAACTTCTTTAAGAAAACTTTCTCTGAAATGGAGGAGGGTAGATGATGAATGGATGGACTGGTATGATGTAGGTGTGTGTGCGCGCCTAGAGAGAGAGATAAGTCTTGTATATATAGCAAAAAGGGGCCACATGCTTGCTGATGTTATTCCTCACCTACCAAGCTTGCTTGTAAATAAAATATTTACGAAATGACCTTTGCATCACGATGTAGCAGGTAGCGTCGTGGCCCGAGAGGAGAGAGGATCTTACGCACTTCTAGATCTTTGACCATCATTTCTTGTGCGCCACAAATGAGATATTTCTTTCTTGCTTTGCTGCCCTTCTTCAGACGTGATGAGGGACGTTGCCACGTTCAGCACTAATTATCCTACAGTCTTTGCACCCAGCCTTAGTACAACCTGATATACCCCCAAACTTAGCTTCTACTGCTACTCTAAGTTTTTAATCAAGTTTTACAATCACCATAGTCAACCAAAACTAGCTTTAGCATCAAATAGTCCCTAGCTAACTAGGTTTTCCTCAAAACGAGTTTGTGTGGAAAGCGATAATCAATTCTGTTCATCTAAGCATGCATCGACCACTCATACATATTCACACATATTCACACACAGTCATCACTAGATTTAGCCCAAAGAAAAACATTTTTGATGCTTGATAGAGTAGGAAAGTAAACTGATTTTGCATTTAATTTTATGCATACACATAACATGAAAACACAGGACAAAAGGATGATCCTCCCCCCCACACTTAAAGATGAGCAGTGTCCTCACTGCTTACTGATCTTCAAAAATGGGAGAGGAATACTCAACACAAGCAAACAAACTACTGACTACTAACTATCCAACGTTGAAGCAGACGTTATCACGTTGGGACGATTATTTATTAAATCTTGAAATTAAAAACTACAACTATTCTCTTTGCTAAAAAGAGGGCTAAACTACTTGTTCGAGAACACCGGACACTGAGTCTTCCACTCTGCCTAGTGGGGATGCCTGCTTGAGCGGTCGTCTTTTTCTTTTCCTTCTTCTTCTTCTCTCCTCCTGCCTCTGTAGTGGTTGTGGTTGTGGTTTCATCAGAGCCTACCACTCCTGTGCTAGCACCAGCAGCAACTGAAACTTCAGCTTCTTGGGACATCTTTGCCTTTGCTCTCGGCAATTCTTTTCTTTGCTTCCTCCCATGCTTTCATTGCCGACTCTGCGAGATCAACTTGTTGTGGCTCTTTGGGGTCCACACGGGCTTTTTCAACCTCACGGTTCTTGAGGCGTTATACGCGTCGTGGATGCACCACCACCAAAGAACAACTTTGTCCTGGGCTTGCTTGAGAAGATGCTCTGCCAATCTTTGAGTAGCCTCCTCCAGTGCTTGTTCTTTTGCTCTTTCTACTGCATCATCATGCGCTTTCATTACCTGCAATTCTGCAAGCTTTACTGCAGCCTCTCTTTCAGCAAACGTTGTAACCTCTGCAGCACCTTCTTCAGCAACAACAGCTGGGGCATTCTCTGAACCACTAGCAGCAACAAATGCTTCACTTGTAGCGGTGGCTGGCTTGCCTTTAGCAGCTTCAGATTTCTTCCTTACCTGCCACTTTTGCCTTTTGGCCGCGGCAGCATCAGTTTGTTCTTCTTCTTCACTAGCTTTGGCTTCTTTACTTGCAGCAGCTAATTCATGCCTTTTCTTCTTCTCAAATGGATTTTGGGTGGGTACACTCTTGACTCTTGGCTTTTTGGGTGGTGACATGAGTTGTGGTTCTGGGTTACTTCCAACATTAGTTGCTTCAGACGTTGCCACGTCTCCACCAGGTACTTCTTGAACGGATGGTTGTTGTGATGGTTCTTTTTCTGGTTCAGGTTGAGTGGGGGGTGGTTATGAAATGGGTTGGTCTTGTGGTTTGGATTGTGGTGTTTTGGGGATATTCTGGTCATGGGTGGGTGGTTCTTTGAGTGAGGTTTTGGGTTGTTTGGCTTTTAGTGATGGTGGTTTGGGCTTGGCTGCTTTGGATTGTTTCTTGGATGGTTCTTTGATTGTTTGGGTTGGTGGAGAGTCAGCCTTACTATCTGTCTTATCACTGGAACTTCCTCTCTCTTCAGAATGTGTTTCTTCCTCTTCATAACTTTGGATTTCCATGCTCACCTTCCTTGATTCATCTGCATCACTCTCACTAATGTCATCCAGATCAGCTGAATTAAGTTCTTCTTCCTCACTACTTACCTTTTTCTGCTTTTTCTTTGCTGGGCTCTTTCCCTTTGTGGCTTGGCTTCTTGTTCTCTTAACTCTTTCCTTCTTCTTTGCTCACGAGGTGCATTGTTGATAAGGGTATGTCGTCTTCATCTCCTCTTGCATCCAATGGGAGTCATCTGAGGCTCTTCACTTACCATCTTACCTTTTGTTATTTGCGCATTCACCTTCTTTTGCCACTCAAACTGCTCCTTGACAAATTTGGCTAGGTCGCTTTTGTTTCTTTCCACAGACGTTGTAACGTATGTGCATCAAGCCCGGCGTGGTAGCGCCTGCAGCTCTCTGCCTAGCTTTGAACTTTGTAGAGAATGGACCTTGGGGTTCCTCCCTTAGCTCAGTGGCTTCAATCTCCACTCCAGCCTCCATGCAAAGATCGGTGATTAAGCAGGGAAAGTACAGGTATCCATCCTTCCTGTTCTGCCATTTGTTCATCTCCCTATTAATGAGCTTGCCTACCTCAATCTTGTCTCTTGACATAATAGCATCAATAGCAATCAGTCTCTTCTTGTCAACCCAGGAAGTGTGAGATGTAGGTATCAAGCAGTGCCTAATGAAATGAAACCAAGTGTTGGCCTCATCACAAAGGTACCTTTTTAAAATTTTGAATTCATTCCCATGGTCGCCACTTCGCTCCCAAACAGCTCCTTCGACACAGATTCTTTCTTTGACTGCATTCATCTCCGCCACTCCGTAGGTCTTTTGCTTCGTTTCAACTGTCTTGCCATAGTAGCCCAGCACAAAGTAGTCATTTATGACCCTTACACTAAATTTAACTTCTTCACCGCGAACTTTGGAGATGTTTGAAGGCTCTCCATTGTTTCTTTCAACGATTCCTTGGTAGAAGTCATGCACCAGAGTTGCAATGTACTCTTTTCTGTGACTACAAATTTTTGCCACCCCAACGCTGTCACGGTTGAGAGAAAATCAGGGTTTGGGTTTTCTAGGCTAAAGCCCCTTTCAGGTAGCAAGGCTTTCTTCTTTGGAGGAATGGGGATTTCTGGAATTGGGGCTGAAGAAGAACTTAGGTCAACATTCTTTCCTCTGCCAGATGATTTTGCAGCAGCTTGCTTGGTTTTTGTCATGGCGATTGAATAGGTTTTTGGAGGAAAATGGAAGATTTGAGATTTGTGGGGAAGGGATAAGATTTCGGTTTTCAGAGAGAGAAGGGTTTAGGGAGTGTTTGAAGGTGGTTTGATGATTATAACTGGTTTGTATTTATTGGGAAGAGGTTATGGGAAGTTGAGAAATGGTGGTGGAGTGAAGTAATGGGGAAAGTAACCATTGACGTGACAAGTTGGGGAGGAGTGACATCGTGGTCAGTTACCACGCGAGGTGTGCAGGTCGAAATGATTATGGCCACGTCATCACTTAAATCTTAAATAATCTTTTAATTCAGCTTGACCCATTTTCTTTTCTTTTTCATTTAAAACTTCACCGAGCAAAGAAGCGTGACAACGTCCTAGACACACGAGGCGTTATAACGTCTACCACACTTCAATAACTTGAATCTTGAATCTCTCATACCTTGGTTTCCATTCTGCACAAAATCAAAAATTAAAAGACACAAAATTGTTGGTTAGTTAAAACCATTGGGTTGCCTCCCAAGAGCGCTTGCTTTAAGAGTCTTGACCGGACTATCCCCTTTTTAATTCAGGGGTTGTTGAGAGCCATTGTGGTCTTGTCTCTAACCACATGTTCTCCATGGTATTGCTTCACTCTTTGGCATTGACTTTGAAAGTGGAATTGGTTTTCTCATCAAGCAGTCCACAACACCATAAGGATAGACTTTTACCGGTTTGAAGGGTCGACCATCTTGATTTTAGCTTCCCGAGGAACAACTTTAGCCTTGAATTGAGCAAAAAACCGGTTGTCCCTCTACTAGCTCTCTTCTTTGAATTTTACGATCGTGCCACTTCTTGGTTTTCTCCTTATAGATTCTTTGAATTCTCATAGGCGGTATGCAATTCTTCTAGCTCATTTAATTGAAGGAGTCTTGCTTCTCCGACCTTTGAATGATCTAAGTTCGATTGTTTCAATGCCCAAAGAGCTTTGTCTTTGGAGTTCAATAGGCGGATGACAAGCTTTTCCAAAGACTAGCTTGTATGGTGACATGCCCAATGGTGTCTTAAATGTTGTCTGTCGCCCACGATTGCATCATCTAGGTGCAGGGACCATTCTTTCCTGTTTGGTCCAACCATCTTCTCAAGTATTCTTTTAATTTCTCTGTTAGAAATTTCTGCTTGACCACTTGTTTGAGAGTGATAAGCTGTAGCAATCTTGTGCTTCACTCCATATTTAGCTAATAGGTTCTCAATTAGCTTGTTACCGAAGTGGGAACCTTCATCACTAATTATAGCTCTTGGAGTGCCAAACCTTGTGAAGATGTTTTGCTTAAGGAATTTACTGACTGATTTGGCTTCATTATTGGGAAATGCTACATCTTCTACCCATTTTGATACATAGTCCACAGCTACCAGAATGTATGAATTTCCATGAGACATAGGAAATGGCCCCATGAAGTCCATTCCCTAAACATCAAACAGTTCCACTTCAAGAATATTTGTCAATGGCATTTCTTGCTTGTTGGATATGTTTCCAGTTCTTTGGCATCTATCACAGTTCTTCACCAATTCATGAGCATCTTTGAAGATTATTGGCCAATAATACCCTGATTGTAACACCTTTGCAGCAGTTCTGGTTCCTCCAAAATGTCCTCCATAGGGTGATGCATGACATTGTTGTAACACATGGAGTTGTTCCTCTTCAGCAAGGCATCTTCTAAGAAACTGATCTTGGCACATCTTATACAAATAGGGCTCATCCCAAAAATAGTGCTTCACGGTGTGGAAGAACTTCTTTCTTTGCGGATGGTTGAAATCCACAGGCACAATCTTGCTGACTAGGAAGTTAACTATATCAGCATACCGAGTGCGATAGCATCGGGCGTTATAACGTTTGAAGAAATTGCCATAGGCGTGGTAACGTCTTGACTACTCTGCAGCTCTTGTCGTGATTTTCATCGTGGAAATTTTCTTTTATCTCTTCTTCACCTGCACCTGCATCAACATTCTCAAGTCTATAAAGGTGATCAGCAACTTGGTTCTCCACCCCCTTTTTATCACGAATTTCCAAGTCAAATTCTTGAAGGAGGAGAACCCATCTAATGAGTCTTGGCTTTGCATCTTTTTTAGCAATCAAATACTTGATGGCTGAGTGATCAGTAAAAACAATAACTTTTGCACCTACCAAGTATGATCTAAATTTGTCAAAAGCAAACACAATGACCCGATAACTCTTTCTCGATCCACGATGAATTTAATTGGGCATCATCTAAGGTTTTACTAGCATAATAGATAGAGTGAAAAAATTTGTCATACCTTTGACCCAATACAACTCCCACAGCGTAGTCACTCGCATCACACATTAATTCAAATGGTTTGGACCAGTCAGGAATTGTAACGCCCCAAAAATAATTCAAGTATTTATTTAATTAAGTGGTATATTGGTTGGTTATATTAAAATAATGATAGGGTATTTGATTTAAATGAGGAGTGGTGGTTAGTAAAAAGTGAGTGGTAATTTAATTAAAATAGGGAGTAGTGCAAGTAATGGAGGAGGTGTGAATAGAGGTCCATGATAGTTAGGCCCATATCCATGATATAAGTTAGGTGTCGATGGTGACATCACATTCATTTTCCAATAGCATAAAATTCCCAAGTACCGTTTTTTCGAAAACCATAGAACTCACTGATTTTGTCAAAAGGAAACTATATGCAAACCCCCAACCTTACTATCATTCGAGCATGCAACCACATAACAACTACTTATTAACTCTAAATTTATTTCCGACATAAACTCAGAAGGTAAGGAAAGTTAATCATTTAATTTTGACAAACCACATCATGCTCACGAAATAAACCAAATTGAAATCACGAAAGCGTCGAAACTTCACGTTATGCAATCTTAATCGAGATAATGAGAATATAACATTACACATCATTTCATTTTAGCATACTAACCCGAAACAATTAAGCACAAGTCAACTTAAATTTCTATACATCACAGTAACAATCATCCTATAGCAGAAATGTCAATCAAGTGTAATAATATTCAACAAGCAATCCTTCAAATATTGTCCAGTGCATAACTCACCAAGGTTAGGTCATATAAAAGTACTTCCCATATTCTAACAAGCTAATCAAGCACTCAATCAAGTTAAAATTAGTGCATGCATCCAAAGTTAAATATAACCATGAGTCTTTGTCGCCTCTTTCATTGGGGATGAGTTATTGGGGTGATCAGTCTCTCCTACTCATGCAACCAATTGATTAAGGTCACAAAAACTACTTCCTTTCAAATTTATAACTACCACATTAAAAGACTTTTAACGTGATGATGAGTGCGAAAGGCGTCGTCACGTCTCTCTCACTCCCTTGGCGTCGTTAGAACTCTTTAATCACACATATCTTAATGATGCAACAACGATCCACAGACAATCAAAATCAATGCTACAATCAACAGTCACATATTTCAATCACACCTACCTCAATAGATCAATATAACTTGCAATCGCTATCCATCAAATAATTTACAAGACATGTCGATGAAAGAACAAACCAACAAAAGTCACAGTAATAATCAACAACATGATTATGATTTAGAACGAGTACCAAGACTCGAGGGTTAACGGACTCGACAACTTGGCCGGACAGACCGAACTGCTCTGATACCACTAATGTAACACCCCCTTTCTAATTATACTATTAATTAATCGATAAATCAGAGTTTTCTAAAACCTTTTCACGCACCACAACAGAGAGTGCTACATTTCTTCAAACAACATAAGCTAGCATTTTGAAAGCTCAGACACAACTAGTGTGTGATATATAGCACATCAAAAAGGGCGAACCCTCAAATTAATCTTTTTAGTTTTTACAACAACTAGAATATAATTCACCAGCACAACGGAATACCAACAAATCTAGGAATATTTAATACATCACTAAATGATAGTCTAACAACATCAAAAAAAAATACTAAATAACTAAAACCCCCATCCCCGGTGCTACATATCAGAGCTTGACCATAACCAGACTACGTCATTCGCTATCACCTGCAGGTTGCCGACATGAGAAGCAACACGAAAGCAGTAGGGTGAGTCTCTTTACATAAATAATAGCAAATAGGATAAGCATTATATTAGGGAAGGAAACTAGCAACAATCACATTCCAACAAATAGCACATGACATCAAGTTTAGCACATCAACTCACAATCATCATCAAGGCAACACCAAACATATGTGTAACGCCCCAAAAATAATCGGTTAATTATTTAACTAATTAGAGGGAATTAGCTGGCGGAGAAATATTAGAAATAATAATATGGTATCTAGTTAGATCTAGGGAGTGGTGTGGATCAATAATTAGGTGGTGAATGTATTTGAAGGGGAGTGTTTATATAATAAGGAGTGGTGGGTGTAATTTAATTGAAGGGGGTGATATTGGTAACTCCGGAGTGGTGAAGAATGGCCCAAGAAGCCCAAGCCCGATAGCTTAAGCTCCTTAGGTGCTAAGGGGTTAGGGTTTGCGCCCCATTGTGCAAGAAGAGAGAAAGAAATCAGAATTTAGAGAGAGTGAGAAGTAGGGAGAGCTGCGCTAAAGGAGAGGAAGGAAGGGGAATCTTCTCAAGTTTTCGGTAGTGAGTGAGATTACGGTTTCGAAGGAGGAAGGAGACGTTCGTTCGTGGTGTTGCTGGGTTCTTGCACGTGATTCTCGTTACCTTTGCTTTCCGGAACATCGAAAAATTCGAGGTAAGGGTGAGCGTTTCGTTTAACATGATTGGGTATATGAGGGGTTTTAGGGTCTTTGATGTGGTTTTGATAACTTTTGAGGTTGTTTTGATGAATTGATTTTGTGGCTGAAATTGATGATGTTTGATGAATTGATATTTTTCGATGAAATTGATGATGTGTGAGGAATTCATATTGTTGAAGGATTTTGGTGTTGTTTTGATGAATTTGATGTATTGGAAGATTTTGATGAGTGATTTGGTGAACAAAATGTGTTTTTGGGGTTGATTTTCTGAATTTCCTGCACAATTTGACGTTTCCTGCGCATTCACGCCTCGCTCGCGCTTGAGTGGCGCTTCAGGCGACATTGAGCTGCGCAGAAACCGATGTTTTACGTCAATGGCGCTCGATCGCGCTACCGATTGGCGCTCGGCGTGAGTCTTTGTTTTGCCTTTGTTTTTCCTTTGTTTTTCAGACGTTTTTGAAAAATTCATATCTTGCGAACCGGGAACCCGATTGAGGTGTTCTAAGATGCGTTGGAAAGCTTATTCAGAGGCCTAACTGAATATTCTACTTTTAAGGCAAAATAAACTGTTTTGTGTTAGTGAATATAAGAATGAAATGTTATACTATTAGTGTGCTAATTGACTATGGCTAGATTGTGGTTTACCACTAAGGTCAGAATTTCTTTCACTGGCGTATTTACAAAGGCATCTTGAGAGCCTTGCAAAGGTGGCCAATGCTGTTGCAAGTAGTATCGATTACACGAGTAATCCCATAGTCAATCGGTTCACTATTTTATAACACACTAAACAAAAGATAAGCAGAAAAGTATATACACTTTAAATGATGTTGGTGTGTGTGGTTTTGACAAGTTGCGGTAAATGTTTCCTATGGGTATGATTATGATGGTGTGATAGTATGATTTGTGTGAAAGGTGATGAGTTCACTCTATGAGTGATTATGATGTTGTGATATGACTTGTGATGTTTTGTGAAGAATATACTCTATGAGTATAGTTTTAATAATCTTTGTGGTGTGATTGTGATGTGAATGGCGAATACACTCTCACGAGTGTTTTATGATGACATGCCTTGAGTGGTTATTTCTTTTATGATGATGATGATGAGTACTGCGAGTGAGTGTTGATTGAGTTGCACATGTGTTATAGAGTCTCATGGCATGTGCATACTATGACTAATATTGATGATGTTATGCCTTGAGTGGTTTTTCTTCTATGATGAAGATATGCCTTGAGTGGTTTTTAAAGATGATATGGTACCATCATGCATTATGCCCACAGTGGGGTTGCACTTTCATACATAATTATAAGCGTGAATTGTCTTTGTTTGTGATTGGATTTGTTGTTATGTGACCATGAATTGGTGATGTTGATGATGCTATGTGATTGCTGCTCTCATTCTCTATTATGTATCCGATTATGTTTTATTGAAATTCTCACCCATTCGCTTGGAATGTTGCTCTATTGTGCAAGCTGCGAGTGTCATGAGTGAAGGTCTAGTTGCCTTCTTGTTAGGTTTGTCGGGAAGTCTGTTTTGTGTCGCTCTACGATACAGTAGCACCTAGGGCGTGGTTGACATTTATTAGTTATTAGTTAAGCGTATAATGACTATGTTGTTACTATGAGATGTGTTTTGAGAGGCTTAGTGAGGTTATTATTTTATTCATTGTGATGATTGATTTATGGCATGTACTTTTAAGACGTGGTTTTGCTGCACAAATTTTAATGAGTGCAATTGATGAGATGAGTTTTTATGGCGAGGTAGCATTTCTTTTCTACCAATTAAATTAATATTTTTGAAAAGGAAATTACTCACGATAATGGCGTGGCGGAGGGTAGAAAAGGGGTGTTACAATATGAATGTATGCATGAGTGCAAATATGCATGTGGTACCGTTCATCGTCTTAATAGATATCAACCATCGTCTTAAATAGATATCAACCATCGTCTTATTAGATATCAACCATCGTCTTAATAGATATAAAGGCCGAAGCCTACCACCGTCTTTTGATGCATATGAAACATGAGACACTATGGACAATGCATCAATCACATACAATCTCTTTGCACACCAATCACCACCACCACTAACAACCATCTTAAACAACCGTCTTACACAACCATCTTAAACAACCATCTTAAACAATCGTCTTAAACAACCATCTTAATCAACCGTCTTAAACAACCATCTTAGACAACCATCTTAAATTATTGCACACCACCTTTAATTCATTAACAACCACCTTAATTATTTAACAACCATCTTAATCAATCACCTTAAACAATTACCTTAAACAACCACCTTAAGGTATTAAGACCTCATCATTCATTAACTCTAGGACTAACACCAAAATCAAGGACCAACTCACATCTAAGGACTAAACCGATACCCCCAAGGACTAAACGGTCACCTAAGGGACTAAACAGTCACATAGGGACCAAAACAACATTTTGAAGGACCAATGGTGCATAGGGACCAAAATAACATTTTTAGGGACTAAAAAGGTTCAAAGGATCAAAATAGCATTTTTGGGGACTAAAAATGTTCAAAGGCTAAAATAACATTTGTGTGAGGAATAAAAGGTCAACAAGGACCAAAATAACATTTTTGGAACTAAGACCCAACATATTCTACACATAATACTTCAACTCCCAATTTCAACACCAATTCACCATAATCACTCCCAATTAATTTTAATTGAACTCCTTACACAATTATCTCATTAGCACCAATTAATCCAATTACACATAAACTCCCATTCAACTCAACAACACATGAACACCCATTTTAATTCAACAACACCTAAACACTCATTTTATTTCAACAACACTTAGACACCCATTTAATTCCACAACACCTAAACACCTATTTAAATTCAAACAACACATAAACAACAATTAATTCACTTAACACATAAACAACCATTTAATTCAATTAACACATAAACAACAATTAATTACCCTACACCTAACCCACACATAACCACTAATCCTACAAACTATTATGTATGAAAGAGAGCCCCCTTACCTTAGGAATAACACCTCCAAACGAAATCAATGACTCTAAGCAGAAACCCACGACTCTAAACCGAGACCCATGACTCTAAACCTCCATTTTCTTTCACTAGAGCTCCAAAACTTCAACAATGGTAAAGCAACGAGTAGAAATTAGGGGATAAAAATTACACCATTAGAAAGAGGAGGAAAAATGGGAGAGATTGGTACCAAAAGCCCTTACCTAGTGAAGAATTGAGAGAGATCTTCCTCTCTCTTTTTCCTTCTCCTTCGTCACTTCTTCTCTCTCTCTCTCTCAGGTCTCTTTCTCTCTCTCTCTCGTTTCTTCCTCTGTTACTTTCTTCTTTTTCTTTCCTTTTATTTCCTTCTTTTATTTTATTCCTTTTCTCTCTTATTCCTTTTCTTTTCTCTGTTCCTTACTTTTCTTTATTTTCTTTTCTTCTCTTCTTTCATTCTTTTCTTCTTTCTTTTATTTCTTTTCTCTTTTTGACTTTCTTTTCCTTCTTTTCTTTGTTTCTTTCTTTTCTTAGACACTAAAATGGGCTTGCATTTTGGGTTCTAGTGTTAGGCCCTTTTGCACCTCCTCTTTTACTTCAACCACTCCTGACATAATTAAATCATCACTCCCTTATTTACTACCCAACACCTCTTAGTTATATTAAACACCCTATTATTATTTTAATATAACTAATCACTATAACACCTCCTAAATAAAGTAAAACTCCAACTTAATTAATTGACTTAATAAAATGTTGTACTTCTCAACTAACTTAATTAAATAAATAATTAAATTATTTTGGGGCGTTAAATTAGGCGTCTAGGCGCCATTGAAGTGAAGGATTCCTGTGTGCCGATAAGGGTAGGTGCGTTGTAAGATGTGTGCGTCGAAGGATGTGTGCGTCGAAGGTGTGTGCGTCGAAGGATAGTGAGTCAAAGTATGTATGTGCCGAAGTGTAGTACCAAGGTGAGTGGTGATTAAGTGAAGGAGTATAACAGAGGGTAGTGCAGGCGAGGTGAGTGATGGTGAAGTGAGGAAGCGTGGCAAGGTAGTGTAATCGAGGTGTAGTGTTTCTAAGTCGAAGTGAAGTGTCGAGGGTGTAGTGTATCTAAGTCGAAGTGAAGTTGTCGAGGTGTAGTGTATCTAAGTCGAAGTGAAGTTGTCGAGGTGTAATGTATCTAAGTCGAAGTGAAGCTGTCAAGGTGTAGTGTATCTAAGTCGAAGTGAAGATGTCGAGGTGTAGTGTATCTAAGTCGAAGTGTAGTGGTCGAGGTATAGTGTATATATACCGAGGTGTATGTGTTGAGGTGTAGATGTATCAAAGTGTAAGTGTCGACGTGTAGTGGGTCGAAGTATATCGAAGTCAACGTGTAGATGTGTCGAGGTGTATGTGTTGAGGTGTAGATGTATCGGAGTGTAAGTGTCGTCGTGTAAACGTGACGAAGTGTAAGTGTATGGGAGTCGACGTATAGTTGCCGAAGTGTAGAGTATGTATACCGAAGTGTAGTTGCCGAAGTGAGGTGTATGTATGTCGAATCTAGTATTGTCGAGGTATGGATGTAATGCAGTGAAGTGTAGGTATGTCGAATCTAGTATTGTCGAGGTACAGATGTAATGAAGTGAAGTGTAAGTATGTCGAATCTAGTATTGTCGAGGTATGGATGTAATGAAGTGAAGTGTAGGTCTGTCGAATCTAGTGTTGCCGAACTGTAGATGTATTGAAGTGTAGTGTATGTATCTTTGAAGTGTAGTTGTCGAGGTATAATGTATATCTACAGAGTGTGGATGTCTTAGAGGTGTAGTGTATGTATGTGAAGCTAGTGTTGTCAAGGTGTAGGAGTACCGAAGTGTAGTGTTGTAGTGGTGACGAAGTGTAGGTGTCGACGTGTAGGTGTCGAAGTGTGGATGTGAAGCAGTGTGGTGTGACGAAGGGTAGTGTATGTGTGCCGAGGTTCAGTGTGAGTGTGTCGAGGTGCTGTTTTGATGCCAGTGTAGCGCAAGTTTCTACCAGGCGCAGTTTTGGGTGTTGTTTGACGCCGAGTGCGTCTAATTTGCTGAATGGTGAAGCCAGTTTAGTCATTAGGTGACGTTTGGTCCTTAGGTGACGTTTGGTCCTTAGGTGGCGTTTTGGTCCCTATGTGACGATGAGTTTGGCGTTAGCCATATAGCTATTGATTTTGGTGTTGATATGTCTGATGAGTTGATGATTAGCCATAGCGCTAGTGATCGATGTGTTGATGATTAGCCATAGCGCCAGTTGTAACACCCCCTTATCTAATCAATTCGATCTACTAAATTAAAATCGAGTTTCAAAATTCCACTCAAAGGAGTGCTACATTTGGTGATTTAAAAAGGAAAACAGAATTCATTCAAGTCATACAGTTGCATAGCATATTACTAAACATGTAATCATGCGCATCACATCGGCTAAGGGTCTAGGCCCACAACATAAGGCACCTCGGCCAGTAAGCATTAAGTCATAAACATAGTAAAGAAGTTACAACAAAATGTGATAGTTTTTAGTTCAAAGGACTATCTAGCAAAATATACACAAGATCGGCATAAAGCACAAAATAATCTACTCGGCCCCAACCCAGTGTTACACGACCAGAGCAGACACAACCGACTTGAGCTAGGCACAACCAATCACTCATGAGTACCTGCAAGTTGCCACGAGAGCAGGCCACATAAAGCAGCTAGGGTGAGTCTCTTAACACAAGTAATATAATGTGAAGAAAGCTTAAGGATAGAGATAGCACTAAAGCACCTCGGTTCAGCAATTACAGCCACTCACCGATAGTTCAATTAACCACAACAATTATCAATCAGCTCAAACACAACAAATCATGTAATGTATGCATGTATGCAACCCATCCACAGGGCCTTATGCAATGAGGTACCTCCACCGTCGTTATTTAGCCCGTCGGCTCTCCGTCGTTAACTCCGTCGTTATTTGATATGGGGACCGAAGTCCTACCATATCGAGGCCGAGACCTCCTCCGTCGTGATATGCACATGAACATGTGACTTCATGACAAATACAATCACACACAAATCAATCATAACGTATGTGAATGTTTACACCGTCGTTCACCGTCGTTACTCCATCGTTCTACTCCGTCGTTCTACTCCGTCGTTCATACTGACGTCTACACCATCTAGACATCCTCACAGGGCTAAGGTCGACCCTACAACACCGGTAGAATCACCCTAGGACCTACAACCGACCTCTCAGTCACCTCGGCACTCCATGGTGGACTAATTGTCACACCGAGGACCGCAACGACACTTAGGGACCAAAATGTCACCTAAGGACCAAAATGGACTTAATCGCTCCCTTACTTATGCACATTGGTGCTAAAATAGCACTCCCAGTGGCGTCCCACAATGTGCTAGGCAACATTGGCGCCTAACAACACCTCGGCACACTATGTGTGTACCTCGGCTAACCACACAACATCACCTCGGCACACTATGTGTGTACCTCGGCTAACCACACTCATACCCTCAATTCGGTAACGCGCTCACAGTTACGCACTCCCTTACACCAAAATCATCTAAGTCATGGGAATTCACTTCTCAGTATTCCCTGGTTCAATCTCCTTCACGTAGGCATTTTGGGCGTTTCACCTCGGTGACGCTACCTCGGCCTGGGGACCTCTACACCTCGGTAACCTAAGGCGAGACACCTACACTTCGGTTTATGCGTCCTTACCCCTCGTTAATGGTGTTTAGACACATACTCTCCCTCAACTCACCAACAGACCCTCAACACTGAGACCCTCTAGACGTTGACTTCCCTCAACTCGGTTTCTCTCATTCTAGGCTTAAGGGTACTTCGGTTTACGCGCGTAATAAGGCGCTTAACTTCCAGTTTACTTCTTTTACTCTGTTTCTTCACTTAGACTCAACATGCAAACCCATTTCCAGCTCACCTCACTCATGCACACTCGGATACTCACTCCATTTGCTCCGATCCTCTCCTTAACTCTACATGCAAGCTCATTTTCTTCACACTACACCGATCACACTCTTGATACCTCACCATGCAATGCTCTCTTCATACCTCACAGAACAGAGAGAGTGTTACACTCCTCTCTCTTTCCAAAACGATCCACCGTCGTATATTCACCATAAATCACAACAAGAGCAAAACACAGCAAAAACATGTTATGATCAACACATAAAACACACATGCAAGGTGATCAGAACTACTCACACCAAAACACTATCAAACACAAGACATTACAAGGATTAAAAGGACCCCCTAACCTTAACAACTTGAGAAGATGAGAACCCTTCACTCTCCAAGTAACTACAACAACAAGCTCTCCTATCCACTTGAACTCTCCACGCTCAGGTTCTCTTCCTTCTCTCTTCGGTTCTCACTTCTCTCTCTAGTTTCTCAATTGGGAAACTTAACTAATTTTGGAATGAATGGGAATGTTCCCTTCGAAGGCACATTTAACATGTCCTAAGGGACTTAAATGGGCCTTGGCCTTATTAGGCCGTGGGCTTTCTACTACCCACACACCCTTTCCTAATTTAGACACTTTCCTAAAGAGTAACACATACTTAACACTCACTTAATGAATTACTTGACTTAAAAGTAAAATGTTGCAAACCCTTAATAACTCAACTAAGTTAATTAATTGAATTATTTTGGGGTGTTACACCAGTGACCGATGTGTTGATGTTAGCCATAGCGCTAGTGACCGATGGGTTTGACGTTAGCCATAGAGCTATTGATTTTGGTGTCGACGTGTCTGGTGAGTTTGATGTTAGCCATAGAGCTAGTGACCGATGTGTTGATGTTAGCCATAGAGCTATTGATGATGTCTAAGTGAATTAGACGATGGTGTAATGTGTAACATCCTAGACTGCTTCAAGAACTGTCGATTGCCCCCACGAACCAACACGAGTCTTTTCAGCATGCTTTGTCCTCACTTGCATGCTTTCCGAGAAACTTCCCAGAAGGTCACCCATCCCACTACTACTCCAAGCCAAGCACGCTTAACTATAGAGTTCTTATGGGGTGGACTCCCGAAAAGAAGATGCATCTTGTTGGTATAGGTAGTCCAAATCAATTCTTTTAAGCCTTCCTTCAACTGTACAGTCCCATACCTGCACAGCCTCAGGATCCCTCTCATTCCGATGCGTATTCGGTTCATTCACGCGCCCCTTCGCTTTGAAGCTGCCAGAAGACGCTTCTTTCCATGCCACCTTTTTGGGCACCGGCGATCACTCCCTGCCCTCGTCGGCCCCGGGTGTCACATGCCCACCAGCTTCCGCTTGGTTCGTCCCCGAACCACACCGTACTGAGAGAGGTCTGCTGCTCTGATACCATTTGTAACATCCCAGACTGCTTCAAGAACTGTCGATTGCCCCCACGAACCAACACGAGTCTTTTCAGCATGCTTTGTCCTCACTTGCATGCTTTCCGGGAAACTTCCCAGAAAGTCACCCATCCCACTACTACTCCAAGCCAAGCACGCTTAACTATAGAGTTCTTATGGGGTGGACTCCCGAAAAGAAGATGCATCTTGTTGGTATAGGTAGTCCAAATCAATTCTTTTAAGTCTTCCTTCAAATGCATGCGATCCCATACCCGCATTGACCTCGGGATCCTCTCATTCCGATGCGTATTCGTTTCATTCACGCGCCCCTTCGCTTTGAAGCTGCCAGGAGCCGCTCTTTGCCATGCCACCTTTTTGGGCACCGGCGATCACTCCCCGCCCTCGTCGGCCCACAGGTGTCACATGATGACGATTGTAACGACGGTGGATTAAGCGGCGGTGGTAAATCCGGTGATGGTGTCAATTCATACATGATGTGATTGTTTGTGGTTGATGCATTGTTCATGGAGTCACATGCCTCATATGCATCAAAACGACAGATATGGGCTTCGGCCATTATATCAACACGATGGATATGGGCTTCGGCCATTATATCCACACGATGGATATGGGCTTCGACCATTATATCAAAATGACGGATATAGGCTTCGGCCTCAATGGTACTGATCGTACCTTGACCAATGAAGTGTTGAAGTAGTTGTAGTCCTGTTGACTGGGCCGGTCGTTGAATGAGTGAGAGGACCGGTCCTGGCTTCACGCGTTGAGCACCTCGGGTGGTACCGCAAAGACACTCCGACGATCTAGTGAAGAGGTGCTCCGGCCAGATAGCACAAGGTTAGAGAACGTACCTGATGCCATGTGCGAATGGCGTATATATACTGCGGGGTCCGACCGTTTTGCGAAGTTTTCGGCCGGCGAGAATTGCGCTCCAAGCTGCGTGTTTGGGCCGATCGTGTTGGGTTGGGCCGCGAGCCCGATTCTTTGATGGCGAGTTCGTATTTCTTGATACACCGAGAGCAGTTGCCCCAAGCCTAGGTCGCTTAAGAGGGCCGAGGCTTGAATCGATGCCCCAGGAGTGAAGTCATTTTTGACGAAAGCGGGACGCGGCCGTTGTTTTCTTGATGAGGCGGTTTCGACCGCCGCTAACCCGCCGGCCGTCTTGACGCGACGGTTGGTCTTTACCGACATTTAAGGCGTGGCGTTTGTGGTGTTTCCGAGGTTGTGCGGAGACAACCATTGGTGAAAGATGAAACGTTGCGACGCTTCGTCTCCGGTCCCCCTTCGCGCCATGGGTCCGCATTTATAAATAGCCCTTCGGTGAGATCATTTCTCACACTTTCGCGGTTGCTCGGCCCGACCGACTCATCTGCCGCCGACTTGCATGCAGGCGCTCATCGTCTCACTCGTGGACCGATCCACAATATCTGTTCAAGGTATGGATCGATCTCTACTTTTAATTTCCAACTTGAGTTTCTTCTTTGAAAGTATTTTGTACTTTTCCACGCCTTGTGATAGGGGGTGTCAGGTCGGGGGATGGCCAAGTCGCCCCCTCTCATGAGTAATCTGCTCGATCGACCTGACTCGATCCCTTTATCACAGGTGTTTTTGCATGCCACGGACGAAGTTGACCGCCCGTATCCCCGGTAAACCGTCCCAATCTTTTGCTGCATATATGTCGAGGTCGGGCGAGCCCAATCCCCATGAGGAGGAGTCTAAGTCGTCTTCGGGCGACAAAGATTCTGGTTCTTCAAGCAGTTCTTCTAGCAGTACGAGCTCTAGTTCCCACTCTTCTGGTCGAGGATCGGCTAGCTCGAAGGGCTCTAGTTCTAGGTCCGTCCATTCTGATGGGCGGCCGTGCAACACTCCACCACCGGAGAACATCGTATCTCGAGCGGAAGGAGAGGAAGAAGATGATGTGGTGATCATCGATGACGACGAAGTGCAGAGTACCGTCCCAGTCGCGGACGAAGAGATGGTGGAGGCCGAAGGTGGCCGAGCTGAAGAAGTCAACGAGGAAGAGGTAGATCCGCCCGCGACTAGCTCCTGCGGTGAGAGGTAAACAACGAAGGAGGATCGAGCGAAGGGTCGGCGAAGTTCAAGCGGACATAGCCCGAGACCCTTCTGACATGTCTTGGGTATCAGAAACTCTTCGCTCACACAGGAGTATCATTGCGTCGGCCATCTTTGCCTTGACCGTCTGCGAGCCGCCGACCAATTACGGTTTGGAGGGTGAGAGGCATGAAAGGCGGAGAAGACATTGCAACATATTACGCCAACCTTAAGTTCACAATGTATCGGATCGTGTTCGAGAAGATGAACATCACCCCTCCTTTCACTGAATTTCAACGTGACGTCCTGCGTCACATCGGGGTCGCTCCCTCTCAGCTCCATCCCAACGCATGGGCGTTCCTCAAAACTTTTGAAGTCCTTTTGACTAAGTTGGGTCGGCCGGTGTCGATCATGCTGTTCTTTACTCTCTTTGAGCTGAGCTGGCTCAGGGAGAAAGCTAACAAAGAAAAGAGGGAGCAGGTCTCCTTTAAGATGCAGAAAACTCATCATCGGTATTTCAAAGCATACCAAGAATCACTGGGAGCGGCCTGGAGAGGTCAGTACTTTTGGATTGCTCCCACTAAGGAGGCCGGCAAGGCCATATCTGAGGTCCAACCGGAAGGAATGCTTGGTCCCCCTTACTTCCCAATCATGTGGAGCGAGGCTCACCTGCGGGAGGCCGGCGATTACATCTACTCTGTCAAAGATTTGGCGAGGCCGACTTGGAATCTTTGGAGATGATCAAGGCGTTGGCGAGCATGATGCGTCCAGACCCTAAGGGCGACATACCTTGCCGTCCCTTTGTCTTGCTCGAGGGCCGGGATCTGGAGGCCGAGATCGGGTTGCTTTTGAACTTTGCCCTTATATTTTGTCGATTTTTTTTTTCTAACTCATGACTAGGTATTTTGCGAGAAAGAATGGCCGGTGAAGGCGGGGCGTGCTCGAGTCAGTTTTGAAACTCGCTACAATTCCGAGGCCAAGAGATATGAAGGACCTCGGCCAGGGGATGCTCCGGAATCGTCCTCAAAGGTGCCCCCCACTCCCAAGAGCCAAGGGAAAAAGCCCATTACGAAGCCTCGGTCGCCCCCTCACCGTGATGATCGCTCCCCCAAACGGGCCAAGCATGATGGTCGGGACTCGAACCCTGCGAAGGAGGAGATTCCTATCCTCTCGCTCGATGGTTTGGGTCAGGTCGAGTTGGAGCAGTTGTCATACCCCAATTTTGTCCGGCTTAGGTCAAAACCCTAATTTTCCCCAAAATAAATAACCAGAGGAGAAGAGAGCATCATGCATTGCATTTAGGGTTCTAAAAGTCATTTCAAAGCTTCTAAAATCATTTTTGAAGTTGGAATGCACTTCTTAAACAAATTAGGGTTTTTCAGTGCAAAAGGGCATTTTGGTCATTTTGCAAATAAAAGACAATTCCTCAAAACAAGTCATCCAACATGCATTTCAAGGTACTAGAGGTCACTCCTAGGGTGGAAAATCATTTTGAGGTGGAAATGTGTTTCTGTAAAAAAAAACTAGGGTTTTTAGAGTGAAAGGGCACTTTGGTCATTTCACAATAAAACAGTCTTTTGTCCCAAATCCTTGGATAATCATCAATGATTTATTTGAGGGATATTTGTGCCCCATTGTGATTATTTTTGCGCATAAACATTAAACCTTTTGGCCTAAAAACCTAGTTTTTGGATAGAAGGGTAAAATGGTCTTTTCCTTTGAGGTGGGGTAAATAAATCAATTTTGGGATTGGTGAGATCATAAAATTCAGAGCCCAATCATTGAATCATGGATATAGCCCAAAATGGCATGAACTAGGAAGAATAATCTAGAAGGGAATATTCTACATCATTTGAATTTTGAAAGGATAAGGATAAGAACAATAGTACAATTTGCAATTCCACTCACTCTCTCACACTCCTTGCTGCGAAATAACAGCCCATAATCACCCCATTTCCATTTATTTTTATTGTTTGCAAATTGTGTTAAATCATGGCCATTCATTCAAGTGTGAAAAACAATCTTCACCCTTCATTTGAACCAAAATGGCACTTGTGTAATAAGCTTTATGGAAAAATACATTTTTGTCAATGAGCTTATCCTTCACCACCCTCCTTATGCTGCACACCCAGCCCTCTCTCTCTTCATTTTATTGCCCTTAATCCATGTGATAATGCATCTTGACCATTGATTCAATTTCTTTCTCAAATCCTAGTGGTTTACAAGAGATGCATTGTCACAAATACCCTTAAATTTTCACTTCATATAAAACCCAAAAATAGGAGACCTCACACACACACACTCTCATTTTTACCTAGCTAGCACTCTTCCTCCTCTCCTCCCTCTCTTGGCCGAAATCAATCCCTCCTTCTCCTCCATTTTCTTTTCAAGTTTCATCCACCAAATCACCTCAAATCCACTCCATATTCATATATCCTTTTCTTTTCACCCTTGATTCCATTTTTACATCACTAAGGAGCTTGCTTCCTCAAGTTTGCGTGACATTTGTTGGTGATTAGTGAAGATTATTGTTGATTTGTTCTTGATCTCCATTTTCCACTTTTTGCTAGTTATCTCTTGAGGTAAGCTTGTTATCTTGTGCATTTTTAATTTTTTAGCATGTGAAACTCTCTCCTACTCCTCTTTCCTCTCTAAGAGGCTTAGAGGTTCATTTCAAACACTATGTCAAGGACATTGGGAGCCTTGGGTGTTTGAAGTGAACCCTTGGCCTTGATGAGAGGGTTCTTGTGTTTTCAACCATGTTTTTGCATTTTTCACACTCATTTTGTCACCTTCTCATGAATAAAGAATTTTCATGTGATATATGCATCTCATTGTTCATGTCATAACTTGCAAGTTTGAATTTTGTTTTGATCTTGAGGGATGTAGGAGGTTCGGTTTTGAGCTCTAAAATTTAGGGTTTTGTTGCTTTCTTTTCTCTTTTTGATTTATGTAAATAAAATGCTTGATGTGTATGATTTGCATGATTTGTTCTATGTGTTGATTATGAGTTTTAGCATGAAATAAATTGATGATTTGTTCTTGACATGGTTTCGGCCTAGAGCTCCATTTTGTGCATATTTTTGTGCTTGAATTGTGTTGCTTGATCTTGTGTAGATAGTGGCAATTGTGTTAGTGTGTTTTTAACCTTTTACCATTCACTTATTTTTCACTTTACCATTCATTAACCTTTTACTAAAACTCAAAAATATTTTACCATTTACTTTTTACATTTTTACTTTACCATCTCATTAAATAATTACCATTCACCTCATGCATTTTTACTTTACCATCTCATTAAATAATTACCATTCACCTCATGCCTTTTTACTTTACCATCTCATTAAGTAATTACCATTCACCTCATGCATTTTTACTTTACCATTCACTAACTTTTTACTAAAAGTTTTACCACTTACCAATTTGCAAAAATACCCAAAACATTTTCTCACTTGCATTTCCCACTTTCTATATTCATAAAATAAACCCCAAAACATTTTTACCACTTTCAAAACAAAAACATTTCATCTCATTTCCTAAACACTAAAAACCCAAAAACATTTTACCACTTTCTTACTTAAACCTTTTACCATTCCTTACCAAATTACTTTCACATTCATGCATCCTCATTCACACTTAGTCTATGTGACACTCTCATGCATCCTCATATGTTCACGTTCCTTGCTTCCTTTTATGTGCTAGTCATTCATTCACTTGTATGCTTTGCATCCATTCTTAAATGCTCATGCATCCCTTAACACCATGTCTTGCATTCAAACATGCATATTCATTCCTTGTATATTCATGCATTCACATGTTTGCCTAATCATGCATCCAATAATGCCATGCCTTGCATTCTATAATGCGCATTCATCCATTGTATACTCATGCATTCACATGCTTGCTCATTCATGCATCTTTGCTTACATGTTCAATCATTCAATTAGGAATATCCCATGCCTATCATTTAATTGTATCACTTGTCCATCATGCCATTCAAATGTCTTGATTTAATTGTGTGCAATCCCTTCCCTCATGCATGTGCTCTTATATGAAGACGTAAGTCTACTACTTGTGTAGCATAGAATCATTAAGACAATTGCACCTCTCTTACACACACTTGCACAATTACTTTTAGAACTTTGTCTTGCATCGTTGACAATTGATTCCCTTAATTGTATGGGCATGCTTAATCTTAATTGATGATCAATGTGTTCTTGTTTGCTTGATTAATTGAACATGTTTGAACTTCATTCATTCATCTTTCATTTGGTTATGGGATTAGAGTTGATTGAAATGTTCTACTTGTTTTCAAGAAATCTTTTCCAAATCAAACTTCTTTTCTAAACTAGTTTTCAAACCAAAAATCAAATGCTTGTTCAATAAAAATCCTAAAGGCATTTTCTTAAATAAATCATTAGCCATCACTCAAGCCTTTGCTTGTTTGATCGCTAATGAGGAGTTATTAGTGGTAGTCACTCGAAGCCTTTGCTTGTTTGGCTATCATGAAAGCTCCCACACCTTAATCAAACATCAACTAATCCAAATTTCAAAATAACACGAGTTGTTAGTGATAATCATCACCGATGCTCGCCTTTTTCAAAACAATTTCAAAAATAATACAACGTTGTCGCTTGTAATCACTCGGCCGTTGCTTGTTTGATTACCGGCTCCAACCTTCTTTTTTCGAGTTAATACCGAATGCCACTCGAAGCCTTTGCTTGTTTGGTGTTCGCGAACACTCGAGTCTTATTTCAAAAACTTCAAAACTCAATCTCAAAAGCCGTTTTCACACGCGCAAATGGCGAGAACTACGTTGCTTTGATCCTCGGCCCGGTGAGAAGTACGTAGGACCGGGTTCATGTCCCGTCAAGCATACCTTTAAAAACCGCATAAAAACAAGAACTACGTTGCTTTGATCCTCGGCCGGTGGGGTAAGTGCGTAGGACCGGGTTCTGTCGTCAAGCACGCTTTTCAAAAATCTTTGTCTTGTTCCGCTTTTCAAAGATACCAAAAACACCCCTTTTTCCCGTTTTCAATAAAGTGATTTCTCAAAAAGAAAAGAAAAATAAATAGAACAATGTATTTCAAATCAAACATTTCAAAACCACATCAAATTAATGGTTCCCTTTCGGTAGAAAGGGCGCGTGGGGTGCTAATACCTTCCCCATGCGCAACCGACCCCCGAACCTACATCTCTAAGTTTTCGAAAGACCACCCGCTTTCAAAAAGGTTTTTTCAATGTTTTCCTAAATAAATATTGGTGGCGGCTCTACTGATTTTCACGTTGTCAAACTGAAAAGTCCCAAACCGGATTTTTCGGGGCCCAACAGCTGGCGACTCTGCTGGGGACTTTCTTTCTTTATTTATTTAAAGAGAGATGAGGGTCAAGCCTAATTAATTTGATGTGGTTTAAACTTTTTGATTTGAAAAACTATGTTTTCCTTTTCTTTTTCTTTTCTCTTCTTTTGTATGGTTATGCTTATGCATGCATTCCTCAATTCCCATGATCCCTCTTCTTCGCTCCTTTTCTTGAGGTAAAACATGCATTCCCCCATTCTATTATGTCCCCTTCTTCTTAGCTCCCTTTCTTGAGGTAAGCAATGCGTGTAATTACTGTGGACTTATTAGAATGTTTTGTATATTAAACTAGTGTATGCATGTTGAACCCTAGGGTAGACAACTTTTTATCTGGACTGTTCTGGCTTTCCTTGCAGGTGGGGTGGGTAGAGTTTAGGAAGTATGTCCTCGATCACACACTTTCACACCTTATGATTCATGTTCTATGAGTGGGCTCCTATACCCGGATCCAACAAACACTTAGGAGAGTGGAGGCGATTAGTGACTGTCATTCAAGACCTTTGTCTGTCTGATACTCACGAAAGTCTCAACCGGAGTACGCTTTCTCATGACGCCTCACACTTGGTAGCATTCTACATTTGTGGGTGTCGGCATGAGAATTCTATAGCTCCGGTAGCCATTGTGAGGGTGTGAATTAGAGCTACATGGGAGGAACCTTTGAAGTTGCCCTAGAACTTAAGATTCCCACCTTTGTAGGACACGAGGCGCATTTAATTGTATCTTTGCATGGTAATTTAGGGCATGTCTTCCTCAAAAGGGATCTTTTTCAAAAACTTTCCAAGAAAATGCAAAATATTTTCTTTCTTTCAAATAAACCGCTCCTGAATTTTTGAACCTCCATCCTTATGCATCGTTTTCATCATCTCTACATGCATCATTCACATCATAATCGCATCATGCTGCATTCATTAAAGCTAAATGTTGTAAATATTTACATTCATATTGCATTTCATTTGCATTTGCTTGCCGGGGACCACTGAATAATGTACCGTCTTGTCATAGTCGCATCAGAATGGAATCAAATAGCAAGGCTTGACTTACTTCTCGCTTCCCAGTTATGAAGTATGTTGATTTGCTATTTCGATTCCTCATTTACTTCATTTCCTAAATCCAAGAAAAAGTTTATGCGCGTATGACAAGGCAAGGTATCCCGCGGTTCCCGGTATCAAGCAGACATTGTACATACATTCATATATCCATTCATGCATTCTCATGCAATAAATGTCTAAACAAACAGAAAAGGCACGCTGGTTCTCCGTCACCGATACTTCACCCGACTACAAGCCAAAGGCGATGGCCAATCCGCAAGAGTATCCGCATGATTGGCGAGAGTAATCCAGGCGTGAAGACTTGGGCGTGCAAATTTTGAATCTGACGGTGGCTCGGGAGAACCAAGTGCTTAAGGATAAGGTCGGGGCAATGGAGGCCCGGATGCATGAGATGATGGCCATGCTACAAAGTTTAAAGAATGGGCACCCGTTGAAGGCCGCCGCCGTAGTGGGTCCGATTGGTGTCACCTCTTTTGTTCCTCCTTGATGTCGAAAAAACGCCTCTGATTGCTGCAGTTCCACCGGATCCGGTCGATCACCCTGAAATGAATGTGTCAAATCAAGTACACTCCACAAAGATGTCCTTGGGATATGCTGCTGGGTACATGCCGCAAACCGTTGGATCTATTCTCGCCCAGGCGTGAATGCGCCCAATCAAGTCACCGCCGCGCCGTGTTCTAGGAATCGCTGGGAGGACCATGAGATCCAGATTTTTAGTTCTCCCGCCGCACTTAGTCCTACGGGGCTAGTGGCACCACCTCATAATGCTCCTCGGCCGGATGGTATTATTACGGTATGGGAAGTCACCCCGAGGGCACTGTTTGAGGGGTCGCAGCCAAATGACCCGGTCGTGCACTCGAAGAAAGAGTAAGGGCAATGGAGGTGCGGTGTCGAACCAAGGAGGCATGTGAGTCGTGTTTGGTCCCGCACTTGGTTTTGCCACCGAAATTCAAGGCTCCCGAGGTGGACAAGCACGAGGAACCGGACGTCCGGTGAGTCGCATTATGACGTTTGATCACAAGGCTCGGGGGCATCGCGACAAGAGACGGACCGATTTTGATCCAATCCCAATGGCGTATATTGAGTTGTTTGATTACTTAACCTTCAAGAACTTAGTCAAGACTCGTTCAATGAAGCCCGTTCGGCCGCCATTTCCCGAGAGGTTACGCGACGCTAATGCTACTGCAGTTTCCATGAAAGCGGGGTTGGTCATACTGCGTGGAGGAGTGTAAAGCCTTCAAGCATGCGGTGCAAGACCTAATCGATGTCAATTGGATTTCATTCAAGCAAAATGGTCCAAGCATAAGCGCAAACCCATTGCTTGGGACACGAGAAGCCAACCTCTAATGCCATAGAAGATTTTAATGGGCAAGTAATAAGAAAGATTGCTAAAATCATGATGGATCAAGGGTATAAGGTTGGAGTGCGGCTTGGGAAAATCTGGACAAGGAATTCTTGCGCCTGGCGATCGGCTAAAAGGAACAAGGACCGTTGCGGGTTGGGATACGATCCAAGTCTCCAGCCAAGAGAAGGAAAGTGGCGAGAGGAAAGAAGTGGCGGATGGTTGGGTGAGTCAAAAGGCCAAGATCCACGGCCCCTGAGCATTCTATGCTCGTGACATCCGCCGAGCTTCGTGAGAGTGCGGTTTGCTTAATCACAACCAAGTTGTTGCCATCCGTGGTGGATCTAAAAGCGAAGAAGATGGGTGCAGTGCGGTTCGTCATTTGTCTTCTTGGAAAAGAGGTGAAGAATTGGGAAGCTGCTTGATTTCCGTGACCTTTTAACTCAAAGTAATTGGTTGTAATGCAACCCTGTGGCTCTGCCCAAGGCCATAGGACAAGTTGTTAGGGGCACCCATGTTTTTATTTTCAGAATCATCATCATCAATAAAAATGTTGTTTTTGAATTTCCATCAATAAAAATCATTTCTCTTCATGTGTCCTTTTTCCTGTTTCATTATTGTTTGCTTGTTTGTTTCGCTTTTCATTCTGCTTTTTCACTTCGGCAAAAGGCAGATCCACAACAATAGTCTCGAAAACAACAACGGTCTGAACGATCCATATTTTGACTTAGATCACCCTATCGATCAAAGTGAGGGGATGTTGAGGAAGACTGGAAACTCCTCAGAACTCATGAGGTTAAAAAAAGAGTTATTCAGCCTCACGGGGAATATACTGAAGTAATCAACAGGTGCAGTGAGAACAAGAAAGAGGTCAAAGTGGTTACCACCATGAATGACGAAGATCGCATGAAGTTGGTTCGTGATCGCACGATTATGTGGATGTGTTTGCGTGGTCATACCAAGATAGGCCGGGTTGGACACCAACATTGTGGTACACAAGCTACCAGTGAAGACTGAATGCCCGTCTGTCAAACAGAAGTTGAGAAGGATGAAGCTAGAGATGTCCCTCAAAATCAGAGGCGAAGAGAAGAAGCAATTTGATGCGGGGTTCCTAGCGGTGGCCAAGTACCCATGATGGGTTGCCAATATTGTTTCGGCCCCGAAGAAGGATGGGCGAGTCGAGCGTCGCGTTGACTACGAGTGTCCGAATCGTGCTAGTCCCAAAGATGATTTTCCCTTCAAACAAAAAAAACAAATGACCAGAAAAAAGAAAGCTGGTCAGAAAATAATCAAACAAAAAAAAAAGAGCAAACATATAGGAGTAGATAAATTATTGTCCTTGAGTTAATTTTTGAGAAAACAAGCAATCATGATTTGAAATAATGTTTGACCATTTTCCCATATTCTCGAAAAAAACTGTGCTACCCACTGTAAGCCAAAAAATCCAAAAATCACCCTAGACAAGGATCACCTCAAATATCAAAAAAAAAGGGTGCATCACTTTTCATCAGCTCACCCGAGTCAAAATCAAAAAAAAAATCGAAAAAAAAATCAATCAAAAAAAAGAAAAAAGGAAAAAAAGGGATTTAGAAATGAAAATCCCAAAAATACAAAAGAAATGTAAATGGTGAGCTGATACACGTTACCACAAAACACAAGAGATCCTTGTCTCAATAAACTGCAAATACTTCCCTTTGACCTCGGCATCCCGCCTCCACCAACCCCTTAGCACCTCGGCATCCCGCCTCCACCAACCCTTAGCCAGGAATAAAACTTCCAAACACCTCATCAAGCCAAATAACCATCATAAATCATCAAACGTCAGCCAACGCCGAATAAAAATCATCCTACCATTAGCTTCAAGCACTTCATTAAACCCAATCATCCTTCCTCCACAAAAACCCACAATCTTCAAAAATCCATTC
This sequence comes from Oxytropis ochrocephala, assembly GCA_020916435.1. Classification (NCBI taxonomy): domain Eukaryota; kingdom Viridiplantae; phylum Streptophyta; class Magnoliopsida; order Fabales; family Fabaceae; genus Oxytropis; species Oxytropis ochrocephala. Next base: position 84,581,376 of record CM037090.1, read on the forward strand.
CGATCAATGATCGATTGCTTTTGTTTTCTCAGAGTTTTAGCTTTAGGACAAATAAGTTTATTTATTCAAATATGTTTGCCCAGAAAAAATCTCAAAAAAAAAGGGGAAAGAAAATCAAAAGGCTTGCACTCCAAGATTCATTCAAGTTACAATTATATCAAGGCAAAGTTTTAGAGATCACCAAGTGGGTTGAAGCCGCCTCATACTCGGTATAACGATTCGGGGTTGCCAAATTTGTGAGGAAAGATCTGATTTGCCGTTATGGTCTTCCAAACAAGATCATCACTGATAATGGCAGCAACCTGAACAGCAAAATGATGAAGGACCTGTGCGCAGAGTTCAAAATCCAGCATCATAATTCTTCTCCCCACGCTGGCGCGGCATCAGGCGATCAAGGCAGCCAATAAGAACATCAAGAACATTAGGCAGAAGATGGTGGTAACCTACAAAGATTGGCATGAAATGCTTCCCTTTGCTTTGCATGGCTCATCGAACCGAAAGACGCACTTCAACTGGGGCAAATCCCTTCTCTCTGGTATATGGGTCAGAAGCAGTGCTTCCCATTGAAATTGAAATACCCTCCCTGCGGGTACTAATGGAAACCAAGTTGGAAGAAGCAGAGTGGGTACAGGCTCGTTTGGATCAGCTAAATCTCATTGAGGAGAAGAGAATTGCAGCCTTGTGTCATGGGCAGTTGTACCAACAGAGAATGAGAACGACTTTTGACAAGAAAGTCTGACCCCGTGAATTCAAGCAAGGTGATCTGGTGCTTAAGAAGATCTTGCTTATCCAGACTGACCCCCGTGGGAAGTGGACTCCAAGCTACGATGGGCCATATGTTGTCAAAAAAGCCTTCTATAGAGGAGCACTGATGCTTACCAACATGGACGGCGAAGATCTCAAGGAACCCAGTCAATTCCGATCAAGTGAAGAAGTAACATGCCTGAAAGAAATAGACAAAAAAAAAAGAGAAAGACAAGCCAAGTAAGAATTAGCTCGCTAGGTTGAAAACCGAAAAAGGCGACCTAGGCAAAATCGTGAGCGACCGGTGATTGAAAACCCGCAAAGGGCGATCCAGGCAAAAATTAGGGTCAGAAAACTTGAGCATGAAAAGTAAAGAAAGGCATACAACTTCCCTGAAGACTTGAATGAGGGAGTGATCAAGGTCAAGAACATAAATGTTTAGCACTGTTCCACAGAGACGGACAGTCAGAAATCAGCTTCTTTCCTTTTCGTGTCTTTTTGCAGTTTAAACTTTCAAATGCATTGAACAGTCGGCGTAACTTTCTGTGCGATCGATTTCTACATCAATAAAGCTCAAACTTTCTCATGTCTGTTTGTTGATTATTTTCGCTTTTTCTCGCTTCAAAATAAACGTTTTATGATGATGGTGATCCTGAACTGTAAAACATGTGCATACATCATAGAGCATTACAAATCATTGAAATTCTTAAAAATCACGGAAAGAGGCAATTCCCCAAAACAAGTTAGTCATGCAAGAGAAAGTGATTGAGCCCACGATTGCTTCGAACGACAAAGTTAAAGCCCACGCTTTTTGGCCCATGAGCCCCAAGTCCAAGTATATTCCTCGCCTCGTGCCATGAGTGTCGCGGATTGGGTGAACCAGCAAGGAAATAAGCTAACAGGGGCAAGAGAGCAAGAGAGCAAAAGGGAAAACAAACAGTCAGAAAAAAGAAAGCTGACCAAAGGAAGTTAATCTTACAAAGAAGGTTGCACTCACAAACCATTCCGGATGGCGAATCATAAAGCAAACTTGTGTCCGATCCATGAGCCTGCGGTTTCCATCGGCCTCTCGATCTTGTGCGGGAGTATCGGAGTCGGTTGAACCAAGAAAAGAATAAGCCTTTGTCAAAAGCGAAAAAACAAACGATCGAGAAAAAGAAAGTCGACCAAAGAAAATCAAGAATAGCATCTCATTGCATTCATCACACCAAAATCATAGCATTGCATGCGCTCGCATAACATGTTCTGCATAATGTGCCCTTGCATAACATGCATCCTCATCCCATGCACCATGCATTTGCATCCGCTAACATGTGCGGTACACATTATCGAGAGAAAGTTTAAGAAGAGTCCTACTATTCCGAGTAGACTCCCCAAAGCGATGCAGTAGCGACATTGATCACCAATAAGAGGAAAGCGAGAAGAAAGGTCCGCTAGCTTCGGCGAGCACCCTAGATCGGTCGCGGCGACATTGATCACCAATAAGAGGAAGCGAAGGAAAGTCCGCTAGCACGGCGAGCAGCACCGGATCGGTCGGCGACATTGATCACCAATCAGAGGAAACAGAAGAAAGGTCCGCTAGCCTGAGCAGGCACCCTGGATCAGTGCAACAACATTGATCACCAATCAGAGGAAGCAGAAAAAGGTCCGCTAGCCTGAGCAGACACCCTGGATTAGTACAACGACACTGATCACCAATTAGAGGAAGCAGAAGAAAGGTCCGCTAACCTGAGAAGGCACCCTGGATCGGTGCAGAAGCACAGACTGGCTAAAGAAGATCAACAAGATTCGTGAATCCCTTCAGGACCTGAGCGTCCCTTCAAAAGCAGACTTCACCTCATATTCGAGCCGCGGGTACCTCACCTCAATACGCCAAAGGCGGTCATCTCAATCGATCAATCAGCGAGGATTTGCAAATCCTTCAAGACCGTGCATCCGCCAGACCAAGGCGCCCGCCGAGATCCGTCGTTATCGAGCAGCGAGCGAATCATCGGACCGAGTCCTTCGGTTTAGTTCAAATCAGCAGCCCAAACGGCGACTTTGAACTCGACCTTCATCTCGCCAAGTCATCACGAGCATGGCGGATCGGCCCCTCGACCTCGCGTCCTTCATTTCGCCAAGTCATCACGGGCGTGGACGGATCGCCCCGGACTTGGCGTCCTTCGGACTAGCGTGTCCGAGATAAAGCATAGCGTAAGTCCATCAAGGTAAAATGTATCGCCCTCACAACCGGATATTGAACCTCAAAGCGCTCGAATAGGCCACTTTCAGAGCCCAAGTGTTCCTTCAGAGCCCAAGTACTCCTTCAGAGCCGCAAGCACTCCTTCGTGAGTCCAAGTACTCCTTCAGAGCCGCAAGCACTCCTTCAGAGCCCAAGAACTCCTTCAGAGTCGCAAGCACTCCTTGAGCCCAAGAACTCCTTGAGCCCAAGTGTTCCTTCAGAGCCCAAGTACTTCTTGAGAGCCGCAAGCACTCCTTGAGCCCAAGTACTCCTTCAGAGCGCAAGTGCTCCTTCAGAGCCAAGTGTTCCTTCAGAGCCGCAAATGCTCCTTCAGAATCCAAGTGTTCCTTCAGAGCGACGAGCACTCCTTCTTTACCGCACTCGTTACCTGCCAGTATCGGCTTATCAGAGGACGGTACCTTCTTTACTGTTTTATTTATCGCTTTATTTCTTGCTGTTTATGCCACCCGAGGGTTGGCACCAATTTACTTCTTGTTTTTGCCGCTTTGAGGTTGGCACTTCATTCATTCTGATCGTTTTTGGTGGCATCCATTCACCCAAAAAGAAAAATCAAAAAAAAAAAAAAAAAAAAAAAAAGAAAAAAGAAGAAAATTCGGGTTTTTCCTAAGTAGACAAAATAGGTATAATTTCTGAATTCTTTATCTCTATTTTGCCTCGGAATATGTTTCTGCCAATTCATATTCCTTGTTAAAATCTAGATAAAGAGGGGCAGCTGTCATACCCCAATTTTGTCCGGCTTAGGTCAAAACCTTAATTTTCCCCAAAATAAATAACCAGAGGAGAAGAGAGCATCATGCATTGCATTTAGGGTTCTAAAAGTCATTTCAAAGCTTCTAAAATCATTTTTGAAGTTGGAATGCACTTCTTAAACAAATTAGGGTTTTTCAGTGCAAAAGGGCATTTTGGTCATTTTGCAAATAAAAGATAATTCCTCAAAACAAGTCATCCAACATGCATTTCAAGGTACTAGAGGTCACTCCTAGGGTGGAAAATCATTTTGAGGTGGAAATGTGTTTCGTGTAAAACTACTAGGTTTTTAGAGTGAAAGGGCACTTTGGTCATTTCACAATAAAAGCGGTCTTTTGTCCCAAATCCTTGGATAATCATCAATGATTTATTTGAGGATATTTGTGCCCCATTGTGATTATTTTTGCGCATAAACATTAAACCTTTTGGCCTAAAAACCTAGTTTTTGGATAGAAGGTAAAATGGTCTTTTCCTTTGAGGTGGGGTAAATAAATCAATTTTGGGATTGGTGAGATCATAAAATTCAGAGCCCAATCATTGAATCATGGATATAGCCCAAAATGGCATGAACTAGGAAGAATAATCTAGAAGGGAATATTCTACATCATTTGAATTTTGAAAGGATAAGGATAAGAACAATAGTACAATTTGCAATTCCACTCACTCTCTCACACTCCTTGCTGCGAAATAACAGCCCATAATCACCCCATTTCCATTTATTTTTATTGTTTGCAAATTGTGTTAAATCATGGCCATTCATTCAAGTGTGAAAAACAATCTTCACCCTTCATTTGAACCAAAATGGCACTTGTGTAATAAGCTTTATGGAAAAATACATTTTTGTCAATGAGCTTATCCTTCACCACCCTCCTTATGCTGCACACCCAGCCCTCTCTCTCTTCATTTTATTGCCCTTAATCCATGTGATAATGCATCTTGACCATTGATTCAATTTCTTTCTCAAATCCTAGTGGTTTACAAGAGATGCATTGTCACAAATACCCTTAAATTTTCACTTCATATAAAACCCAAAAATAGGAGACCTCACACACACACACTCTCATTTTTACCCTAGCTAGCACTCTTCCTCCTCTCCTCCCTCTCTTGGCCGAAATCAATCCCTCCTTCTCCTCCATTTTCTTTTCAAGTTTCATCCACCAAATCACCTCAAATCCACTCCATATTCATATATCCTTTTCTTTTCACCCTTGATTCCATTTTTACATCACTAAGGAGCTTGCTTCCCTCAAGTTTGCGTGACATTTGTTGGTGATTAGTGAAGATTATTGTTGATTTGTTCTTGATCTCCATTTTCCACTTTTTGCTAGTTATCTCTTGAGGTAAGCTTGTTATCTTGTGCATTTTTAATTTTTTAGCATGTGAAACTCTCTCCTACTCCTCTTTCCTCTCTAAGAGGCTTAGAGGGTTCATTTCAAACACTATGTCAAGGACATTGGGAGCCTTGGGTGTTTGAAGTGAACCCTTGGCCTTGATGAGAGGGTTCTTGTGTTTTCAACCATGTTTTTGCATTTTTCACACTCATTTTGTCACCTTCTCATGAATAAAGAATTTTCATGTGATATATGCATCTCATTGTTCATGTCATAACTTGCAAGTTTGAATTTTGTTTTGATCTTGAGGGATGTAGGAGGTTCGGTTTTGAGCTCTAAAATTTAGGGTTTTGTTGCTTTCTTTTCTCTTTTTGATTTATGTAAATAAAATGCTTGATGTGTATGATTTGCATGATTTGTTCTATGTGTTGATTATGAGTTTTAGCATGAAATAAATTGATGATTTGTTCTTGACATGGTTTCGCCTAGAGCTCCATTTTGTGCATATTTTTGTGCTTGAATTGTGTTGCTTGATCTTGTGTAGATAGTGGCAATTGTGTTAGTGTGTTTTTAACCTTTTACCATTCACTTATTTTTCACTTTACCATTCATTAACCTTTTACTAAAACTCAAAAATATTTTACCATTTACTTTTTACATTTTTACTTTACCATCTCATTAAATAATTACCATTCACCTCATGCATTTTTACTTTACCATCTCATTAAATAATTACCATTCACCTCATGCCTTTTACTTTACCATCTCATTAAGTAATTACCATTCACCTCATGCATTTTTACTTTACCATTCACTAACTTTTTACTAAAAGTTTTACCACTTACCAATTTGCAAAAATACCCAAAACATTTTCTCACTTGCATTTCCCACTTTCTATATTCATAAAATAAACCCCAAAACATTTTTACCACTTTCAAAACAAAAACATTTCATCTCATTTCCTAAACACTAAAAACCCAAAAACATTTTACCACTTTCTTACTTAAACCTTTTACCATTCCTTACCAAATTACTTTCACATTCATGCATCCTCATTCACACTTAGTCTATGTGACACTCTCATGCATCCTCATATGTTCACGTTCCTTGCTTCCTTTTATGTGCTAGTCATTCATTCACTTGTATGCTTTGCATCCATTCTTAAATGCTCATGCATCCCTTAACACCATGTCTTGCATTCAAACATGCATATTCATTCCTTGTATATTCATGCATTCACATGTTTGCCTAATCATGCATCCAATAATGCCATGCCTTGCATTCTATAATGCGCATTCATCCATTGTATACTCATGCATTCACATGCTTGCTCATTCATGCATCTTTGCTTACATGTTCAATCATTCAATTAGGAATATCCCATGCCTATCATTTAATTGTATCACTTGTCCATCATGCCATTCAAATGTCTTGATTTAATTGTGTGCAATCCCTTCCCTCATGCATGTGCTCTTATATGAAGACGTAAGTCTACTACTTGTGTAGCATAGAATCATTAAGACAATTGCACCTCTCTTACACACACTTGCACAATTACTTTTAGAACTTTGTCTTGCATCGTTGACAATTGATTCCCTTAATTGTATGGGCATGCTTAATCTTAATTGATGATCAATGTGTTCTTGTTTGCTTGATTAATTGAACATGTTTGAACTTCATTCATTCATCTTTCATTTGGTTATGGGATTAGAGTTGATTGAAATGTTCTACTTGTTTTCAAGAAATCTTTTCCAAATCAAACTTCTTTTCTAAACTAGTTTTCAAACCAAAAATCAAATGCTTGTTCAATAAAAATCCTAAAGGCATTTTCTTAAATAAATCATTAGCCATCACTCGAAGCCTTTGCTTGTTTGATCGCTAATGAGGAGTTATTAGTGGTAGTCACTCGAAGCCTTTGCTTGTTTGGCTATCATGAAAGCTCCCACACCTTAATCAAACATCAACTAATCCAAATTTCAAAATAACACGAGTTGTTAGTGATAATCATCACCGATGCTCGCCTTTTTCAAAACAATTTCAAAAAATAATACAACGTTGTCGCTTGTAATCACTCGAAGCCGTTGCTTGTTTGATTACTGGCTCCAACCCTTTTTTCGAGTTAATATTGAATGCCACTCGAAGCCTTTGCTTGTTTGGTGTTTGCGAACACTCGAGTCTTATTTCAAAACTTCAAAACTCAATCTCAAAAGCCGTTTTCACACGCAAAAGCGAGAACTACGTTGCTTTGATCCTCGGCGGTGAGGGTACGTAGGACCGGGTTCATGTCCGTCAAGCATACCTTTAAAAACCCATAAAAACAAGAACTACGTTGCTTTGATCCTCGCCCGGTGAGGGTACGTAGGACCGGTTTCTGCCCGTCAAGCACGCTTTTCAAAAATCTTTGTCTTGTTCCGCTTTTCAAAGATACCAAAACACACCTTTTTCCCGTTTTCAATAAAGTGATTTCTCAAAAAGAAAAGAAAAATAAATAGAACAATGTATTTCAAATCAAACATTTCAAAACCACATCAAATTAATGGTTCCCTTTCGGTAGAAAAGGGCGCGTGGGTGCTAATACCTTCCCATGCGCAACCGACCCCCGAACCTACATCTCTAAGTTTTGAAAGACCACCCGCTTTCAAAAAGGTTTTTCAATGTTTTCCTAAATAAATATTGGTGGCGGCTCTACTGATTTTCACGTTGTCAAACTGAAAAGTCCCAAACCGGATTTTTCGGGGCCCAACAGCAGTTCAGGAAGAAGCCCATGGCGGTCTGCGCTTCTCTCTGCATGGGGGTAGATAAAATGATGGCGGAGCTGGTGGTCGAAGCTGAAGGTAATTTTATTTTCTTAGTCTGTTGTACTTTTATGTTTGCTCGACCGACTAACCATCCATCGATCTTCATTTGCAGGAGCTCGGGCTGAAAAGGAGAAGGCCTTGGCTGTGGCGCAGCAAAGGTATGACAAGCTCGCCCAGTCTAAAAAGGAGGCTCTTAAACGGGGAGAGGACGACCGAGCTAAGCTCTCCAAGAGGAACAAGGAGCTTGCGTTGGTCAGGTCGCAACTCTGAAGACTGATCTTGAAGCCCTGGAGAAGAAGGAAGCCGACTGGGGGGCCGAGAAGGCCGAGCTGGAGGCAAAAATCCAACTGGTAGCCCAGGCCGGTAGGGAGGCAGCAATCGAGCAGTTCTACAATGCTCTCGCCCAGGCGCGGGCTCTGAATCCGGACTTGAACATCAATTTTGATGAAAAGATGATAAAGCCCGCCCATTACGTTGCAGACAACAGGATCGTGCTGCCCGAGCAAGTTGATGAACAGGGTAACATTGTTCGTCCTGCCACGATTCTCTTTTGAAGCCCGCCTGCGAGCGGAGTAACCTTTGTAACAGTTTAACTTGCCTTCGGGCACAAAAATTTAAATGCTGCCTTCGAGCAGTCGGATATTTGGGGCGCTCGGTTTCGACCGGGCGTCTCTATTTTGTAATGACAATTTTAACTTGTCTTTTATTCTGTTTTTCTTGAATTTGTATCGTTACGTCTACGCGCCTTATATGTTTATTTTTCTCTAAGTCTTCGAGTTTTTAGGCCGCTCGAAAATCGTTTTGTGCTTATTTCGAAAGCATTCGTTCATGATAAGTCATAATATCCCAACGGGGCTTTGGATCGCTCAGCGACCTTCGATTGGGCCATTTCGATGGCACTTATTGGGACCATTTCGATGGTCGCTCGAGGTAGGTCGTTTTGACGGCCTAGTATGATGGATTATTACTTAACCCTTGGGCCATTTCGATGGCACTCGGTTGGGCCACTTCGGTGGCACTCGCTTGGGACCATTTCGATGGTCGCTCGATTTAGATCGTTTCGACGATCTAAGGTTTACGGGTTTTCTAACCCTTAGGCCATCTCGATGGCGCTCGGTTGGGACCATTTCGATGGTCGCTCGATTTGGGCCATTTCGATGACCCACTTTCATTCGACAAATCTTCGATCGCTCTTTTGCCACGAGCATGTATGAGCGACCGGGCATACATTCTTGCGAGAAAGTAAAGAACAAAGCATATTTCAAAGGTCAGGCCTCTGTAAAAAACCCAGTGGGAAAAAGAGCGCCTGCTTGTCTTTCATTAATAATCTCGGTCGGTCATTCATTACATTTAAACATAATATTTTCTAAGTTTCTCTGCATTCCATGTTCTGGGGATAGTCGCCCCACTCATGGTTTCCAGCTCGTATGCCCCCTTGCCAGTCTTCTTGGTGACTCGATACGGACCTTCCCAATTTGGTGCCAGTTTCCCTTGGCGTGCATTCTTGTTTCCTACGTCGGCCCGTCTTAGGACGAGCTGACCGACCGTAAAGTCTCTCTTTTGCACGCGAGTATTGTATCTGGCTGCGACCTTCTGTTTGATCAATTGCTCTCTTAGTGACGGCAGGTGCGCAGCTTCTTCAATTAGGTCCAATTCTTCTCGAATAGCTCGGTCGTTGTCAACCACTGTAGGGGGATTTGAGGTTCTCCAATTTAGTTCGCCCATTTCTATGGGTATCACAAAGACGCCCCATAGACCGATCGAAGGCGACTCCGATCGATGAATGAGGAGTCGCCCTGTAGGCCCAAAGAACGGATGCGCACTCTCGACCCAGTTCCTTTTCGCTTCATCGAAGTCTTCGCTTCAAACCTCGTAGGATAACTCGTGTTGCCGCTTCAGCTTGGCCGTTTGTCTGTGGATGTTCGACCGAGGTGAAACGCTGTTTCACCCCTAATTCGGCCAACATTTCTCTGAACCTTTTGTCCGCGAACTGGGTGCCGTTGTCGGCTATCGATTCTTTGAGGATCCCGGCGGGCTAGCACACACCGTCCGAAGAACTTGCTGACCTTGGCCGACGTGATTGTTGCGAGAGGCTCGGCCTCGATCCACTTTGTAAAATAGTCTCATCGCCACGATCAAGAACTTGAGGCGGCTCGGAGCAGTGGAAACGGGCCTAGCAGATCCATGCCCCACCAGGCGAACGACCAAGGTGAGACAAGACTTTGTAACTCTGTGGAAGGTGCAATGTGGACATCAGCATGTACTTGGCATTTCTTGCATTTCTGAACGAGCTTCTTGGCGTCCTCGTCCATGGTCGGCCAATAATAGCCGGCCCTAAGAGCCTTCTTAGCTATGGAACGAGCGCCTTGGTGACTTCCACAAACACCTTCATGAAGGTCCCTCAACACATGGTCGGCTTCGACCGACGTAAGACACCTTAACAATGGGGATGAGAATCCTCTTCTGTATAATTTCCCTTCTATTACCGAATATTTGGTCGCCCTGAGCCTGACCAATTTCGCCTGCTTCTGGTCGCTCGGTTCTTCCCCTTCAACGATGTACCTTAGGATAGGGGCGATCCAATCTGAATCAGAATTGACACAAAGAACGGCCAGCGACTGGCTTGGCTTGGTCGACACACTCGGCCGATTTAGCGTCTCCTGAATCAAACTTCTGTGATTTCCCGGAGTCTTGGTGCTTGCAAGCTTTGATAGAATATCCACCCGAACATTTTCGGTCCGAGGCACGTGTACCACTTTCGGTGGCCGAATCGCTGAGCTCTTTCTTACGGCTAGATAACTTTTCAACACGTCATCCTTGGCATCGTATAACTCTTTGATCTGCGAGACTACGAGTAAGGAATCTGATCTGAGCTCAACCCGGTCGACATTGAAATCTCTGGCGAGCTGCAGGCCAGCTATGCACGCCTCATATTCGGCCTGGTTGTTTGAGGTGTGGAACGCAAAGGTTAAAGAGACCTCCACAGCAAGGCCTTCTGAATTTTCTAATATTAGGCCTGCTCCACTTCCTTTGCTATTGGACGACCCATCCACATGTAGGATCCAGGTCGTTGCAGATTGATCTTCTGGGATTGGAGTCATTTCTACTATAAAGTCGGCCAACACCTGCGCTTTTGCGGCCGATCTGGACTCAAACTTGATCCCAAATTCACTGAGTTTCTCGCCCACTTTATCATTAAATCCGCCAGTCCGGCCGATGGAGGACTTGCCTGATTGGCTGATCGGTCCTTACCACGACCTGGTGGGCCACAAAGTAGGGTCTCAATCTTCTAGCAGCTATTAGGAGTGCAAGGGCAAACTTCTCTATTTTCTGGTATCTCAGCTCGGGCCCTTGATCGTACCTTGACCAATGAAGTGTTGAAGTAGTTGTAGTCCTGTTGACTGGGCCGGTCGTTGAATGAGTGAGAGGACTGGTCCTGGCTTCACGCGTTGAGCACCTCGGGTGGTACCTGCAATGACACTCCGACGATCTAGTGAGAGGTCGCTCGGGCAGATAGCACAAGGTTAGAGAACGTACCTGATGCCATGTGCGAATGGCGTATATATACTGCGAGGTCCGACCGTTTTGCGAAGTTTTCGGCCGGCGAGAATTGTGCTCCAAGCTGCGTGTTTGGGCCGATCGTGTTGGGCTGGGCCGCAGGCCCAGTTGCTGTTGGTAGTTCTCGTATTTGCTGATACACCCAGGAACAGGTACCACATGCTTTATACCCTTGGTGTTGGGTTGCATTCATGCATACATTCATGCGATTGGTGATGTTTATTGTTGATTATGAGTTGATGTGTCATAACTTGATGAGGTGTGTTTGTTGATTGAGCCGTGGTGTTCTAGTTGTTTTTCTCTAACATGATGTTTATCATACATCCTATTATATGTGTTAGAGACTCACCCTTCTGCTTTTTATGTTGCTTCTTATGTCGGCAACGTGCAGGTGATCCCGAGTGAAGGTTCTTCCTTCCTCAGTCTGGTTGTGGAGTCTTTCTCTGATATGTAGCACTAGGGGGACGAGTAGTCTATTAGTTGTTTTAACTTTGGTGATGTAAGAATTACTTAAAGAACCGGTGTTTTGAGGGCTCGCCCCATTGCAGTCGTGCTATGTATCACGCAATTATATTTATTAGTGAAAAGTATTGTTGACTAGATTAAAGTCATGTTTTGGTGAACGTAGCATTCCTTTGAGGATGTATTCTTTTTAAAAAGAAAAACGATTTTTGAACTCTGATTTTTAAATTAAATTACCGTTGAGAAAAGGGGGTGTTACAAGTTGGTATCAGAGCAGTTCGGTCTGTCCGGCCAAGTTTGTCCAGTCGTAGTGTCTCAGAGTCCCTTGTCGATCTCAAGCGAGAGACTTTGTTGTAGATTTTGTTTGGTTGCTTTTGCATCGTTGATTGTATCATTGAGATAGGTGAAATTAAAATAAGTAACTGATGGTTGTAGCATTGCTTGTAGTTGTTTGTGACTGTTGTTTGTATTATTGAGGTATGTGTGAGTAGAAGGGTTTTAACGACGTCAAAAGAGTGGAGTCGTGACGACGCCTTCGCACTTTAGACTGTGTTAAAAGTATCTTAGTGGTGTAAATTTGAAAAGACGTAGTTTTGTGACCTTAACTAATTGGTTGCGTGAGTAGGAGGGTGATCACCTGATAACTCATCCCCAATGAAAAGAGCGACAATAACTCGTGGTTATTATAAATTTTGGATATGTACTAATTTTAACTTGAATAATTGAGTGGTGTGTGCAAGTTTGGTTGACTCTTGATTTTTAGATAATTAAGTGTCTTATGGATGTTGTGTCTTTGATTTGGGGGTTAATAGTAGGGACATGTAAAGATAAGAATCGACACTTTGAGTTTGAAGTTCATGCAAAGTGATAAAGCATGCCTTTTTGGAAAGAGTTTAGAAATGCGGTTTCTGGGAAACCTGAGGTGGAATAATTGTTATTAAGAGTATGGTAGTCGAATAAGTACCTATATAGGATCTGGGTGGTCGTGTGTAACTTTGGTGATTAAAGGATTAGAATTCAGTACGGGGAATAGGATGCAGAGATGGGGAGAGCATTGTTCGTAGTTTGGATATAGATTGACGTAAGAGATGAGCATTAGTACTTTAAGTAATTGTTATATTGTAGTTCCCTAACGGTAGATTAATAGTGTTTGGATAATCGAGTGAGACTTTGGTGACCCTGAGAATAGAGTTTCGGTACAAGGTAAGGGCGTAGAGAGGTGTGTATGTCCTAGTGCTTAGTGAACAAGAAGGCGTTGTTGATAGTTGGGAGCAGGAATAAGATTGATGGAACTAATGTGTTCATGTAATTGATGAGATTTTCGAGGACGAAAATATTCTAAGTGGGGGAGAGTTGTAACGCCCCAAAAATAATTCAAGTATTTATTTAATTAAGTGGTATATTGGTTGGTTATATTAAAATAATCACTAGTGGAAAAAATGGATTTTACATCAGCAATTTATATCGGTTCAAATACTAACAGATATGAAAAAGGAGGCGGTGACATTTTTGAAATTATGATTACATTTTTCATATCGGTCGAAGAACTAACAGATATGGAAAAGGAGGCGGTGGCATTTTTGAAATTATGATTACAATATTAATATCGGGTTAGGGTATAACCGATATTGAAAACCCAAAAATTTTAGGTCTTCCCAGTTCGCGCTTCTAACTCTGCCAAATCCTACTCATCTGCGAGAAGAGAAGAGAAGCCACTGAAACCCTAACCCACATGAGCCACCGTGAGAAAAGAGTTGCTGCGCCGTAGCTAGAAAAAGAGGCACGATCATTTTTCGCCTCTAAGGGTTTCATTCTTTGCTGTGTTAGGGTTTCGTTTCTTTGCATTTCATAGGAGAACAAATCGATCTCGGTATTTCACTTCTCTCTTTCTTCTCTCGGGAGGTTTTCTTGTTCCCTTTCATGGTGTTGCGATTTACCCCCTCTGTGAGGTTTTCTTGTTCCCTTTCTTTTTCTTCTCTTTAACCACATACAGATTGGTTGTTGAAAAAAGTATAGACTTGTTGCCTTTCATGGAGGAATGAAGTTAAATATGGGCGTAAATATCAAGCCTCAAAACCCGTTGATCGCGTGATCTGGAACCCTAGCCTTGAAACCCACTGAAAACCCACTGAAAACGAAGGAGAAAGCGGCGGCGAAGAAGGAAGAAGAAGAGAACGACGGTGGTGAAGAGGAAAGGAGAGGAACGACGGCGAAGAGGAAGCGATTACGAAAATGTATGTGCGTTTTCTTACTAAGCTCGGTATGTGCGTTTTAACTCGAATCCTCTCTCACTTATCTTTTTCAATTTGATTTTATGGTGATATTTGTAAATTAATATAGGATCTGGAATTTCCAAAATGTTGACTGTTTTTGGTTTTGCTTTTTTCAGCATCGCCCACATAATAATCGGGGACACTGATTTAATTTTTCAGTTTTGGAATTCTGATTTTACCATTAACATTTAATCAGTGAAACCTAGAATTGATTACACTCTTCTTAAAGTTGTTGGTGGAAGCTTTGACGGCACTTCCAGGCATTTCGGATATGATTGATGTAAGTTCTATTTTGTGAGTTTCCTATTCCCCATTAACTAGTTTTGAGCTAATACTTATTGATGCTACCATTTCATAGGATCTCGTGAACTCAATTATTCTTGATATCTTCGTGCAATGGCCTCATAGAATTATTGTTCCTCTTGGTGGTATTCTGTTGATACTAGGTAATGTGAATTTTATTATATTTCTTCCTTAATGCAGATCAAAGCATATCTAGTTACGTAACTATATCCGGTAATCAATATTTTAAATTGAGTTTGAAACATTTTTGTTAAGTATTCCTTAAGAAAAGTTCTTCTGTTTCAACTTTTTCGTTTCCTCTGCTCTCCCCCTTGAAAGAAAGAAAACATGTTGGGATTTGGGAAGATGCCAATTTCAGTCAGTGTTAGTGCTCAAACTTTTCAAATTGCTTAAGCACCTTTCTTTTTTGCAGTGAACTGGAGCTTAAACCCCAGGGAAATCTTAAAGTGACTATAATAAAAGCAAATGATTTAAAGAATAAGGAAATGAGACAATGATGATTTCATCCATATGCATTATCTGTTGTTTAAAACTATTAAGAACTCTGGTGAGTCTAATTGGGATTCAATAATCCTTAAACTTGTTCTTTCTTTTTTGATTCTAGTCTTATTATATTAAATGGAGCTATGTTTTGTGCTGTACTAGAATCTGAATGAAAGCTTGTGTTTGTTTGGAAAGGAAATGATCATGTTTGTAGAGTTCTCAAACTAACAAGAAAGGGGGTGGGATGGGGTGGGGGGTTAATGCCCTTGAGTGCCTCAATCTACTATTGCAGTTGTCTAATTCTAATGATGGTGACATAGCCATTTCAAGGTTGCAGCAAAGAACACAACAAGGTTCATCATATTAAATGCCTTATCTTTATATAATGCAGGGAAAATGTAGCTAACACAATAACTCCTAGGGAGACAACAAACAACAACACACAATTGCAGAAATCTTCCACTGTTGATCAACTCAGCAAAGACACAGGCATCCAGATTGCCCATGACGTTGCCAATCACTCAACAGAATCCACACAAAACTCTATATCACCGACTAGAGAGAAAGATTATCCAAGTTCAGATATCACTTACCAAGAAACATGTTTTGAGGCTAAGCGTAACGAGTCGCAGGAAAGTTCTGAGGAAACTACATCGATGACTGATTCAAAGCTCAATGAGAAAGCAGAAAATGTAGAGACCAGCAACCAACAACAGTATGCTATAGCTGAAATAATAGATGTTGTTTCAAGCAGAGTTTTTCATTACATGCTATAGCTGAAATTGAGTATAATTTGAGATCTTTGTATTTTTATATAAATATTGTATTTGTTGTGATTTTGTTGTTTGCTGTATATCCAATTGAGGAGTTTTTTATTTATTTTTTTAAAAAAAAAAAGACTTTTCATATCGGTTCCTTTAAATAACCGATATAAAAAGTGATTTTCAATATCGGTTCAACTAAGAAACCGATAAAAAAAAGCGTTTTATAGGTTTAAAAACTGACTTTCCATAACGGTTCTACTGGGAACCGATATAAAAAACATTTTCCATATCGGTTCTTTAACCGATATAGAAAGCGCACATTTTTAATATCCTTTATCTATATCGGTTCTGAATCGATATGAAAAGCCTTTTTTAACCGATATAAAAAGCCTTTTTTCTAGTAGTGAATGATAGGGTATTTGATTTAAATGAGGAGTGGTGGTTGGTAAAAAGTGAGTAGTAATTTAATTAAAAGAGGGAGTAGTGCAAGTAATGGAGGAGGTGTAAATAGATGCCCATGATAGCTAGCCCCATATCCATGATATAAGTTAGGTGTCGATGGTGAGAGAGTTCATTTGCAACCAATTACAAAGAAAAGTCAAGAGTAAAGTAAGAGAGTAGAGAGAGAGAGAGAGGTGTGATAGCCTTAAGGAGGAGAAGAGAAGATCTTGGCGTGGAGAGTTCAAGCAAGGAAGAGAAGCTTGATTGTTGGTGATGGTTGGTGATTCTTGGTGAGAGAGTCTTTGGTGTTCTTCATTAAGGTAAAGGGCTCTCTTTCACCTATAATAGAGTATATGATGAGTGTTATGTATGGGTTAGACTCTAGGATGATTGTTGAATTGATTGTGTTGTTGATTGTGTGATTGATGTTGTGGTTGAGTCAATTTGGTGAAATTGTGATGTGTGTACGTGTTGTTGATGGTTGGTCATACGAAAGACATAGAAAAGAAAATGGGTTTGAGGAACCCCCAGCGCAAGTGGCGTCATTTTTGGTGTTGTCACCTTAGTAGTTATTTGATGTGTGTTGGACAATATTCGAATGAATATGTGTTGTAGTAATTGTGGGTTAAGTTTGATCATAGTATGAGAATCAAAGAAAAGAGGGAAGATGAGGGCTAGGCGTCAGGCGCCATTCAAGTGAAGTATTACTGTGTGCCGAGAAGGGTAGGTGCGTTGTAGGATGTGTGCGTCGAAGGATGTGTGCGTCGAAGGTGTGTGCGTTGAAGGTGTGTGCGTCGAAGGATAGTGAGTCAAAGTATGTATGTGTCGAAGTGTAGTACCAAGGTGAGTGGTGGTTAAGTGAAGAGTATAAGCAGAGGTAGTGCAACCGAGGTGAGTGATGGTGAAGTGAGGAGCGTGGCAAGGTAGTGTAATCGAGGTGTAGTGTATCTAAGTCGAAGTGAAGCTGTCGGGTGTAGTGTATCTAAGTCGAAGTGAAGCTGTCGAGGTGTAGTGTATCTAAGTCGAAGTGAAGCTGTCGAGGTGTAATATATCTAAGTCGAAGTGAAGTTGTCGAGGTGTAGTGTATCTAAGTCGAAGTGAAGATGTCTAGGTGTAGTGTATCTAAGTCGAAGTGTAGTGGTCGAGGTGTAGTGTATATAAGCCGAAGTGTAGTTGTCGAGGTATAGTGTATATATACCGAGGTGTATGTGGTGAGGTGTAGATGTATCGAAGTGTAAGTGTCGACGTGTAGTGGGTCGAAGTATATGGAAGTCAACGTGTAGATGTGTCGAGGTGTATGTGTTGAGGTGTAGATGTATCGGAGTGTAAGTGTCGTCGTAGAGGCGTGACGAAGTGTAAGTGTATGGGAGTCGACGTATAGTTCTTAGAAGTGTAGAGTATGTATACAGGAAGTGTAGTTCTTAGAAGTGAGGTGTATGTATGTCGAATCTAGTATTGTCGAGGTATGGATGTAATGCAGTGAAGTGTAGGTATGTCGAATCTAGTATTGTCGAGGTACGGATGTAATGAAGTGAAGTGTAAGTATGTCGAATCTAGTATTGTTGAGGTATGGATGTAATGAAGTGAAGTGTAGGTCTGTCGAATCTAGTGTTGCCGAACTGTAGATGTATTGAAGTGTAGTGTATGTATGCTGAAGTGTAGTTGTCGAGGTATAGTGTATATCTACCGAGGTATGGATGTACCGAGGTGTAGTGTATGTATGACGAAGCTAGTGTTGTCAAGGTGTAGGAGTACCGAAGTGTAGTGTTGTAGTGGTGACGAAGTGTAGGTGTCGACGTGTAGGTGTCGAAGTGTGGATGTGAAGCAGCGTGGTGTGACAAAGGGTAGTGTATGTGTGCCGAGGTTCAGTGTGAGTGTCTCGAGGTGCTGTTTTGATGTCAGTGTAGCGCAAGTTGCTACCAGGCGCAGTTTTGGGTGCTGTTTGACGCCGAGTGCGTCTAAGTTGCTGAATGGTGAAGCCGGTTTAGTCATTAGGTGACGTTTGGTCCTTAGGTGACGTTGATCCTTAGGTGACGTTTTGGTCCCTATGTGGCGATGAGTTTGACGTTAGCCATAGAGCTATTGATTTTGGTGTCGATATGTCTGATGAGTTGATGTTAGCCATAGCGCTAGTGATCGATGTGTTGATGATCAGCCATAGCGCCAGTGACCGATGTGTTGATGTTAGCCATAGCGCTAGTGACCGATGGGTTTGACGTTAGCCATAGAGCTATTGATTTTGGTGTCGACGTGTCTGGTGAGTTTGATGTTAGCCCTAGAGCTAGTGACCGATGTGTTGATGTTAGCCATAGAGCTATTGATGATGTCTAGGTGAATTAGACGGCGGTGTAATGACGGTGTAATGATGGTGTTACGACGGTGGTAAATCCGATGGCGGTGTCAATTCATACATGATGTGATTGTTTGTGGTTGATGCATTGTTCATGGAGCCACATGCCTCATATGCATCAAAAAGCAGCGGATATGGGCTTGGCCATTATATCAACAACACGATGGATATGGGCTTGGCCATTATATCAAAATGAGCGAATATGGGCTTGGCCATTATATCAACACGATGGATCGTCACTAACAATCAAGCGGCAGCGGCGCGAGTGACTATTGATGACAACCGGTTTTTATTTTGATTATTTAAAAGGTTTTCGCAATTGAAGGGGAGCGTTTGTGAAGACCAAACAACAACGGTTTAGAGTGGCCACACTATTAGCTCCCACGGGAATGAAATTATCACCCACAATCAAACGGCAACGGCGCGAGTGATCATCAATGACAATTAGTTTTGATTTTGATGTTTTTAAGATTTGTTTTTGAAAAGCGTTTCGTTGGTTTGATTTGGAGAAAATGTTTTGATAACTTGAAAACAAGAGTTCGCAATTGGATTGAGTGTTCGTGATGACCAAACAACAACGGTTTAGAGTGGTCATACTACTAACTCTTTTGAAAATGAAATTATCATTAACAACCAAACGGCATCGGCGCGAGTGATCATTAATGATAATTGGTTCTTACTTTAGGTCATCAAAAGGGTTTTCGCAATTGAATTGATTTTTAGTTTGTGAGATGGTTTTTTGATGTTTGAAAGTGTTCTTGGTTATGAAGAAGATTTGAAATTGTAATTGTTACTAACGAGTAACAAGTTGTTGTATAATTTGAATGCGACATGGTTTTGAGGTGTTACTAACGAATAACAAAGGTTTTGAACTTTGAAGTCGGATTACAAAGTCAATGTGATCATCAAAACAAGCAAGCAAATTGTGAACACCAATTCAATACTTAATCATATGACAAGCACAAAAACAAGCATACATGAATAAGAACACATGTGCATCAAGACTAGAGTGAGTCTATCCTACACAAACTCCAAGAATCAACACCACAATTTCAAGTGAGGGTGCATCAAGGTTAGGACAACCTATCCTTTGCAAAACCTACACAAACCCTAAATTACATCTACACAAACCTTTCAAGGTGAATGCCATCATAGGCCAAATTGGCCTTCAAGCCTTCGCACAAGGAAACCTAAATTTGCGTTTTCATAGTCATTTAAGAATTAAAAAAAAAAGGAGATTGAATCCTTTCTAAGTAATCCTCCTCACTTAAATCAAGGTGCACTAGGCACAAGTGAGAGTCACTTTACCAATCATCAACCTAAGACAACTTATAAAGTAATTCATAAGAAAAAGCAATCTCATAAACTAAAAGGAGGATTGAATCACCTAGAGCAATCTTCATCACTTAGAGCAAAGTGCACTAGGCACAAGTGAGAATCTCTTTGCCTATCATCAATTTGAACAACACCTAAACTAAAAAGGGCTGAATCATATAGAACAAATCCTCATCACTTTAAGCAAGGTGCACTAGGCACAAGTGAGAGTCATATTTCCTATCATCAACTTAAAATGACAAGCAAGCATATAAACTAAAAAAAAGTGTTGAATCACATAGAGCAATCCTCATCACTTTAAGCAATGTGCACTAGGCACAAGTGAGAGTCATATTGTCTATCATCAACTTAAAATAATAAGCAAACATAACATAAAACCCTATTTATTCACAATATGCGAACCAAATATAACCAAAACCCATTTATTTTTGAAATCAAGTGGGATAACATAAGGAACCAAACTAGATGACACTTTTGGGGTAAAGGTTCATGTGATTAGGCAAAGAAATGCACAAAACAAACATAAAACCTATTTTTCTATGAGTATGCGAAATATATCATGTCATAAAACAACATTTTATTTAATGGAATGCAAGGATTAAGATCAAATCAACACAAATCAACAATCATTCAAGGGTGAGAAGCATCATAAGCACCCAAGCCTCCCTAAGTGCTTGTCAAAATGCTTATGACACTTCTCACCAACAACAATCAACAATATGAGAATATGAAGATGATAGGATGAATGATTTTTATATTTTTGAGGAAAGACTCAAATATGATGCAAGGTTTTAAGGATTACCTTAGCTCTAAGCTAGAAAGTGAAATGAGAAGATGAAACTAGACACAAGTCAACAAAACTCCAATGTTCTTCAAAGAAGTACCCACTTGATGATGATGCTTGAACTTTGAATGAGAAATGGAGAGAGTATGTGAAAAAGGGATGCAAATGAGGTGAGTTGTGTGTTAGGGTTTTTTAGTGTAGGAGAAATGGGAAGGTTGATTTGAGATGAAAGAAAAAACAAGATGAAGTGAGGGAGAGGAGTGAGGCTACGGTCTTGGGTGAGGTGGGAGGAGAAGAATGAGTTGTTCTTATTGAATTACAATGGGAGGATGTGTGAAGGAAGCAAAAGAAATGTTGTGTATTGAATGTTATTGGATTCAAAGGTGTGTTTGTCCAAAGAAATGGAGAAAGGCTTTTTGATGTGCACTTGATGTGGGCTGATGTGAGGATTGGCGTGGAGCATGAGGATGGAGTGAGGAGGTTGTTTGCTTGTAAAATTAGTGCTTACTTTAGCCAAAAAGGAGAAAAGCAAAAGCACCTAAAAAGGAATTAACCCTAATTCTAAAAATACAATAAACATCCAATATTATTTTGTTATTCATTTTTTTATTTTGATTTAAGATTTCTATTTTTGATTATACATATTTTTGAGCCTTTTTGAAAGCGAGAAAAATACCGTTATAATTGACCAAAATACCCTTTTTGACTCTAAAACCCTAATTTGCCGAAAAATGCGTTCCAACCCTAAAAATGATTTCAAGAACCTTGGAATGCCTTCTAGGATCCGAAATGCAGTGCATAAGGCTCTTCACTCTTCAATTTATTTATTTTTTGTGGAAAATTAGGGTTTTGACCTAAGCCGGACAAAATTGGGGTATGACAGGCGCGCAACAAGTGCCATAACTAGCGCACGATTAGGAATAATGTGCGAGCACAACAAACATATTTTTGAGCCTTCTTTCAACTACGAGAAGAATACTGTTAGAGCCTCGCATTTGCGAAAAGACAATTTTTATTTTGAATTAGTCGGACAAAATTGGGGTATGACAGTGGTTAGGATAAAACATCGTTTATTTAGCTCAGAATTGTATTTGACGTACAAATTTAAATTATATTTTGATACTAATTAAAAAAATTATAAGCTAAATAAATTATGGAGTTGAATTTTTTTGGAATTTAAGTAAATATTTGAACAAGATGGAAAAGATTTATTTGATGATTAAATATAAGTGTCTAGGTAATTTGGTTCATTGGCAATGGTTGGTTTATATAGGACATGTAGTCTTCATTATTTGTTTATGCAGAGTTTTTGATTTATTTAAAAAAAACCGGAATGAGAATTTATTTTTAAAGCGGCTCGGAAGCGGCGGTGAGTTGCGCGATAGGTTATTAGAGTTGCAAGCGTTATTTGTTAAGTAGTGTCAATATAGTCTAACGGTATGCATGTGGTGTAAAAAATTTATCAACGGCTAGTAGAAGTGATTCGCACTATACGTGTTGACGTAATTGCCAATCTAACTACAATATAAGGCAATTTATTGTAAGTAATAACAATATAACGCATACTTGATTATTCATAATTAACATTAAATTTATTATAAGTAGTGACAACAATAGTTTAAGGGTAATTTTTAAGTTAAAAATTATTTAAGGTTAAAAAATGATAGAGTATATTTATTTTAAGAGTAATGATATTTTGACAAAAAAATTAAGACAAATATAGTCAAAAACCAATTAACCAACTGGACAAATTGGTCCTTCACACTATGTGAGTTGAGATTATACGACAAGTTGTGATTCTAGGGTATATGACAAGTGGTTTTTCGCACCGGCGTAGTTAAGCTTGAACAAACAACTTGGTTAACCATCACCGCCAACTTCTACATTCACAATGACTTAGCTAACCGTCACGGACTACTTAATCCTTGAGAATGAGTTAGTTAGCCTTCAAGGGACTACTTGATCCTTCACAATGACTTACTCTAGGGTTTTGTAGGACTAATTGGTCCTTCTCAATCGATATACTCTAGGTTTCATAGGACAACTTGGTCATTCTTAGTGACTTACTCTAGGGTTTCACGGACTTGTCAAATATCCTTCATTGATCCTTGACAATGACTTACTTAGTCGTGGTGGAACTAAATGATCCTTTATAGTAACTTACATATTGACTTACTCTAGGGGTTCACCTTACAACTTGGTCCTTTTTAGTGAGTTGCTCTAGGGTTTAACTAGAACAAGTTGGTCCTTCATAGTAACTTACCCTAGGGTTTCACCGGACTAGATGCTCTTAGTTAGTGACTGACTCTAGGGTTTCACCGGACTACTTGGTCTTTCTCTATGTGTTGATTTGGTTAACCGGACTACTTGTTCCTTGTTAGTGACTTACTTTAGGGTTTCACTGGACTACTTGGTCCTCCTTAGTCACTTAGGATTTCACGACACTAGTTGGTCCTAAACCCTTATTGACTTACTTGGGGCTTTCACAAGACTACATGCTCGTTGTTAGTTACTAACTCTAGCCATTTCACCATACTAGGTGGTCGTCCTTATTTATGTACTCTAGGGTTTCACCGGACTACTTGGTCCTTCTTCCTGACTTTACCCTAGGGTTTCACCGGACAACCCGGTCCTTCTTACTGACTTACTATAGGGTTTCACTGGACTAGTTGGTCCTTCTTACTTACTAACTCTAGGGTTTCACCGGACTACTTGGTCCTTCTTGCTGACTTACTTACTATAGGGTTTCACAGGACTACTTGTTTCTTCTGATTTTGTACTTTGGTTCACCGGACTTGTCAAGTATCCTTCATTGCTCCTTCAAAATGACTTACTTAGTCGTGATGGGACTAAATGATTCTATATAGTAACTTACATAGTGACCTACTATAGGATTTCATCGGACTACTTTGTCCTTCTTACTGACTTACCCTAGGGTTTCATCGGACAACTTGGTCCTTCTTGCGACTTACCCTAGGGTTTCACTAGGACAACTTGGTCCTTCTTACTGACTAACTCTAGGGTTTCACCGGACTACTCGGTCCTTCTTACTGACTTACTATAGTGTTTCACCGGACTACTTGGTCCTTCTTACTGAGTTACTATAGGGTTTCACCGGACTACTTTCATCGTTCCTAATGACTTAGTCCATGTTTCACATAGGAGTACTTCGTCCTCATTACTAAGTTATCTAAGTAAATTTAGTGAAATAGTAGAAATATTAAGTTAGTAGTTTTTCTCATCCAAATACTGTATTATTTAAATGTTTACTTTGAATTATATCAGAATTTATAAATAGGTCTTGAAAGTGAACATTTAAATAAATTATCAGTTGGTGTCTTTATTTTTTCAAATCCATGAACTTTAAATAAATTAGGTGTTTAAATTTTTATATATTTTTAAATTCAGTCCCTAAATGCAAGGACAAAATTACAAATTATTTAAAAGTTAAAGACGTAATTATAATTTTCAATTGTTAACAAGCGAGGACGTCATTTCAAAATTATAACAAGTTTAACGATCCAACTCCTTTCTTAGCGACTAAATCTAAATGAATGGAAATTAAGTCAATTATATTGGTAAACTTCATTTACAAAATTTTACTATTCACCAACGCATCCAATTTCTTCCATCGTTCCCGCCATTACAATAACAAGCAAACACCACACCGACACATTGCGGTCAAAAGGTCAAAATATAATTACATTAAAGACAGTAATGTGACATTGCAGTCAAAAGGTCGCTTTCCCATACTAGGAAAGATTCTCAATTTTCCCAAAAGGGACACCTCCCTTGGGTACTATATTGTGGTCAAAAGCAAAATGTACAATGTTTTCCTAATTTTCAAGGTTTAAAGTCATTTGTTTGTTTTTGGGAGAGGCAGATAAGTACAAGTCCTACTTTCAATAATTTTGTTGAACATCCCACGGTTATTAAAGACTCATGTACCTAGTTCGGTCATAATGATACTATGTTAGTTAAAGGCGGACTTGCGTCTAGAGAAGGGTAGCTCACTTGATTGAGTGAAAGGGACATAGTTGGTGCAAAACGTTGGCGTCTGGGGTTCGAACCCCACTCCCTTCCCCTTTAACAACTAATACAGTAATTACTAACCACTTTGCCTATCTAAAAAAAATGGCAGCAAAATTAAAGGTTAGGTTAACCTACTCATGTACTATCTTTCTGGTTGGGTTCTAAATGAGTTGGAACCGTAGTTAGTTTCAACGAGATTGTTTTTGACTCTTTATTTTTGATTTTTGATCTGGTTGAGTTTTTGTCTTTAGTAGATGTCATTCAATGTGTCTTGAGTTGTTATGCGATGTGTCTTCAATTATTTTTGTAATTATGCGCATTAAAAATCATGTTTTTCTTCCTTTATCAGAAAGGTGATCGTCAAATGTGCTTTTATACCATGTAAGCTATCTGCTACAAGCTAGTAAATTTGTCTTCCCAAACAGATCCTAATTCACAACTACTATTGAATGCCACGGAGAGCCACAATTTTTTATGACAACAAAGAGTCACAATTTTTTATGACAAAA
Source organism: Oxytropis ochrocephala (assembly GCA_020916435.1). Classification (NCBI taxonomy): domain Eukaryota; kingdom Viridiplantae; phylum Streptophyta; class Magnoliopsida; order Fabales; family Fabaceae; genus Oxytropis; species Oxytropis ochrocephala. The sequence goes on from CM037090.1 coordinate 84,606,532, forward strand.
TTTACGTTGGATGCCCCTGCTTGTATTAAAATTATCATGATTGACGTGAACTAGACTTTAGAGTCCATGAGGCTTTTATACCATATGCTATTACACGTTGTTTACGATAAAATAATTAAATTAATATTCAAACAAATAAAATCGAATAAAATAAAAACTATTTTTATATAACCAATTTCTTAGGTTCGAATCCAATCTTTAACATGTAGTAATGTTAAATTTCTTGAGAGAGAATTTTGCCGTCCATTGTGGTCCTACCCGACTCAACAGATTAGTCTTTTCTTTGGTTACATAAAAATTTGGTGTGAGGTGATGGCGCCCCAATCCAAAGCAGAAAGACCTTTGGGCTCGTAACCACTTACGAAAATAATTATATTTACCCCACTCCAAAGAAACTAATAGAGAGTTGAACCTAAAACCTCTCGTATACAACTCCTCCATTAGGCCAATCCTTTGGGCGAGTCTAGCTAATTTTGCTAAAGTGTGTTTTGATACCACAATAGATAGAGCTAGTAGACAAAACTCCCTACGTGTTAATGTGGTTCTTTTGAAAAGAATATACTCTTTGTGTGTTGGGGTTAAAAGAATATATTCTCTACGACTTGTTGCAACTTACGTAATAAAAGCAGACAAAAATTTGTTGTTCAAAGTTTTCTTTACTTGAATGCTTTTGGTTCAATGGTAAAGTGAAGAGTTTGTGTTTAACGTTTATGTGCATTTGGTATTCTATTTGTTTTTGAACTCTTTGTCATCAAACCAGCTAGTTCAATTAGGCAAAACAGAGAACCAACCTAAACAACAAATAGTTTAAAAATAATAAAATTTGATGTTCAAACTTTATTTTTATCATCTATGAGTAGTTTTTTATGAGTTAAATTTTGTTACTTCATCTCATTTAAAATGGTCTAACTTATTATTATTTTGAAAACAAAAGTCTCATTTATAAAACAAGAAAACCTCATTTCAACGTGATCGTCGTTCTTCACCTACTCCGAAATTGAAACATGTGATGTCATTTTTTCAAATATTTTCATAAAACTATATGGACAAGTGATGTCATTTTTCTATCCCTCCTTTAGAATATGTGTTTAAATTATGTTATCTCTTGGAGGGAGGGATTGGTTCAATTTGAGTAATTATTATGAGAACCCGAAAAGTGTGTATTGGAATATTAAATTCTTCAGGGATCTTCAAATAATTATGACTATCAAATGAGAGATAGGAAATTCTTTTTCAAATATTTTCATAAAACTATATGGACAAGTGATGTCATTTTTCTATTCCTCCTTTAGAATATGTGTTTAAATTATGTTATCTCATGGAGGGAGGGATTGATTCAATTTTAGTAATCATTATGAGAACCCGAAAAGTGTGTATTGGAATATTAAATCCTCCAGGGATCTTCAAATAATTATGACTATCAAATGAGTCATACAAAAAAGTTGTAGCAACATTCATCTTCTGAGAAATAAGTACTTTAATAGGAAAGGGGATAAAATATCCAAATTTCAAAAATAAAGAAAAGAGAAAAAAAAAAAAAAGAGGGGGAATTTTTTTTCAATAATCCATTAGTTTATTTTGCAGATTTAGATTTGAGGACAAATGTAACACCCCCTTCTATTTAAAACTAATTCAATTAATTAAAATCAGAATTTTTCAAAAACTTTCCACGCACCTCGAAGAGGGTGGTACATTTCAAATAAAACATCATCAAAACATAATTAAAATCCAAACGCATCAACGCGTATCATGCATAACATAGTCAAGTGGTTACAATCCTCAAAATAACTTTGTTTAGCGTTTACATTAATCCATCAATAGTTTGCAAAGACAATGGAAATAAAATTGAGTTCACATACTCAATACATAGGTTCAAAATAAGTTTAATACATAACCATAAATAATACTAAGACCCAACCCGGTGTTACTATCAGAGCTGACTCAATAAAACCCCAGAGCCACGGCACCCTCACTCGGAATCACCTGTTTGTCGCCACGAGAGCAGGCAACAAGAAATGCTAGGGTGAGTCTCTTTACATAAATAATAACAAGCAAGATAAGCATTATATTCAGAAGACTTCTAGCAATAACAACCAATAGCTATTAAACATTCACCACTCAACAGGGACATCAACAAGTCACAACAGAGAATTAATTAATGAATGCGTAATGTATGCATGTGTGCATTATGCATGTGGATCCATATTCACCTCACCACCCCGTCGGGTAACTCATCAATCGTTGGTCAAGCCCCCTCATCAACTGTTTGGCGAAGCCACTCATCAACCTGTTTGGCGAAGCCACTCATCAACCTGTTTGCCGAGGCCATGCATATGATTCATGTGACAATATGACAATGCATCACACCACACTAAACACACCGCATCAATTATTAACTACTACCTCGTTAGTTGTCCAACACCACCTCATCAATTGTTTATCACTCCCTCATCAATTGTTTACTATCACCTCATCAATTGATCACCATCACCACACCAATTGTTTGTCACCAATTTATTAGTTATCAATCAATTCCCGCCTAAGGACCAAAACCACCCCTGGGGACACCTCCTCACTTGGGGACCATTTTGACACACCAAAATAAATTTAAGAACTTAGGAATTCAACAAAGACAAGGTTTTGGAAAAATCCCACCGGAGGCGCGCGCACACCGGCGCTGAAGAAGAGAGCGCGCAAGATGGCGCGCGCGGATAGGTCGCTCTAACTCTCAAAGTTTCGTCCTTCAGAGAGGTATGCGCACGAGGTTACTGCGCAGGACGCGCAGCAGCAAGATGGCGTGTGATCTTGATCAAGCCTCTTGCGCGTAAGTTTTTGCGCCAGCGCAAGATGGCGCGCAAGGACACCATTTCAGACACAGCGCCAAGTTGCCCGGCAAAGAACCGCGCGCCTCCCCGCACAACGCACGCACACGCATATTCAAGCACCAGCGCCAAGTTGCCCAAAGAATCGGCGCGCCCCCGCACAACTCACACACACACGTTTTAATCCCAGCGCCAAGTTGCCCAAAGAATCGCGCCCCGCACACAACCCCACGCGCACAATTTCAAGAACGGCGCCAAAATGCTAGGCATTTGGCGCCCCTTCCAACCTATACTCAAACACACTTCAAAACCTAATTCCTCCCAACCAAATTATTTCTCACATAACCACACCAACATAGCCTTTGAATTATTAATACTAACCATCACATTTACATGCTCATACTCATATAATCCAATCATCAAACATATAATATGCATTAATTACAACTTATGTTTCCATAGCAACAACCAACATGTCATAACCAAAACAAACATTTCAAACATAAATCAACATGTAAGTAACACAAGTTCACACAACACATCATCCTAGAATTATTCCTACTACAACACACATCCTACAAGTTATCAAAATGTAATGGAGATTCCCCAACCTTGGGTGAGCTTGAAACCTCCAAACAAGCACCTAAAATCACCAAATGAAGTCTCCAAAACCGATTTCCAGCCCAACTCGAAAATACCACCTTGCTTGGTAACAATAGGATTTCAAGGAAATGAAATGAGTATATGGAACTCATGGAAATGACATAAGGAAAGGAAATGAGGGTGATTAGAACTAAGGTCTTCACTTACCAACACCAAAACTTGAGAAAGTTTCCTCCTTTCCCTTACTTTGAGCTTAAAACCCCATTAATGGTGAAACAATAAAAAATAGGAATTAGGGATTGAAACTAACATCAATAGCTAGAGGAGGAAAAATGGAGAAGATTGATACCAAAAAGTCCTCACCTTGAGCCAAGATGGTGAAGTTCTCTCCTCCCCCCCTTTTCCTTTCTCCTCCACGTTTTTCCTCTTCTTCTTCCTTATTCTCTCGGTTCTGCTTCCCTTTCCCTCTCTATCTTCCTTTCTCTAATTCAATTCCTTCCCTTCAATTAACCCCTAGGCCCACTCATACCCTTACTTGCACCCCTCTCTTTTGCTTTCACACACCCATCCATTAAAAGCCCATAACGCTATCTACACCTCCCATTTCAATTAATCCCACCACTCCTTAATACTTAAACACCTCCTAACTAATAGAAATAAATCCCAACTTAATTATCCCACTTAATTAAATTAGACCCCTCACTTATTTGCTATACCTCACTCTTTAAATAAATTGATTACTTTATGATTATTTAAATATGACCAACTAACATATTACTTAATTAAATTAGTCATAATCACTTGATTAAGTAAATTAAATAATCACCTAAATAAATTAATTAAATACTCACCTAATTAATTTTTTTTGGGGTGTTACAACTCTCCCCCACTTAGAATATTTTCGTCCTCGAAAATCACGCTATTCTCATCAACAAGGTGAATCTAGTTCGCACTTAATCTCTTCAAAAACTTACACGATTTATATCCTAACGTTAACCTCGGTACACCCATCTACAACCCTTTCAAAGTTCTATTCTCCTGTCGGTGAAACACTAATGTATGCGTCTACTCCTCCTCATGGATCTCAACCTAATATATTGACTCCACCGCTTAGGTTACATAACTGTGTACTTTCATTCTAAGCATAAATCGCCACTACAGGTTCAAGAATGACACACAATTCCTGCAGTAGCGTCTCCCCCACTTAGCTCTTTGTCCGAACTCTCCTCTCCCTGTACTATCTTATATGAACGATTACTATCCCACTCGAAAATCTACGCTAAACTCATGAAATCAACATCCACTCTCCTTATCTCCGCTAACCGTTATCATCCGAGTCTTATTGTACACGCAACAGATCACACACTCTTCCCTACACTCTTACTCCCCAATTAGGTATTCTAACCTGTAGGTCGTTAAAGTCCTACCCGACTACTCAAATACCATCTATTCCGATGTAGGGACACTATGCCCTCAACTACGATTTGCGATTAGCTTACCCTCTTTAATTTTCCAATCTCTGGTGCTCACTTCCGAACTCAACCTACTAACCCAACCTATCTCTTTCATCTACTTGACCTACTCGTCTTCATTACTAATAATTCCACACCGAGTTCCCTAACAACCGCACTCCCGGTGCTTAGCAACAATCCTGAATCATGTTAACATCCAACGGCATCTGTACTTAGGTGTATGCACACTACAAAGAATTACCCTTCCTTACTCCTCGTTACTCACCTTGGTTACACTACGCTTGAGCACAACACTCTTAAACGCAACATTTCATCCCGGTAGATATACAGTATACTTAAACACCCACTCCTTTACACTTAGTTTATATACATCCCACTTAGATATTTACACCTATTTCAACAACTCGCTCCTCGACCATGCTTACATTTCGACTCATCCATACTTAGTTAACACCACACTTCGATACCTATACACTTCGACACTCACTCATCAATCACCTTTGTATTTATAAAGACAAACAATGAACCGCACTCTTTTTCTTTTTATCTATAAAGACTACTAGAAAATTCAATTCAAAAAGCAAGAACGCTAAGTTGCAAACCACAGACTTTTAAATAACAAAAAGCGTACAATTTAAATCACTACACATAACATTTTCTCAATTTCATTTACCTTCCAATCACACAATTCAATTACCACTTTGAACATATATCAAAATTCCTAACGAAAATTCGGCAGAGTTTCCCCCGAAATATGGACATTCCAAAAATATTTTTTTACCGTATAACCAGTCCAGACATCAATTCTTGTTCAAAACTCATTAATGCTCGCACATATATAAAATTTACGGTTTTCCAAAAGATTTGTAAATTCAACTAACACAGACCCGCAATCGAAATCCATATTCAAGCATAACAATTAAACAATCAAATCTTTATGGTTTCGTCCTTAAGTTTCAAACAAACATAATTTCTCAAAATAGCGTTTTGATTCGAAAATTCACGAAACTCCAATTTTCAAAACCGTTCAAACATAACATAAACAACATTTTAAAATTTCCTAAACGTGAGTAAAACTCACCTCTTTGTTTTCAAAAGATTTTACCTCGTCAAACCATGAAATTATTGTAAGACCTTGTCATTTTCAAACAACATCAATCCATGACCTAATCGGTCCTAAAGCTAAAATCACGTCACATCTCGTAATAAAATTTTAAACAACTTGGAGCAGTAATTTAACACAATTCTTGACATTACGTTCATTCCCAAAAACACAGAATTTTCCAAGTCACCGTTTCTTTTGAAAATTATAGAATTCACAATTTCGTCCAAAAAGGAAAACTATACGTAACCCCAAATCTCTTTATAAGACGAACACGTTGCCACACAAAACAACCACTTATTATTTTCAAAATTTAGTTTTCCGCCATAAACTCGAAGTTAGAAAAGTCAATCATTTCATCTTTGCCAAAAAGGAGACTATACGCGAATCCTAACCTTAATTGTTATAACCGAGCACCGCATTTCATTTCAAGTACATCCGCAAACAATTTAGCACTAATCAAAATTAAACTCACGTGCATTACTGAGAAAACATCAACCTATAGCAAAAGCGTCAATCAAAGGTAACAATATTCACAAGCAATCCTTCCAATATTGTCCATCCACTACTCTTAGGCTTATTCACAACTCACTTCATCAACTACACTTAGACACTTCACCTTTGACTATTACACTTAGGCACACTACACCTAAGAACTCCCTAACCTCGGCCATTACACTTCACAACACCTCGGTACACTCTTTTGGTACCTCGGTTCTCTACACTACGTCACGCTAAGCTTCACTACACTTACTATTCAAACGTATCTAAACCTCGGTACTACATACTTTGACTCCCACATACTACGTCGCATGCCTATTACATTTCCACACACCTATGGTTAAGCAACTACACCTTAGCTCATATGTAGTCCTATGTACCTAACCTTCCCCTCCCTTCTTTCCTTTGATCTTCATACTATGATCATACTTGAGCCAACTACTAAACACTTTCCTTCCCAACTAGTCCTATACTCATTAAGAATTTCACGAAGGTTACAACACCTTTAGGCATACTAAATCTACACCTTTACTTTGTACCAAAACTCTATTTTCAGGTCACCAAAGTCTCACTCGATTTATTCCAAACATCATTAATTTATCGCTAGGGAACTACGCCATATCAATCATTCAAATACCAATGCTCCTATCTTACGTCAATCCTTATTTTGACATCCCCCTACTATCAAACCCCAATTCAAACTCAAACTTCCATAAGGCACCTATTTTTCTAAAAATTAAGGGTCAATCAACTTGCACACACCACTCAATCCATCAAGTTGAAATTAGTATATATTCAAAATTTATAATAATTACGAGTTATTGTCGCCTCTTTCATTGGGGATGAGTGATTGGGGTGATCAGTCCCTCCTACTCATACAACCAACTAATTAAGGTCACAAAACTACTTCCTTTCAATTTATAACCAACGCATTAAAAGACTTTTAACGCAGTCTGGAGTGCGAAGGCATCGTCACGCCTTTCACTCTTTTGACTTCGTTAGAACTCTTTTAATCACACATATCTTAATGATACAAACAACAGTCACGAACAGACAAAATCAAGGCTACAACCACCAGTTACGCAGTTCAGTCACATATACCTCAATAATACAATATCATTTCCAATCGTGATCTAACAATTAAGTCACAAGGCACGTCAATGAATGAACAACCAACAAAGTTAACAGTAATACACAGCAACATGATTTATGATTTAGAACGAGTACCAAGACTCGAGGGTTAACAGACTCGACAACTTGGCCGGACGGACCGAACTGCTCTGATACCACTAATGTAACACCCCCTTCTATTTAAAACTAATTCAATTAATTAAAATCAGAATTTTTCAAAAACTTTCCACGCACCTCGAAGAGGGTGGTACATTTCAAATAAAACATCATCAAAACATAATTAAAATCCAAACGCATCAACGCGTATCATGCATAACATAGTCAAGTGGTTACAATCCTCAAAATAACCTGTTTAGCGTTTACATTAATCCATCAATAGTTTGCAGCACAGCGGAAATAAAATTGAGTTCACATACTCAATACATAGGTTCAAAATAAGTTTAATACATAACCATAAATAATACTAAGACCCAACCCCGGTGTTACTATCGAGTGACTCAATAAAACCCCGCAGAGCACAAAGACCTCACTCGGAATCACTGTTTGTCGCCACGAGAGCGAGCAACAAGAAATGCTAGGGTGAGTCTCTTTACATAAATAATAACAAGCAAGATAAGCATTATATTCGAAGACTTCTAGCAATAACAACCAATAGCTATTAAACATTCACCACTCAGCAGGACATCAACAAGTCACAACAGAGAATTAATTAATGAATGCGTAATGTATGCATGTGTGCATTATGCATGTGGATCCATATTCACCTCACCACCGTCGGGTAACTCATCAACTGTTGGTCAAGCCCTCATCAATTGTTTGGCGAAGCCACTCATCAACTTGTTTGGCGAAGCCACTCATCAATTGTTTGCCGAGGCCATGCATATGATTCATGTGACAATATGACAATGCATCACACCACACTAAACACACCGCATCAATTATTAACTACTACCTCGTTAGTTGTCCAACACCACCTCATCAATTGTTTATCACTCCTCATCAATTGTTTACTATCACCTCATCAATTGATCACCATCACCACACCAATTGTTTGTCACCAATTTATTAGTTATCAATCAATTCCCGCCTAAGGACCAAAACCACCCCCCTGGGACACCCTCCTCACTTGGGGACCATTTTGACACACCAAAATAAATTTAAGAACTTAGGAATTCAACAAAGACAAGGTTTTGGAAAAATCCCCACGGAGCGCGCACACCGGGCGCGCGTTGAGAAGAGAAGCGCGCAAGATGGCGCGCGGATAGGTCGCTCTAACTCTCAAAGTTTACGTCTTGCAGTGAGAGGTATGCGCACGAGGTTACTGTGCAGGGACCTTGCAAGCAAGATGGCGCGCGATCTTGATCAAGCCTCTTGCGCGTAAGTTTGCGCGTGCGCGCAAGATGGCGCGCAAGGACACCATTTCCAGACACAGGCGCCAAGTTGCCCAAAGAATGGCGCTTCCCCCCGCACACGCGCGCACACGCATATTCAAGCACGCGCGCCAAGTTGCCCAAAGAATCGGCGCCCCTCCTCGCACAACTCACACACACACGTTTTAATCCCCAGCGCCAAGTTGCCCAAAGAAGCGCGCGCCGCACACAACCCCACGCGCACAATTTCAAGAACCAGCGCCAAAATGCTAGGCATTTGGCGCCCCCCCCCTTCCAACCTATACTCAAACACACTTCAAAACCTAATTCCTCCCAACCAAATTATTTCTCACATAACCACACCAACATAGCCTTTGAATTATTAATACTAACCATCACATTTACATGCTCATACTCATATAATCCAATCATCAAACATATAATATGCATTAATTACAACTTATGTTTCCATAGCAACAACCAACATGTCATAACCAAAACAAACATTTCAAACATAAATCAACATGTAAGTAACACAAGTTCACACAACACATCATCCTAGAATTATTCCTACTACAACACACATCCTACAAGTTATCAAAATGTAATGGAGATTCCCTAACCTTGGGTGAGCTTGAAACCTCCAAACAAGCACCTAAAATCACCAAATGAAGTCTCCAAAAACTGATTTCCAGCCCAACTCGAAAATACCACCTTGCTTGGTAACAATAGGATTTCAAGGAAATGAAATGAGTATATGGAACTCATGGAAATGACATAAGGAAAGGAAATGAGGGTGATTAGAACTAAGGTCTTCACTTACCAACACCAAAACTTGAGAAAGTTTCCTCCTTTCCCTTACTTTGAGCTTAAAACCCCATTAATGGTGAAACAATAAAAAAATAGGAATTAGGGATTGAAACTAACATCATTAGCTAGAGGAGGAAAAATGGAGAAGATTGATACCAAAAAGTCCTCACCTTGAGCCAAGATGGTGAAGTTCTCTCCTCCCCCCCCTTTTCCTTTCTCCTCCACGTTTTTCCTCTTCTTCTTCCTTATTCTCTCGGTTCTGCTTCCCTTTCCCTCTCTATCTTCCTTTCTCTAATTCAATTCCTTCCCTTCAATTAACCCCTAGGCCCACTCATACCCTTACTTGCACCCCTCTCTTTTGCTTTCACACACCCATCCATTAAAAGCCCATAACGCTATCTACACCTCCCATTTCAATTAATCCCACCACTCCTTAATACTTAAACACCTCCTAACTAATAGAAATAAATCCCAACTTAATTATCCCACTTAATTAAATTAGACCCCTCACTTATTTGCTATACCTCACTCTTTAAATAAATTGATTACTTTATGATTATTTAAATATGACCAACTAACATATTACTTAATTAAATTAGTCATAATCACTTGATTAAGTAAATTAAATAATCACCTAAATAAATTAATTAAATACTCACCTAATTAATTTTTTTTGGGGTGTTACAACAAATCTTCCTGAAGAAAGGAAGAATGATGAGATCCTAAGTTCCCTAAGCATGGGGAAGGAGTCCTACAAAGAAAAAGAAAAATATTCAACTCCTAACCATGGGATAACCAATATTTTCTATTTTATTTTTAATTTTAATATTTTATTTTATAACATAATAATTATAGGTGTCTTTTGGTCTTTCCTAAGTTAGTTTTTGGGTTTTAAAGTCTTGTTAAGTCATTATGATGAGCAGTGGAGTTTTGATGAGGACATGGAGTCAACAAACTTGCTAATCAAGAAAGGCGGTCAGAGCAACAAAGGAATTACAAGATCCAAGTCATTTATGGCGCATTCAATGCCAATTAGTTTATTTTCATTAAAATTAGGATTGGATATTTATTAGTATATTTTGATTTCTAGGACTTCAAATCAGTCAATTGGGTCCGAGATTCTTTTGGACTTGGACCCGAGGTTCTCTATATATATATTGTAATTCATTTGATGAATAAACAAGTTGAATTTTGAGTAAAATTTCAGAGACGTGTCTCTTTGGTTCTTCGTGAGTCGTTATTCGAGCTTATCAGTTTGTCGTGGCGCTCATGCCGACATATCAACCGGAACCTTCTTGCCATCAAATTGGGAGGGAAATAACGCATCTTTCATTGTCTTAATTAATAAAATGAGCCTTAAATCCACTTCATAGGAAACCTTTCTAGAGTCACAAAGGAGCTTCATACCCTTGCATTCAAACGAATATTAATGCATATAGTCTTTTATCCAAAAAAAAATTAAGAAGTCAAAAATCAAAATCATTATTTACACATAAGTTTTTAGAAACCATACCTCGTGCATTTTTCTTTGCATTAAAAAAAAACAATAAAAAACATCTTATGTTGCGTACATTTTTATGGCGCAGGAGTTAAAATCTTTATTTTGGAGAGAAGCCATGCATGCTAAAATCAAATTCAATGCTTTATTATTATTTTTTATCTTTTTTTATAGGTAAAGTGGTTACTAATTAGTGTGTTAGTTGTTAGAGGGGAGAGGGGAGCAAGGTTCGAACCCGTACGCATACATTTTTCCACCGAAGATGTGTCTTTAACTCAACCACGTGAGTTACCCACCCTTCTGGGATTTATTAATCTGTTTAACTGTAATTTTCTTTTAAATATACATATATAGATGTGTTTGTGGTAAAGTATGAATCGGTGAGTTAGATTTTTAGTCTTTGTTTTGGAATTGCCAATTTGCTAACCCAGAAATCAAGATGTCATGTGTGAGGAATCATCTAATTAATTAGTTTTAGATCAATATATGAACTAAACTATCATACAATATTGAATTCCCACAAGTTTGGCTGATCAGTAGATTCTACTTAAGTTTTATTAATTTATATGTTGGATGCAGTTTGAAAAGAGCCACCGAGTTGTCCCAAAACTAGCATAGAAAGTGGCATGTCAACAATAAAAGAAATCACACAACAAAACCCATGACTTAAAAGATTCCAAAAAATTGGCAACTAAACAACTGCACAACCTATCTAATAATACCTTTGAGGCAGTGTGTGATATTCATCCCTACTCAGTCCACCATCCATGTGAAAGACACTGTCGAAAAAATATTGAGTAAGAGGATCGGAAAAGAGACCTCTGAGATTAACACGGCCCCCTAAAATAGTGCATTGACGGAGTAAAATGTGGAGACAAAAAGTGAGTAGAAATTTTTATTGAGACTAAAACCACAATTTGTAAAATTTTTAAGGACAAAAATATATTTAACCCTTTAGACTATACATTGTAGAAAACAAATATTATAATTATTTTTAAAAGTAATAATTCTGTTTAATGTTGTAAATACCATATATCTCTTTTAAATCTTCTTAATATTATTGTATAAAATTAAAATAGAGAATGTATTTGTTTACTATTATTATTTTCTAAATTCCATTTTATATTAAATTTCATTAACTTCACTTTTATTTTTAGTTTCATATTAGTTTTAATTATGAATTATTAATTAGCAATGAAAATAAGGAAGAGTAGTGACTTTTTGTTTACTATCATTTATCTTTCACCATCCAATTTAAGAGTACCCCCAATAATGAAAAATGGTACCCCAAAAAGTACAAGTAAGCAAAGAAAAAAAACATAACATTTGTGCTTGCTAAAAACATAACATTTGTGCTTGCCAACTATAACAAATTAAAGGTTACAAAAAGAGCACCAAAAATCACATGATCCACCTAGTATCTAATGTACAATGTTTTCCTAATTTTCAAGGTTTAAAGTCATTTGTTTGTTTTTGGGAGAGGCAGATAAGTACAAGTCCTACTTTCAATAATTTTGTTGAACATCCCACGGTTATTAAAGACTACTGTACCTAGTTCAGTCATAATGATACTATGCAGTTAAAGGCGGACTTGCGTCCCAGAAGGGTAGCTCACTTGATTGAGTGAAAGGGACATAGTTGGTGCAAAACGTTGGCGTCTGGGGTTCGAACTCCACTCCCTCCCCCTTTAACAACTAATACAGTAATTACTAACCACTTTGCCTATCTAAAAAAAATGGCAGCAAAATTAAAGGTTAGGTTAACCTACTCATGTACTATCTTTCTGGTTGGGTTCTAAATGAGTTGGAACCGTAGTTAGTTTCAAGCGAGATTGTTTTTAACTCTTTATTTTTTGATTTTTGATCCGGTTGAGTTTTTGTCTTTAGTAGATGTCATTCAATGTGTCTTGAGTAGTACGATGTGTCTTCAATTATTTTTGTAATTTATGCGCATTAAAAATCATGTTTTTATTCCTTTATCGTAAAGGTGATCGTCAAATGTGCTTTTATACCATGTAAGCTATCGCTACAAGCTAGTAAATTTGTCTTCCCAAACAGATCCTAATTCACAACTACTATTGAATGCCACGGAGAACCACAATTTTTTATGACAACAAAAAGTCACAATTTTTTTATGACAAAATTTACCTTGGATGCCCTGCTTGTATTAAAATTATCATGATTGACGTGAACTAGACTTTAGAGTCCACAGGCTTTTATACCATATGCTATTACACGTTGTTTCTGATAAAATAATTAAATTAATATTCAAACAAATAAAATCGAATAAAATAAAAACTATTTTTATATAACCAATTTCTTAGGTTCGAATTCAATCTTTAACATGTAGTAATGTTAAATTTTTTGAGAGAGAATTTTGCCGTCCATTGTGGTCCTACCCGACTCAGCAGATTAGTCTTTTCTTTGGTTACATAAAAATTTGGTGTGAGGTGATGACGCCCCAATCCAAAGCAGGAAAGACCTTTGGGCTCCTTAACCACTTACGAAAATAATTATATTTACCCCACTCCAAAGAAACTAATAGAGAGTTGAACCTAAAACCTCTCGTATACAACTCCCTCCATTAGGCCAATCCTTTGGCGCGAGTCTAGCTAAATTTGCTAAAGTGTGTTTTGATACCACAATAGATAGAGCTAGTAGACAAAACTCCCTACGTGTTAATGTGGTTCTTTGAAAAGAATATACTCTTTGTGTGTTGGGGTTAAAAGAATATATTCTCTACGGCTTGTTGCAACTTACGTAACAAGCAGGACAAAAATTTGTTGTTCAAAGTTTTCTTTACTTGAATGCTTTTGGTTCAATGGTAAAGTGAAGAGTTTGTGTTTAACGTTTATGTGCATTTGGTATTCTATTTGTTTTTGAACTCTTTGTCATCAAACCCGGCTAGTTCAATTAGGCAAAAACAGAGAACCAACCTAAACAGCAAATAGTTTAAAAATAATAAAATTTGATGTTCAAACTTTATTTTTATCATCTATGAGTAGTTTTTATAAGTTAAATTTTGCTACTTCATCTCATTTAAAATGGTCTAACTTATTATTATTTTGAAAACAAAAGTCTCATTTATAAAACAAGAAAACCTCATTTCAACGTGAGCGTCGTTCTTCACCTACTCGAGAAATTGAAACATGTGATGTCATTTTTTCAAATATTTTCATAAAACTATATGGACAAGTGATGTCATTTTTCTATCCCTCCTTTAGAATATGTGTTTAAATTATGTTATCTCTTGGAGGGAGGGATTGGTTCAATTTGAGTAATCATTATGAGAACCCGAAAAGTGTGTATTGGAATATTAAATTCTTGAGGATCTTCAAATAATTATGACTATCAAATGAGAGATAGGAAATTCTTTTCCAAATATTATCGAATTGGAAAAGATCTCAGTAGTGAAAAGAAGAAAGAGATGGATAATCTTGAAGAGCAGTACAAAAGTTGACCAAGGAGAAAAAGGAGAAGGAGAAGGATTTAACCGCTTAGGGGAGGAGTGTTCATTGTAGTTTGAATAAGGTCTATTAGATAGTAGGACCATTAGATAGTAAGGTCTATTAGTTAATTAGTATTTAAGGTTGGAGCATTAGATAGTAAGGTCTATTAGTTAATTAGTATTTAAGGTAGATGGATGGTGGACTAAGTTGTAACACAGATTGTACCCAAATGGCGAATGAAGGAGAAGTAAGCGTAGAATAAGTGCCGACGAGTAGTGTGACAGAAGCTTTGAAGCGTGAGCACTTGCTTTTATATGAAAAGTTGACAGATAAGTGAAAAAGATGAATTAGAAATAATGTAGATAAATAAGATAACCCTTCTGTTATGGAGTAAAAGTCCACTTGGTTTTGATCTTTGCCAACCGACACCAAATCAGAATGCAGGCGAACGTAGGAGTTCTTTAAGAATTATTCTAACCGAAGTTAAAATTAATCCAATATCATAATGCTATTAATGAAGTTCCAAAAAACTTAGGTTGCAAAATCTAATCAAGCAAGGCTACAATACAATCAATTCAATCTCAGCAAACATGCAAGCATAGCTTTTCCATAGAGACCCTGCTAAAGCTATTAGTAGAAAGATAGTCAAAGCTCATCAAACTTAGGTTGCAAAATATAATGGCATCATTTGATCCATGTAATCGACCCTGCCTAAGAGGAAAAGGCTATGGTGGTGATCATTAGATCTCCCAGTCCCAATGCAGAAGGAAATTAAATTTGAGATAAATTCATAACCAGATTAAGCTTAAAAAAGAGTAACAAATCAATGCCAACTATAAGTTGAACATTAGAATCGAAATAAAAGAAATCAGATACTTTTCACCATGCATAGACAGATCCAGAAATATTATGTTATGGGGGGAATTACTAATGTGTGTGAATTTGAATTTGTAGCCTTAAACAAGAGTCGCTCCCTAGGACATGAAATTTGGACAGCGCACAAGTTCACTTTAGCTTCTGATTATATGTATTTATTTGCTTTCAGAAATTTATCCGATTTTATGAATGAAGAATGGGTGTTGCAGGGATTTACTCTAGCTCAATTAATCAAAGACTATTACCATTACAACTTATTACAAGAACAAGTCCATTTGCAAAGCATGAGCCATTAGGTGAAGGTCCAAGAATGATTTTATCTCTGACATCCCAAAAGAATGCAACTCCATCAATGTTTATTTGTTTGTCCACGTTATACACTAGAAACTTGTTTTTTCATTATCCACATTAAAAGGGCACTCATTACTTTTGAGGCTTCGACGAACTTTTATGGGGAACTAGTTAACATTTTTGTCTAGTTTGCATTGGGTACAACTCAAACAATGCACCGAGTGAGTATGAACAAGTGTATGGCAAAAAATCAAATATACAAAAACTATAGTAATTGCTTATATTTAGAAAAATTAAATTTATGTTGAAAAATTGTTTTTCTTTTTGTTCGTCCAAGTTATACACTACAAACTTGTTTTTTCAACATCCACATTAAGAGGGCACTCATATTCTTTTGAGCCTTCAACGAACTTTTACGAGGAATTAGTTAAGAAATTTTCTCTGGATACATTAGTTAAGAAATTAAGTGGGTATGATCAAGTGTATGGCAAAAAATCAAGTATACAAAAATTTGCAAGCTCGATTCAGAGAAAGAGATACAAATACCATAACAGACTGCAAATAATGATTTAGTGAATGAAAGAAATGTAATTTCCATAATAAATCTTCATACTAGTTCTATATACCTTGAACGAAATATTTGCCTTACACTACAACAGATTTAAGGATTTCACTACGCCAGAATTGTAAAAAGAGATCGCCACCTTTAGTAGCGTTTATAAAAAAACGCTACCCATTTTAATAACACGCTACACCATTAGTAGCGTTTAAAAAAAAACGCTACCAATTAGGTAACACGCTAGCGGATCCTAGCGCTTTTACTTAAAGCGCTAGCAAATTAGAAAACACGCTAGATAGATCCTAGCGCTTTTATTCAAAAACGCTAGTCAATTAGAAAACACGCTAGATAGATCCTAGCGTTTTTATAAAGCGCTAGCTATTTAGAAAACACGCTAGACGGATCCTAGCGCTTTTTCAAAGCGCTAGCCAATTAGAAAACACGCTAGATAGATCCCTAGCGTTTTTATAAAGCGCTAGGTATTTAGTAAACACTCTAGACGGATCCCTAGCGCTTTTATTCAAAGCGCTAGGTATTTAGAAAACACGCTAGATAGATCCTAGCGCGTTTTTAGAAAACGCTAGGTATGGTTAAATAATATTTTTTTGTTTCCCATTGAGCTACTTCCTTTCTCGCCTAACACTCTCACCCGTAAAGCATAAAATCACTCACCCGTAAACGCAATACCCTAACACCCTAACTCAAATTAACATCATCTCTCTCAACGAAAATCATCTCTCTCAATGAACATCATCTCTCTCACTCGGACAACATTGGTGAGTTTTTGTTCCTTTCTCTGTTTCTTGTTAGATATTAATTGTGGATTCTAGTTTAGAAATATATTAGTTTTGTCACTTGTGCACACTAGACTCTTTTTTTTTTTTTTTTTACCACTAGCCTCTTCTTGTTAAACATAAATTAATTATTTGGAAGACTAGACTATATGGTTCCTTTGTCTTGACCAAAGGACCGAGAATAGAAATAGAATATGATATAGATGTAGCTTGGGAAAATAAGGAGTGGATTTGAAAAAATTTTAAAGAGGAATTTTTGTTTGTTTTTATATGAATTGATTCTTCATTATATCGAATTGCTTGATGGGTCATATGTTAAAGTTCTCTTCTCGGGATTTTATAAATATAATTTGGAAATTATGGATAGAAATTGGATGTCCGCCAATAAATGTCTGTCCAAGGAGTATGCATTTGGAGTGGATTATTTTGTGAGTTGTGCTATTGAGCGTTTAGGGACTTCTAGTGGTATGAAATGTCCTTGTTTAAGGTGTTGTTATGTAAAATCGATTATCGAGAGGAGTTGGTACGACATTTAAAGGCGAATGGAATTGATCAAAGTTACACTTGTTGGATAATGCGGTGAGAAAAAGGTGAATCTTCAAATATGAATGATATTAGTAAGAGATATGCGCGCCGGTTGACACGGAACACATTCATTTGATGCGACGAATTTGAAGAGATGGCAAAGGTGGTTGAAGAGGATCTTAATGATTGTCCTGAAATGTTTGAGAAGTTGATAAGCGATGCGAGAGACACCATTGTATGCGGGTTGTAATGAATTCACAAAATTATTGGTTGTGATCAAGTTGTATAACTTGAAAACTCGCCACGGATGGACGGATAAGAGCTTTACCGATTTACTCTCATACGAAAGAAATGTTGCGAATGATAATGTGCTTCCTTCTCGGACGTATGATGCAAAGCAAATGTTGGGGTCTATTGGCTTGAACTATGAGAAGATACACGCTTGTCCGAATGATTGCATTTTATTTCGGAATGAACATGCGTTGTTAAAGTCGTGTCCTAAATGTAATGCACATGCGGTATAAGAAGAAAGAGTACGCTCCACAAAAGGTGTTGTGGTATTTTCCTATAATTCCTCGATTTAGGCGCATGTATCGTAGTTCGGAAGATGCAAAACACTTGACATGGCATGAGGATGAAAGGATTAAAGATGGTATGCTACGACACTCAGCAGATTCTCGCAATGGAAAAAATCAATATTGAGTATCCTAATTTCGAGGATGACCGAGAAACCCTCGCCTTGCATTGTCTGTGATGGATTTAACCCATACGGTATCGAGTAGCTCCCACGATACATGGCCCGTGATTTTGGCGATTTATAACTTACTGCGTAGTGGCTTTGCATGAAAACGCAAATATATGATCTTTGTCTTTGTTAATTTACAGGCCCAAACAACCAGGAAATGATATTGATGTATACTTGGCTCTTTTAATTGAAGACTTGAAGCAAATGTGGGAGGCGGGGTAGAGGTGTATGATGGGTTCAGAGAAGAAAGTTTCACCACGAGGGCTATGATCTTTGGCACAGTGCGACTTTCTGCATACGGCAATCTATCAGATACAGTAACAAAGGCGGTGTGCATGCCCTATATGTGAAGATAACACAGATTGGATGTGGTTGGAACATGGTAAGAAGAATATCTATCTTGGTCATCGTAGATTTTTGCCATCAACTCATCACTATCGATTGTGGAGAAAGGCATTTGATGGGAATACAGAAACACGTAGAGCTCCCGCCTTTGACAGGCGAACAAGTATTTGAAAAGGTGGAAGATTTGAACATTAAATTTGGGAAGCCTTTTGCGGGAGAGATTGCCAAGCGGGGTGGAAGAAAAAGTCGATTTTCTTTGAGTTGCCATCTTTGGAAGTCATTATATGTAAGGCATTTCATTGATGTGATGCATGTTGAAAAGAATGTCTTGAAAGTGTCATTGGTACCTTACTCAATATCTTAGGGTAAGACTAAAGATACCATCAACTCAAGGTTGGATTTGGTTAGTATGGGTTTGAGACTGAATTGGGTCCAGGTAAAGAAGGGTACACGTACATATCTACCTCCGCAGACTCATACTCTATCTAGAAAGGAGAAGACTGTCTTTTGTGAGTTTCTTCACGGAGTTAAAGTTCAGAGGATACTCTTCAAATGTGGCGACTCTTGTATCGATTAAAGACCTCAAGTTAAAGTCTCTAAAGTCCCACGATTGTCATGTTCTCATGGAGAATTTGCTACCCATTGGTATACGATCCATTTTGCCTAAGAAAGTGCGTCGGACCTTAACCAAACTTTGTTTATTCTTTAAGGCGATTTGTAGTAGAGTGATTGACCTTGGAAAGTTGCCAACATTGCAAAGAGAAATTCTTGTCACTTTGTGTGAGCTTGAGATGTATTTCCCACCTTCCTTTTCGACATAATGATTCATCTAATAGTTCATGCGGTTAGAGAGTCACAATTGTGTGGCCCATGTTACATGAGATGGATGTATCCGTTTGAGCGTTACATGAAGATATTAAAAGGATATGTGAAAAATCGATCACGACACGAGGGTTGTATTGTTGAGCGCTACATAGTTGAAGAGGCTATTGAGTTTTGCGGGCTATCTATCTAGTCTTGAATATTACGTGGGATTTGCCAAGGTCTCGTCATGCGGGAAGGATTAGTAAAGGGATGACAGGAAATAAATTAGTGATGGTATCAAGGAAAGAACTAGAGCAAGCACACTTGTACGTTCTTCACAATGATAGTGAGGTTGATTCATATGTTGCCAAGCACAAGGAGATTCTTAAGAGTCAATTCAGGAAAGAAGCAAGTTTGGTTAGCAAAAGAACACGATAGGAGTTTCATAGTGTGGCTAAAACATCACATTGATGGTGAGTGTGTTTGAATCCTACTTCGATTTCAAAAGATTGAGATGGTTAGCAAAAGGTCCAAATATACATGTCTTCTCTTACAAATGACTATCTAATGAGCGAGTGCACTTTCTATACAAAAGAACAAGATGATCGAGTAAAATGCAAAATAGTGGGGTGACTCTTGTAGCTCATTCTATGCATGCATCGATTGCCAAAGATAGAAATCCCATATATGCGAATATGTCTTACTTTGGCTTCATTGAACACATATGGGAGTTGGATTACAATATGTTTGAGGAGCACTGTGTTCAAATGTGAATGGGTTGACAATATCTTTGGTTTCTGATTGATGAATTAGGGTTCATGCGGGTGAATTTCAACAAGTTAGGATATAAAGATGAACCTTTTATTTTAGCATCGCAAGCTCAACAAGTGTTTTATGTCACCGATCCCGATTAATATCAATTGGTCTATTGTTCTATTGATGACAAAAAATTTGTGTATAACAATGATGATGATGAAGCACCCGATGATGTTGGTGTTGAGGGCGACCGTTCTTGAGAACATCGAGAACCAATAATAGGGGAAAATACTTCTATAGAGGATGTTGTATATTTTAGAAAAGATCATAATGATGGAATTACTATTAAATCGGAAAAAAAAAATACCAAGGCGAATTGCAAACAAAATTTTATCTAGGAAAAGGAAAAGGTAATATAGACTTAATGATTTCTCGTTATTTTTATTAATAGATAATTATTATATTGTTTTTGTAAATTTAACAATAACATGGATTATGTTATATTGCAGTCGGATGGCATCACTTAGTGATCATGAGATCTAGTGGTCAAGGCAGTAGTCATTTATGTTATAGCTTTAATTTGTAGCTACTTTTGAGTTTCATAATGTAAGTTACTTATTATGTTGTATGATTTGTAAACAAAAATATCTATTAATAGGTTGAATTTTGTGTGTATCTATATATTGGATTGTAATGATATTGGCTGAATTTTGTTGGAATGATATTTGATGAATTTTCTTTGGAAGGAATGAATTAATAGGTTGTAATTAAAAGGGAGAATAAACAAAATCAAAAAAATATTTAAAAAAATCAGTCAATACATAGCGTTTTAAAAGAAAGCGCTAGAAATAAAATTAAAAAAATCATTCAATTCCTAGCGTTTCTGACGCTAGGAATGATAGTAAAAAGGTGCTATAGCATCCTAGCGTTTTTACATAAAAGCGCTAGGAATGGTAGTAAAAAAGGTGCTATAGCATCCCTGGCGTTTCTGACGCTAGGAATTGTAAAAAGCGCTATAGCATCCCTAGCGTTTTAACTTAAAAGCGCTAGGAATAGTAGTAAAAAGGTGCTATAGCATCCCTAGCGTTTCTGACGCTAGGAATTGTAAAAAGCGCTATAGCATCCCCTAGCGTTTTAACTTAAAGCGCTAGGAATAGTAGTAAAAAGGTGCTATAGCATCCCTAGCGTTTTCTGTAAAAACGCTATGAATGGTAAACACGCTGCGCTAGATGATCCCTAGCGTTTTATGTAAAACGCTAGGGATGCTATTAAAATTTTTACAAGGCGCTCTCTCATCTCCCTCACACACTCACGTAGACGTCTCTTCATCTACCTAACTTCTCTCCACGACCCAGGAAACCCTCCACGAACAACCCAGAACCCAGAACAACCCAGAACTCACGTAGACTTCGATCATCACCGTTGCCCATTTCGTTCATCTCCACGCACAACCTGGTCACCCATTTCGTTCATCACCGTTGCGAACCTCCACGACCCAGGAAACCCTCTTCGTTCATCTCCACGCCGTACCAGCTCTCCCTCTCTCTCGTTGGTGCTATCTTACCACGCAGCTCTCTCTCGTTGCTTGTGTGGTGCATTTTCTACTGAAGTTGTGTGACTAGATTTCTCAGGTATGGATTTTCTTTTTCTCTGATTGTATTGTACATAGATTGCCACTGCTTGCATGTTAGTTATAACAATGTTCTGTTATTGGCATTTTGAACAAAAGATGAACTCTTGATACTAGTCTGTACATGTATTTAATTAGTTGTTAGATTAGTCTGGCTTAGATAGCATTATTAACTTGACTAGTGCATGGCTTTCCTAGTGCATGGCTTTCCTAGTGCATGCATGGCTGTTTAGTGCATGGCTTTCATATATATGTTTACTCTAGGTTCTTAGTGAATGGCTTTCCTATATATGTTTACTCTAGGTTATATACTTAGTGCATGGCTTTCCTATGTATGTTTACTCTAGGTTACTTAGTGCATGGCTTTCACTGTTACTTAGTGCATGGCTTCTTCTATATTTTGTTAAGTGTTTGTTGGTTCTAAACAATTAGAAAGCTAAAACTCACTGAGTCTATTCATTTGGGTCATTGCAAGTCAGATGGCATCACATAGTGATCACGAGAGTAGTCAGGGTGGTGATGGGGGTGATAGAAACACAAAGAAGTTCACTCCCCGAGTAATTAATCGAAAAAGAATATCGTCAATCGGATAAGTAAAGGACACGAGAAATATAAGGTAAGTTAATTACTAATTATTAATGTTGTTCTCTACCCACTACTAGAAAAAAGGCTTTTTATATCGGTTAAAAAAGGCTTTTCATATCGGTTCCGTAACCGATATAGATAAAGAGGATATTAAAAATAGGCGCTTTCTATATCGGTTAAAGAACCGATATGGAAAATGATTTTTATATCGGTTCCTGATAGAACCGTTATGGAAAGTCAGTTTTTAAACCTATAAAACGCTTTTTTATATCGGTTTCTTAGTTGAACCGATATTGAAAATCACTTTTATATCGGTTATTTAAAGGAACCGATATGAAAAGTCTTTTTTAAAAAAAAATAAAAATTCCTCAATTGGATATACTGACAAACAACAAAATCACAACAATTACAATATTTATATAAAAATACAAAGATCTCAAATTATACTCAATATCCATATCCAAATACAAAAACGAATCTAATACACACACTATCTATATTTTACTAACCACTAAAAAGCAAAATTGTCCCGATAAATCAATAGAAGACACCAAATACAAGTCCAAATACCACTTGATAATTTACATAGTAATATAAAAAACCTCTCGGTTGGATCTCCAATTAGTAGAAGTGTAGATATTACTAAAAAGCAAAATTGTCCCAGTTCAACATCTAGATTTGCAACCTTCTTCATTGAATCCACCATCTACGTCACATAACATATGCAAGATCAAAATAAAAAACCATGAATCAAGCTTCAAACACGATACAATTTCCAAAGAAGAACAAGGATATCCTCTCCGATCAACAAAAGTACTTGAACTTAAACATGCGATTGCCTATATAAATACAATAATAGTTCATTTCATCATTTCAATCTAACACAAACAAGTAATCCCAATAAACTAGAATTTATTCTAGCTCCAAAATTCGAGATCCTATATTAATTTACAAATATCACCATAAAATCAAATTGAAAAAGATAAGTGAGAGAGGATTCGGAGTTAAAATGCACATACCGACCTTATCAAATACAAGCCTATCAAAGCAGAGGTCTTTGCTTTGTGTTGTTGAAGACCCTTCTCCGGATATCCTAGTTTCTTTGTCATTGGACTTCCAATTAGTTTATTTATATACACGGATATATAACTAAAACACTCAAGAGTTTAGTTTAGTTTAGTTGTAAACATACTAGTTGTATGCATCTTTGAAATAATGCACTTTTCATTGCTCCTCCGGATGAAACTTTGCTTTTGATACCTTTAAGTGCAAAGCTTATAGTTAATGCTTATTGGACAATAATGTTGCACAAGTATAAGGATCTCAAAGAGAAACGTTTAGATCATTATTTATAATTATATATGGTATTTAGTCCTAAAACAAGAGAGAAACATAAGAAGCACATATTATTGTCTTACTCTTACCAAAGACAAAGACGGTCAAAAACTCTAGGAACACCACGAGAATATAGTTGGTTTGAGTGCTGAATATCTTCCATTAAGAACGACATCCTGCAAGAATTAAAGAGAACATTTTATTAGAGGGTTAAAAGCTAAAACAATAATGAATCTGGCCCGATTCCACGAAGAAGCATATCGGAGTCTTACGCCTTGCCAAAATCCTATCGACGATCCTTTGGAGATGCAATAGGTCTCCATTATTTGGTCATATACGTGAGCCAGAGGCAGAAAGGAGAAGTACACATCATCTTTTGTTGCCTAAAATTAGGAAATTATTTTCCCTGTCAATATCCCTCACCAGAAGTACATCAGCCAAACTAGGAAATTAGGAAATTATCCCTCACCAGAAGTACATCAGCCAAACTAGGAAATTAGGAAATTATCCCTCTCCAACTCCGTTTGATAACTCCCGGTGTGCATCCTCAAATCTGATGGATCTACACAAAGAGAAAAGCAGAACAACTTGTCCATTGAGCTATGCAATACATTGCAAAAAATAAACATTACAAAAAACAGGTTGGGAAACTTTGAGAATATGAAGATTCCTAATACCTGTCCTCAAGTACTCTGGAGGAGTGAAGGCTAAATTGGTGCTATAGCTTCTTCCATCTCTACTGTTTTTCATGAGTCCAAAACAAGAGAGTCTAGGGTTTCCTTCCTGCCATCATTAATACCAAGTAAGAGATAGCTGATAAAACATGATAAGGAATATGCACAAAAGGAAACCCTATAACAAAAGCTGAAGTACCTGATCAAACAAAATTCTATAAGCATTAAGATCATGGTACAATGCCCTTCCTTTGCTACTACAGTATTCCAAGGCTTGTGCTAGATACAAGGCCACCCTCAACCTCATTGCCCATTTCATTGGTTGGGTCTCCCCTGCCAAGGAAGTTCATACAAATCACAAAATCAAATTGATATAAGATTCCACAAGACATATAAACTATATCAACAAAAATGGGGATGTAGCTATTAAAGCAAAATGTTTTATTCTTATCCGTTAGCTCAATTGGCAAATGCCGAAATTGTTAAGTCGGATATCATTACTCGAGTTCGAACTTGGCACCTCGAAGTTGTGTGTGAGTTTTAAGGCGAGATAAAGAAATGAATAGAAACTCACAGTGAAAAAAGATGTTTGGAGAGAGTTTCATTAGGCATGAACTCAGTAACAAGCAATCTCTCATCTCCTTCACAAAGAACAACCAACCAAGTTAGCTAATCTTTCACTCCTCAATTGCCCTACTACTCTTGCTTCCTCCTAAAAGAAAAGATAACTCCAACAAATCAAACACAAAGCTTCAACTCACAAAATACACAACAACAAACTTGCAAATACAAGAAACCCAAAAGGACGTAGCGTAAAGTAAAAGCAGAAGAACAAACTAGGAATTGTCGAGAATCGGGCCAAGCGGACTTGTTGAATCGCTTCACAAAACAACGAATCTATCATCTTCAAGTCTTCCTTTATAGACAACATTCGGAGCTTTCTCACCATGTTCGAAACAATGTTGTCGGTGAAAATCCTTGATGGAAACTACGAGTTGATCTAAGTTGTATTACGTGAAACCAACCCACACGAGATGATGATCTCTCTCTCTCTAAGGGTGCTTCTCTTTCTCTGTCTGGTTGTCGCTTTTATGAAGAAGAAAAAGGAAAAGATAAGAGGAAAAAGTGAAGAAAAAAAACGAGCGTCGTTCCTCTTCTTCTTCCTCTTCGCCGTCGTTTTCTCTTCTTCTTCCTCTTCGTCGTCGTTCCTCTTCTTCTTCCTCTTCGCCGTCGTTCCTCTTCTTCTTCCTCTTTGCCGTCGTTTTCTCCTTCGTTTTCGGTGGGTTTTCGGTGGATTTCAGGCTAGGGTTTTCAGTGAGAGAGAGCGAAGGAAGATGAAGCGTACGTATTTGGTTCCAGTTCTCGTGTGGGTGAATAAAATTTTAAGGGTAAAATCGAGTTTCCATATCGGTTTGAATAGGAGCCGATATGGATTAGAGTAAAATAGAGTTTCCATATCGGTTCGAACAGGAACCGATATAGATAATTTGCTCATAATTTCAAAAATGCCACCGCCTCTTTTTTCATATCGGTTATAGTGTGAACCGTTATTAATTGCTGATGTAAAATCCATATTTTCCACTAGTGACCTTTCCAAGTTATCTAATTATTTAATGATTTAATTATTTAAGGTCCGATGGAGTGTTAAAGGTTTGCCAATTGGAGACAACGGCACAAATTTAATTAGCTTTATTGGTACTAAGGTGAAGCAAATCTTTCCAATTTCAATTAAAAGTTGGAATGAGAAAGATAATCGAGTTTTGCCTAAACTGAAAGATGATTTTTGGGACTTAATACAGGTATATAATTTTAGACCTCTTTAATAATCTTATTTAGTGATTTTTTAGTTATATTTATTTAATCCATTTTTATGTATAAGTAGAAACACTTTGATGTCGATGATGCAGAAGAGATTGGATCATTGAAGGAAGCGGGAAGGTTGCATAGGGCTTCTGAGAACTAATGTGGGGAAAAAGTATTCGAAAACGTCTGATGGGACCATCGACAGAGCCTCAAAGATTGTATGCCGGAATTATAACTAAGGAGGATTGGACCAAATTTGTAGATATACGCACTACAGATCCGGATTTCCTGGTTAGTATATTAATTATTTAAGTTATATATATATTTCACAAGTAGATATCATTCATTAATGTATACTTATGTTTTTAAATAGAAAAAAGCAAAGCCAATAAAGTGAGAGCTTCTAATCCCGAGTAAACTTATAGAGGAGGTTCAAGTGGATATCAAATTCTTGAAGAAAGATTGGTAAGACACAATTAGTTTAATTTATTATGATTTAATGAATATTTTAATTTACAGTTGATTAACAATTATTAAACTTAAATAGCTCTTTGGAAGAGGGAAAGATCCAACTCAAGAATCCATTGATAAATGCGATTATGCGGTTAGAGGCCCGACAAAACAAGGATGGGGAGATTGTGGATCCGAAAACTAAGGAGGTCAAGGACAAAATTGTAAGTATTCCAAAATTCATGAAAAAATTGCAAGTTGGAATTTGTATCGACTATATTTTTTAATCAGTTACTCGATTTTTTTGACACGTGAACATATTTTTTTATTGTCGATTAAATTTCGTTGACACTTGTTTATTATTTCTATCCGTTACTCGATTTTTTTGACACGTGGACATATTTTTATTGTCGATTAAATTTCTTTGACACTTGTTTATTATTTTTATCCGTTACTCGATTTTTTTGACACGTGGACATATTTTTATTGTCGATTAAATTTCTTTGACACTTGTTTATTATTTTTATCCGTTACTCGATTTTTTTGACACGTGGACATATTTTTATTGTCGATTAAATTTCTCTTGACACTTGTTTATTAATTTTATCCGTTATTTATGTTTGTGCATCAACAAAGCATATCACAATCTGTATCACAAGGAGATTTAACAGATTGTGATGGTCAACAAGATGTCCTTGCTCGTGCCTTGGGAAGGGAAGAGAGGCAGGTCGGATTAGAGGTTATGGATATGGGATTCCTCCTACAACCGTGTTTGGGCCAAAGAAGAGCCAAAGCAAAGTGCGGGGATTGTAAAGTCATGGCGACAAAGTATGACGAGCTATCCAAGAATGTTCTTTGTGTTAATGGAAGAGAGCAGGATGTTTAAGCGACTCTTGGCACAAAGGATTGGTGCACCATCCCCTTTGCACCACCCCTGTTGAACCTATTGAGCTCGCCTTTGCACCCATAGCGCCCGAGATACCATTTGCACCATCCCTTCAACACGGGTATTTAACAAAAACTCGACCTGTTTTTTGTACATATGTATTTGATAAAATTATCATGTATATTTATTTTTCTTTATAATTGATTTAGGATAATTGTGAATGTGAGCTATATATTGCAAACCCACATCGAAAGGTTGCAGTGGGTTTGATATGTAACCAATTGAGTGCCACATCGCACAATCAGGCCATGCACGAAAACCATTTGAGAGTTAGGGTAGACTATTCAATAGAAGTGTCTGCACCATTGCATTCCAATTGCTAATGCGGATATATTTTATGGATCAAGCACTTAGTACTTTTGTGGCATGGCCTGAACAACTTGTCGTTGTAAGTGACAATATTTTTGTTAATAATTAAATGACTATAATGTGTGTTAACTAACTAGCTAATTAATCATTTTTTTAATATATACTAGGTACCCCATGTGTCCCGACCTTCCCCTTCCATAAAAGTGTCTCAACCTTCCCTTCCACTACCAAACTCTCCGACCATCTACTTATACACAGCCCGGTCCAACATGTTGGTCAATTTCCCATTGATGAATTCGGAAGTACATCGATTCTCTAAAGGTCCACATCACTCAAAAAATGAACCGGACGACTCGATTTATTTACCGGCCGATAACATTGTGGGGCCGGAGCGGATGGTAATGATCAACATGGAGGACACGAAAGCTATAGTTGAAATGGATTGGGCCACTGCCACTGATATCAGAGTATACCAGAGGTATGTATTAAATTATTTGTACACAATAGTTGTTTATATTAGAGTATATATATATGAGGATCTGAAAGTTGTATATATATTATTTATAGGTTTCTGTACCTTCATCTTCTGGTCCCTTCGCAACGGACACAGAAGTATTTCTTCTTGTGTCCAGCGTGTATCATTGTGTTTCATAAAGGTAATACAGCGGAACGTATTATGGCTATTAAGAGTGAAATACAAAGTTATATCCTTTCACGCTTCATGGATGCCAAACATTTGAAGGGCGCACTAGTGCAAAAACGTCATTTAGTATCGGTCATTTTGCACATTTAGTATCGGTTATCTGTCGATACTAATTCGATCGATACTAAATGTATGACATTTAGTATCGGTTAAATAACCGATACTAAAAGTGACATTTAGTATCGCGTGTTCAAAAAACCGATACTAAATGACGTTTTTTTGGTGATTTTTATGCCTTGAAAACGTACTATTAGTATCGGTTATTTAATTAACCGATACTAAATGTCACTTTTAGTATCGGTTAATTTAAATGACCGATACTAAATGTCTTTTCAAAATTGTGTTTGCTGTCAAAAAATGACATTTAGTATCGGTTATTTAAATTAACCGATACTAAAAGTGATGACATTAGTATCGGTTAATTTAAATAACCGATACTAAATGTCTTTTCAACATTGTGTTTCTTTGTCAAAAAATGACATTTAGTATCGGTTATTTAATTAACCGATACTAAATGTCACTTTTAGTATCGGTTAATATAAATAACCGATACTAAATGTCTTTTCAACATTGTGTTTCTTTGTCAAAAAATGACATTTAGTATCGGTTATTTAATTAACCGATACTAAATATCACTTTTAGTATCGGTTAATTTAAATAACCGATACTAAATGTCTTTTCAACATTGTGTTCTTTGTCAAAAAAATGACATTTAGTATCGGTTATTTAAATAACCGATACTAAATGTCACATTTAGTATCGGTTAATTTAAAAAACCGATACTAAATGTCATTTTTAGTGTTTTTTAGGACTTTTAGCAGCGGTTATCCTTAATAACCGATGCTAAAGGTCCATTTTTAATTTTGCATCCAACTATGATCCATGGCTACGTTGAAATAATGGACCAACTATATATTGTTAAAAAAACATTGAAATGATGTTCAAGTTACTATAATAACAATCAAAGAAATGCTCCATGGATCTGAGGACTAAAATGTGACATATACAATGTGACATATATAATGTACATGATAAAATACAATAGAATTATAATCCACTTTTCATTCCTCTGTTTTTTTAGATGCAGGGGACTACAATGTGACATATACAATGTGACATATATAATACAATAGAATTATAATCCACCATGTTGCAACTTTGAACCATCCGTATAATTTCCGGTGGAGCCTTGCTTCTAGAAGAAAAATCGAGCCTTCTTTGATATGCTATATTGCTAACGGGTTTTTGGAACTTGCTATTGATTCCAAATCATTCATTTGAACAAAGCTTTCCTAGAGAGATAAGTGATGAAAGCATGGATACATTTTGATCAACATCATGAATATATAACACAATTCATATATCAGCAATATCAAAGCCAGAAACCAAACAAGCTTTAAAATGAACAAAATTAGTGTATCCTACAACTAATAGCTTTGTAAAAATCAGCTGCAATGAAGTTGTTGCTATCAAAGCAAATACAAACCTTTTATCTATAATTATGTGAAGCACAATGAGAATTAGGATATGCCCTTTAAAAGTAAATAATAAAGGGTTTCACATAGTATCTATGAAAGGAACAAATAAATATAATTGTTTTAAGCATTCATGATTCAACAACTTTATAACAATACCTTCTAAATTCGACCTAGGAGCAACATTCTCCATATCATTAGTTTGCAATGACAGCTCTCGAGTAAGGTGAAATTGATCATTCTCGACCACTTTCCCAGTTGTTTGAGCACTATCATCACAATTTGTAGTAGCCATTGGCATCCGTACCACGACTGCAGAAGACGCAGCGGTGGTTAGGTGCGATTAAAAGCTCAAGACACAACCACAAAATGTGCATGCAATATGTAAATGAGAATGAGGAATTTTAAATAAATTAAAGTAAAAGATTTTCAAACCGACTTCTTCACAAACCGGTGCTAAAGCGAGGATAAGTAAAGCTCCTTGAGTGCGGGAGGAGAGGAGTAATCATTAACATCGGACCACGATTCATTGGTGTGAAGAATCAACTGCATCGCTCTGCGAGATGAGAAAATAGTTTTAAAAAAACATATGAATGTAACAGAGAAATACTACCTTCACGATATCAGGATCATTCCATGGACCCTTGTTAGACCTAAGACATCCACCTTCACTAGGACATGTACATGAACCACCCGTAAAGAAAGTGCAGAGCCGATGCATGATTCATTTACAAACTCCAAATTAATCAAGTACATTGAATACAAAAATTAACAAGCTGAAAATATAAAAATCTATGAATAGAGATGGAGCTAAATCAAAATCACCTCAATGGAAGGCATGGTCACTTTGAGATGTGAAGGTCTCTCCGTCATTGACGGCTTCCATCATGGTTAGGCAATGGGAACTCTCAACATTTTGAGTGGATCTTGACCGGTGGCTATGAAAACAATGCAGATACAATGTTGCTAGCATGGGCGTTATATCCACCAAGGGCACGGCAATAGCGAGAACCGGCAAGATTTTTAGCATGTTAAGCTCTACCAAGGCAGCCACATTGGTTTTCAAAACCTTCTTCACGACATCCTCTGTGATGATCGCCGCAAACAAGCGATTTTCCACGTCCCTCGATCCAATTTATCTGCGCAGTTTCTTGTCGGAGCAAAGTAGTTTCCTAAAGAGTAGAGTCAATAAACAATCATCACATTGCAAATCTAATATAGCCATAAAAAAACAACCTCGGCATCGCATTCTATTTATAGCCATCAAAATAACTAAACAAAGATCAATTAAAAGAGTTATCTTTTTAAAAGGGAGTACCATATTCTATTCACTCTGTAACATCAAATAAAATCTATAATGTTAAAAAATAAAATATGCTCATTTATGAGGAATTATTGCCTAAGCGGATTTAATGCCTAGATGTGAATGAGAAATTTAATGCCTAACGCAAGAAAACCATAGTATTAGTACATAGGAACAATCCATCGTCATAATATGAAAGTTCATAGTGTGAAGTCACAGTTCCTATATTTACGCATCACCTTCACAAACTCATACTCGGTTCATAGATCTACTATAACAAAATACTAACAAGTAAAATCAAAGGAAACTAGTCGATTTCAACATGCAGACAAAAGAAACAAATCAAGTTCAAAATATAATCCAAAGCAGTCTAATCTACATGCATAAGAGCATAAGAATAAATTACCAGAGATGCCAATAACATCCATATGCGGGAAATCACTTTGAAGGAAATCTAGGACATTTTGCACCCCTTTAGAAACCATGTTCATCCCCATGGCATCACCCAGTGCTACAAGTAAACCTCACGTAAACATTCTTCCCGGCAATATCGAGTGCGCTATACCAAGACACATATGATCTCTGGTAAAGCTGTTGGTTAAAATTTGAGATATGGTAAAAGCGAATTTATAGTCGCTATACCAAGACACATATGATCTGCGGGATTGCGGACTTCACATGATGATCAATGATAATCTGAATAATTTATAACCATACCAAGAGGTTCACCATCGATAATCTTTGCATGGCATGAGCTTTATATATATATATATATATATATATATATATTATCAATCATAGAACTGCTACTTAGGTGCATAACATTGGTGAAGAGTTCGGTAACTTTGTGATTCCATGATGAATGAAGATTGTGTTGCTTTAAACTCAGAGGTTTTCAATCAAGCAAGAACTAAATTTTGACTGTGTAACAATATGTAATCTTTGTCTTAATATGGACCAAGATATATTGTTTTTGGATGAACATAAGTCTATAAGTCTATCGAGAGAGCCCAACCACAAAAGAATAGCCCACTAGATATATGAATTAACCATATCAACCAATCTTGATGACCATTCGTTAAAAACAACTAAACATTTATTGGGAAGCATCCTATAGTAAATTTGTAAGACAACTAAAAAGTTAATAGCAAAAAAAACTATAGGCAGCATATTGTTTGATGCAAACAGCAATCATATATACTCAAATCATAACAACTTAAGAGTGCAAAAAAACAATATAAAAATTTCTTGTTGAAAGCATTAGCAAACCGACACTGGAGCAATATACCCATGTGTGCGGCCAAAAAGCTATAACCCATATGCAATTTTTTCGCAAACTTAGCAACACCAAAATCAGCAATTTTGGGCTCATAATCATCATGAAGCAAAATGTTGCCGGATTTTATATCCCTATGAATAACCGGTGGAGAAGAGTCATGGTGCAAATAGGCAATTCCTTTTGCAGCTCCTAGTGCAATTTTATATCTCGAGTTCCAATCCAATCTTTGGCTTCCCATTTTTTATCACATGCGTGAAGAGCTTCAAAAATATTACCATTTGACATGTACTCAAACACCAAAAGGTTGGATCCTCCTTTAACTAAACAAGCATAAAGCGAGAAAATACAAATCTACCTCATTCAATGTTTAGAAACAGAACAAGATTCCTTGACATACCCGGTGGAATCAGGTATGCATTCGGACACTTTAAAATGATTTCACCTACCAATATCTAGTAATAATTCCTTAGCTAACATGTGGTTTGATCATGTCAACTTGCCATTTTGTTTGTCTTTTTCTAACATACTATATTCTAATCATACTTACTGTCTTTAGCTTAATCATTATTAAACTTTACTAATCACTCATATGATCCTTTGTTTAGACTATAGTAGCGAGAAGAAAGAAGAGAAACTCACCAACCGTATTATTATTAGAGAATATGTAGCAGAATAATTCTAGCTAGATAAATACTAACTTTGTGCAAAATCAGAAATTAACACCTCTGTAAGATCACTACGATATAGCACAGAGAGAGAGAGAGAGAGAGAGAGACTTTTTCAAGTCCGGTTTGTCATGAACACACTGAAGAACCCAATGAGTGAACTCAAGAATCTCGCACCACCAAAAGAAATTACGTAATGATGCGTGATGGCTCAACAATCTGAAAGTATAACAAGAAATAAATTCAGCAGAAACTAACGAGAACCATGTTGGAATCTAGAAGTTAGGAACATAGGATTCTCTGTTACTTGGTTGTTGCAGTACTACAATTTTAGTTGGCAATTTAGTATTCTTGAGTATTAAGCGCAAAAACTAATACGCTAATGGAAATCGTAATCTCAAAGCAAAATAAACATATCTCTCACTTATTCTAGCAGGATTTTAGATCACGCCTAAGTATCGGTCAAAGAATCGGAATGACACTTGCTTCTGCAAGATAAAGAAGTAACAAAAAGCATTCCTTCAATGGTCCAATGTAAATAAAGTGGAAAGTATTCATGGCCATTACTTCAATTAGAAAGCAATGATAGTATTCTATTTCTAACAAGTAATTATGGGAGTGATTTCTTGCAAATGTAAGATCCAAAGAACAAAATCCAACCTAAAATTCAAAGGATTTTTTCAATTCAAACCAATATTAGATAAATGAATTCCATAATTCCATATCAATAATATTCAAGAAACCAATCTCACATCTTCCTCACAAACCAATATTCAAGAAACCAATTCTATTTGTTAATCCAATTTACAAGCCAAGAATCATTTCTTTTCAAAAGCATTTCTTCAAAAGCCAATAATTCCCATTGTTAAAAAAACAAGAACAACTTTGGGAGAAGATATTAAATCAAGAAAAGGAATAGCAAGAAGAATCAAAAACAATTCCCAATTATAAAGAAAGGGAATAACATGAACAACATTGTTAAATTGTAATTGTAATTAAAAACAAGCGAGAAGAATTAAAATACCTAACAAGAACAACACTATCACCGAATCCTTTCTCGGTAGAAATAAAATACCTAACAAGCGAGAAGATTTAAAAACAAATAAGGAATGACAAAACCTATAGATTTTCCAAAGCGAGAAAAATAAGGGTTAACATTAAAATTACAAAAGTTAAAATGAAAGCAAAGAACACATTTGTCATACGTCATCATCAAAAAATGCAGTTAGCAAGTACTTGTTCAATAGCAAAACCCCAATGTTGGAAGAGTACCATCTTAACATTTCTCGTGTTCGATAGCAAAAGCGCCTAACACCCTTCAACCACAACAGTTCTTCAAAGAAAAATTGGAAAATTTGATTGAAATTTGAAACAGATAAAACCCTAGAAAGTAGCTACGTGGGTACTGTGAAATGCGAATCAAGCAATGGTGACGGCGATGTAGGAAGGGCGATGACAATCTTTGAGATGGCAACCACGATATAGGAAGGGCGGCAACAACTTTGAAACAGCGAGACATTAGACGAAGGGAGAGCGTGGACGGCAAGACGGAGGGGAGTAGCGGCGGTGAGGCAGGAAGAAGAGAGAGATGGCGGGTGGGAGAGTAGAGTTGGCGAGAGAGGAGGAGAACGCAGGAGACCTAGGGCAATTTGTGTTTTGGAGAGATAGATCGTGTTTTTAGCATAGAACTTTGTTAATGAACGGACTTTTAGTATCGGTTATCTAAACAAGCGATATTAAATGTCGACTAAAAGACTTTTAGTATCGGGTGTATAAATAACCGATGTTAAAAGTAGCCGAAAAATTAAATATTTCATCTTATTTACAAAATTGCCATCGCTTCTACATTTAGTATCGAGTTATTCAAACAACCGATACTAAATGGTGCTTCTAATGTCATTTTTGCACTAGTGGCGAATCTTTATTTTTGGCACCACTCAATAATGGGTGAGAAATTTAGTCTTCAATCACTTGTTTAATTATTTTGAGGATTGTATTATAGTGTAAATTAATGTGTACTCATTCGTGATTCATTTACTTGCAGGCAACATTGGGTACTCTTTGCAATAAACCCTAAGCAAAATGTTGTCTATTATCTGGATTCACTTCAAGGCCATTACAACGTCTCACGAAGACTTACATGGATGGTTGAGAGGTGTGTATGTGTAACCCTCTCATTTTAATTTGTATAATTTAATATATGTATTTTGTTCAACTTAACGTTATATATATATATGTATGGCGTTACTGATTGCTTTTGAAAGAATACTTGGGATTATCTACGACTAAAACAAGATGGCTACCCATAAGCGTAAGCTTTTTAAGAATCATTCTTATAATTTTAATTGAATTTTTGGTCATAAAAATGTGACAATTAAGTTATAATCTTTTGCTTTGTAGTGTCCTAAACAACCAAATAGCAATGATTGTGGGTACTACGTTATGAGGTATATGAAAGAGATTATCACTCATGACAAAGTAACAATCCCAACCAAGGTAACTACTTAGATTTCTTTTTATATTGATATTATAATACTTACTCACATTTAATAAACATTTTAATTCTAATTTTATTTCATTTTATTTTTGATATTTTCCCACTTTAAAAAATCAGAATTACTCTTTGAACAACTTACAATGTAAGGGGGAGTGGTGCCATTTTGTTTCTAGCTTTTTGTAGCAAGTTTTGAGATTCATAATAGTTTAGTTATTATTTATGTTGTATATATTGGATTTATATTATGTTGTAAGTACTTCTTAGAATGATATATATTGGATTGGAAATATTATTTGATGAATTTTGTTGGTGAATTTTGTTTGAATGATATTGGATTGGAATGTATTTTTGAATTTGTTGAAAAGGGAATGAATTTATAGGTTGTAATTAAAATGGAGAACAAACCAAAATAAAAAAATATTTAAAAAAATCAGTCAATAGGTAGCGTTTTAGAGTGAAAACGCTAGAAATGAAGTTAAAAAATTCATTCAATACCTAGCGTTTTAAAGATAAAGCGCTAGGAATTGTAAAGAGGAGCTAGAGGATCCCTAGCGTTTTTTTCTGAAAAACGCTAGGAATGCTAATAAAAGGTGCTATAGCATCCCTAGCGTTTTATATAAAACGCTAGGTATGGTAGTAAAAGGGCTATAGTATCCCTAGCGTTTTAATTTAAAAGCGCTAGGAATGGTAGTAAAAAGGAGCTATGGGATCCCTAGCGTTTTTATTTAAAACGCTAGGAATGGTAGTAAAATGAGCTATGTGATCCCTAGCGTTTCGTAAAACGCTAGGAATTGTAAAAAGCGCTGGGTCAATGGCTAGCGTTTTATATAAACGCCACGTATGTCTAAAAACACATTTGGGGAAATGGCTAGCGTTTTTAAAACGCTACTAATGGGGTGTGCGCATTAGTAGCGCCAGCTTCTCTAGCGTTTTAAAAGCGCTACCAATGCCCAAAAAAAGCGCTAGCCATCCTAGTTCATTTGGCGTAGTGTTTGCGGCGTTTTTTGGGCATTGGTAGCGTTTTAAAAACGCTAGAGAAGTCTGGCGCTACTGGATGCGTACACCACATTAGTAGCGTTTTAAAAAACACTAGCCATTGACCCAGCGTGTTTTGGACATACGTAGCGTTTTATAAAAAACGCTAGCCATTGACCCAGCGCCTTTTTACAATTCCTAGCGTTTTCTGAAAAACGCTAGGGATCCTCTAGCGCCTTTTTACAATTCCTGGCGTTCGTCAGAAACGCTAGGATCCTCTAGCGCTTTTACAATTCCTAGCGTTTTCTTTAAAACGCTAGGGATCCTCTAGTGCATTTTGTCCATACCTAGCGTTTTCAACAAAACGCTAGGGATCCTCTAGTGCATTTTGTTTATACCTAGCGTTTTCTATAAAACGCTAGGGATCCTCTAGTGCATTTTGTCCATAGCTAGCGTTTTTTCAATAAAACGCTAGGTATTGAATGAATTTTTTAATTTCATTTCTATCGTTTTCTCTATAAAACGCTACCTATTGACTGATTTTTTTTTTAAATATTTTTTTATTTTTGTTTATTCTCCATTTTAATTACAGCCTATAAATGCATTCCCTTCCAAATAAAATTCATCAAATATCATTCCAATCCAATATCATTCCAACAAAATTCAGTCAACAAAATTCATCAAATATTCCAATCCAATATCATTCTAAGAAGTACTTACAACATAATATATATCCAAATCATATATACAACATATATAATAACTAACTAACATTATGAAACTCAAAACTTGCTACAAAAAGCTAGAAACAAAACGGCACCACTCCCCCCTTACTGTTGTAAGTTGTTCATCAGAGTAATGCTGGATTTGATTACAAGTGGGGAAAATCTTGAAAAATAAAATGAAATAAAATTAGAATTAAAATGGTTATTAAATGTGAGTAAGTATTATAATATCAATATAAAAAGAAATCTAAGTAGTTACCTTGATTGGGATTACTACTCTGATGTGAGTGATAATCTCTCTCATATACCTCATAGTGTAGTACCCACAATCATTATTATTTGGTTGTTTAGGACACTACAAAGCAAAAGATTAGTTAATTAATTGTCACATTTTTATGACCAAAAATTCAATTAAAATTATAAGAATATTGATAAAAAACTTACAGTTATGGGTATCCATTTTGTTTTACTCGTAGAGTATCCCCAGTATTGTTTCAAAACACTGTAACGTCATACATATATATAACGTTAAGTTAAACAAAATACATATATTAAATTATAGAAAATGAGAGGGTTACACATACACACCTGTCAACTATATGTACGAAGTCTACGTAGACTTTGTAATGGTCTTGAAGTGAATCCAGATAGTAGACAGCATTTCTCTTAGGGTTTATTGCAAAGAGTACCCAATGTTCCCTGCAAGTAAATGAATCACGAATGAGTACACATTTACACTATAATACAATCCTCAAAATAAATAACCAAGTGATTGAAGACTAAATTTCTCACCTTATATTGAGTGTTGCCAAAAATAAAGATTCGTGATCAAAATGTTTGGCATCCCTGAAGCGTGAAAGGATATAACTTTCAATTTGACTCTTCCTAGCCATAATATCCTCTGGTTTACCTTGATCCCACACAATGATAGTGTTGATCACGTTAAGTCCTTCAAACGAGATTAGTGAACGTGATTGTGAACTCTTTTAGTTTGGTTTACCAAGTGTTTCATCTTTGTTCTAACTTATACAAGAGAGTAGATCATAATAAATCCTTCAAAGAAGTTATTTTAACTTAATAGTGAAGTCTGCTTATACATCTGTCTCTCTTCCATTAATACAGCAACATTCTTGGATAGCTCGTCATACTGTGCCGCCATCACTTTACATTGCCCGCACCCCCTGCTATGGCTCTTTGGCCCAAATATAGTGGTAGGAGGAATGCCATATCCATAACCTCTTATACGACCCTTATACTCTTCCCTTCCCAAGGCACGAGCAAGGACATCTTGTTCACCAGAGCAATCTGTTAACTCTCCTTGTGATACAGATTGTGATATGCTTTGCTGATGCACAAACATAAGTATATAATGAGACACAAATTCCAACTTGCTAGGAATCATAAAATTAAAATTACAATACTTGAATTTTGGAATACTTACAATTTTGTCCTTGACCTCCTTAGTTTTGGGATCCACAATGTCACCATCTTTGTTTTGTCGGGCCTCTAACCACACAGTACAACGATCAAGGGATTCTTGAGTTGGATGTTTCCCCTCTTGCAGTAACTATTTAAGTTTAATAATTGTTAATCAACTGTAAATTAAAAGATTCATTAAATCATAATAAATTAAACTAATTGTGTCTTACCAATCTTTCTTCGAGAATTTGATATCCACTAGAACCTCCTCTATAAGGGTACTCGGGATTAGAAGCTCTTTCTTTATTCGCTTTGCTCTTTTTCTATTTAAAAAGATAAGTATACATTAATGAATGATATCTAGTTGTCATATATATATATATATATATATATATATATATATATATATATATATATATATATATATATAACTTAAATAATTAATATACTAACCAAGAAATCCGGATCAGAGTGCGTATATGTACAAATTTGCTCCAATCCTCCTTACTTATAATTCCAGAATACAATCTTTGGAGGCTCTGTCGATGGTCCTTCGGGAAGTTTGAGATACTTTTTCCTACATCGAGTTCTATAAGCCCGATGCAACCTTCCGACTTCCTTGAGTATCCAATCTCTTGGGCATCATCCACATAAAAATGGATTAAATAAATATAACTAAAAAATCACTAAATAAGATTATTAAAGAGGTCTAAAATTATATACCTTTATTAAGGACCAGAAATCATCTTTCAGTTTAGGCAAAACTCTATTATCTTTCTCATTCCAACTTTTAATCGAAATTGGAAACATTTGCTTCACCTTAGTACCAATAAAACTAATCAAATTTGTGCCGTTCTCTCCAATAGGCAAACCTTTAACACTCCATCTGACCTGCATTAATTAAATCATTAAATAATTAGATAACTTTGAAAGGTAGAGAACAACATTAATAATTAGTAATTAACTTACTGAATATTTTTCGTGTCCTTTACTTATCCGATGGATGATATTCTTTTTCGCTGTCATTCCACGGGGAGTGAACTTCTTTGTGTTTCTATGACCACCCCCATCACCACCCTCATGACTACTCTCATGATCACTAAGTGATGCCATCTGACTTGCAATGGCCCAAATGAAATAGACTTAGTGAGTTTTAGCTTTCTAATTGTTTAGAACCAACAAACACTTAGCAAAATATAGAACAAGCATATGCCTCACCTATAAATACATATATAAACAGAATCTGAAACAATGCTTATAAATGTAGCTATTGGAAGTTACTAGTAGCTATATAAATGTTATGAAAAACAATGCTTGCTAGCTAAGGCAATTGCAAATGAAGCAACTTTCTGAAAAGCAAAACAAGATCACCTCTCCTCTTTTCTCCTCTAAAATTCCTTTGGTCTATTAACATTCTTACAGGGTCCCTATATTCACTATTTTGGAGCATATCATACCAATCAAAAATAATGAACATGCATAGACTAGAAACATTTTGATATATAGGACTTTGGAGCATTATTGATATATTTTTAAAAAAGAAACTCCATATCTGAGAAATCTAGTCACACAACTCTAGTAGAAAATGCACCACACAAGCAATTTGAATCCCTTTCAACTGGAATATTAAAAATAGTGAGCTTGATCCACAAAGCAAGTAAAAAGCATGGGCAGTTCCAAGTTTCATAGACTCAATCAAATAGTCATTGCAGTGAGAGAGGTGGAGAGTGAGTGCAAAAATACCTTTTGAAAGGGAGTGAGAGTGCAGAAAAAGGAGACAAATGGGAGGGAGCTGCGTGGTAAGATAGCACCAACGAGAGAGAGGGAGAGCTGGTACGTATGGGGTTTCTGGGTTTTCGGTTTCCTGGGTCGCGCGTTGCTGGGTTGTTCGCAAGGGAGAGAGAGTTCGCAAGGGAGAGAGAGTTCGCAAGAGATGAACGAAGAGGTGGAGGTTTCTGGGTTGTTCGCAAGGGAGAGAGAGTTCGCAAGGGAGAGAGAGTTTGCAAGGGATGAACGAAGAGGGTTTCCGGGTTTTCGCAAGGGAGGAGTTTGGTAGGTAGATGAAGAGGCGTACCTTGCTGCGTGAGTTTGTGTGAGAGAGCGCGCCTTGTGAAAATTATAATAACAATGCCTAGCGCTTTCAAAAAGCGCTAGGAAGCCTAGGAATTATAATTACAATTCCTAGCGTTTTCTGTAAAACGCTAGGGATCCTATAGCGCCTTTTTACAATTCCTAGCGTTTTCTGTAAAACGCTAGGGATCCTCTAGCGCCTCTTTACAATTCCTAGCGTTTTCTGTAAAACGCTAGGGATCCTCTAGCGCCTTTTACAATTCCTAGCATTTTTACGAAAGCGCTAGGGATCCTCTAGCGCCTTTTACAATACCTAGCGTTTTCTGTAAAACACTAGGGATCCTCTAGTGCATTTTGTCCATAGCTAGCGTTTTTTCTATAAAACACTAGGTATTGAATGATTTTTTTTAATTTCATTTCTAGCGTTTTCTCCTTAAAACGCTATGTATTGACTGATTTTTTTTAATTTCATTTGTAGCGTTTTTTAAAGCGCTACCTATTGATTGATTTTTTTAAATATTTTTTTATTTTTGTTTATTCTCCTTTTAATTACAACCTATAAATTCATTCCCTTCCAACAAAATTCATCAAATATCATTCCAACAAAATTCAGTAATATCATTACAATCCAATATAGATACACACATATGTACATATCACCAAAAGACCATATTAAACTAACAAGTACTTACAACATAATTAATATATATCAAAATTAAAGCTAGAAACATAACGGCACAACCCTCATGACTACTACTGTCTTGATCACTCTCATGATCACTAAGTGATGCCATCTGACCTGCAATATAACATAATCCATGTTATTGTTAAATTTACAAAAACAATATAATTATCTATTAATAAAAAATAACGAGATATCATTAAGTCTATATTACCTTTTCCTTTTCCTAGATAAAATTTTGTTTGTAATTCGCGTCTTGGTATTTTTTTTCCGACGAATAGTAATTCCATCATTATGATCTTTTCTAAAATATACAACATCCTCTATAGAAGTATTTTCCCCTATTATTGGTTACGATGTTACGAAGAAAGGGTCGTCCTCAACACCAACATCATCGGGTGCTTCATCATCATCGTTGTTATACACAAATTTTTTGTCGATCAATAGAACAATAGACCAATTGATATTAAGCTGGATCGGTGACATAAAACACTTGTTGAGCTTGCGATGCTAAAATAAAAGGTTCATCTTTATATTCTAACTTGTTGAAATTCACCCGCATGAACCACGATTCATCAATCGTAAACCAAGATATTATTGTCAACCCATTCACATTTGAACACGGGCTCACGAAACATATTGTAATCCAACTCCCATATGTGTTCAATGAAGCCAAAGTATGACATATTCGCATATATGGGATTTTGTCTTTGCTTTGGATGCATGCATAGAATGAGCTACAAGAGTCACCCCACTATTTTGCATTTTACTCGATCATCTTGTTCTTTTGTATAAAAAGTGCACTCGTTCATTAGATAATTTGTTGTAAGAGAAGACATGTATATTTGGACCTTTTGCTAACCATCTCAATCTTTTGAAATCGAAGTAGGATTGAAACACACTCACCATCAATGTGATGTTTTAGCCACACTATGAAACTCCTATTGTGTTCTTTTGCTAACCAAACTTGCTTCTTTCAGGAATTGACTCTTAAGAATCTCCTTGTGCTTGGCAACATATGAATCAACCTCACTATCATTGTGAAGAGCGTACAAGTGTGCTTGCTCTAGTTCTTTCCTTGATACCATCACTAATTTAGTTCTGTCATCCCTTTACTAATCCTTCCTACATGGCGAGACCTTGGCGGTCCCACGAGAATATTCAAGACTAGATAGATAGCCGTGCAAAACTCAATAGCCTCTTCAACTATGTAGCGCTCAACAATACAACCTCGGTCGTGATCGATTTTTCACATATCCTTTTAATATCTTCATGTAACGCTCAAACGGATACATCCATCTCATGTAACATGGCCCACACAATTGTGTCTCTCTAACCAGATGAACTATTAGATGAATCATTATGTCAAAAAAGGAAGGTGGGAAATACATCTCAAGCTCACACAAAGTGACGGTAATTTCTCTTTGCAATGTTGGCAACTTTCCGAGGTCAATCACTCTACTACAAATCGCCTTAAAGAAGAAACAAAGTTTGGTTAAGGTCCACGCACTTTCTTAGGCAAAATGGATCGTATACCAATGGGTAGCAAAT
This sequence comes from Oxytropis ochrocephala, assembly GCA_020916435.1. Classification (NCBI taxonomy): domain Eukaryota; kingdom Viridiplantae; phylum Streptophyta; class Magnoliopsida; order Fabales; family Fabaceae; genus Oxytropis; species Oxytropis ochrocephala. Next base: position 84,650,060 of record CM037090.1, read on the forward strand.
GCTCCATGAGAACATGACAATCGTGGGACTTTTTAGAGACTTTAACTTGAGGTCTTTAATCGATACAAGAGTCGCCACATTTGAAGAGTATCCTCTGGAACTTTAACTCCATGAAGAAACTCACAAAAGACAGTCTTCTCCTTCTTAGATAGAGAGTATGAGTCTGCGGAGGTAGATATGTACATGTACCCTTCTTTCTGGGACCCAATTCAGGTCTCAAACCCATACTAACCAAATCCAACCTTGAGTTGATGGTATCTTTAGTCTTACCCGGCATATTGAGTAAGGTACCAATGACCTTTATCGAAAACATTCTTTTCAACATGCATCACATCAATGAAATGCCTTACATATAATGACTTCGGTATGGCAACTCAAAGAAAATCGACTTTTCTTCCACCCCGTTTGGCAAGCTCTCTGCAAAAGGCTTCCCAAATTTAATGTTCAAATCTTCCACCTTTTCAAATACACTGTCGCGTCAAAGGCGGGGAGCTCTACGTGTTCTGTATTTCCATCAAATGCCTTTCTCCACAATCGATAGTGATGAGTTGATGGCAAAAATCTACGATGACCAAGATAGATATTCTTCTTACCATGTTCCAACCACATCCAATCTGTGTTATCTTCACATATAGGGCATGCACACTGCGCGCCTTTGTTCTCTGTACCCAGATAGATTGCCGTATCACGGGAAAGTCGTTAATTGTGCCAAAGATCATAGCCCTCGGGGTGAAACTTTCTTCTTGAACCCATCATACACCTCTACCCCAGTCTCCCACATTTGCTTCAAGTCTTCAATTAAAGGAGCCAAGTATACATCAATATAATTTTCTGGTTGTTTGGGCCTGAGAAATTAACAAAGACAACATCATATATTTGCGTTTCATGCAAAGCCACGATGATAAGTTATAAATCGCCAAAATCAAGGGCCATGTCTTGTGGGAGCTACTCGGATACCGTGCGGGTTAAATCCATCGGCCAGACAATGCAAGGCGTAGGTTTCTCGGGTCATCCCCGAAATTAGGATACTCAATATTAATTTTTTCCATTGCGGAGAATCTGCCGGGTGTCGTAGCATACCATCTTTAATCCTTTCATCCTCATGCCATGTCAAGTGTTTTGCATCTTCTGAACTACGATACATGCGCTTAAATCGAGGAATTATAGGAAAATACCACAACACCTTTTCGGAGCGGACTTTTTCTTCTTATCTCGCGGTGCATTACATTTAGGACACGACTTTAACAACGCATGTTCATTCAGAAATAAAATGCAATCATCGGACAAGCGTGTATCTTCTCATAGTTCAAGCCAATAGACCCCAACATTTGCTTTGCATCATACGTCCGAGAAGGAAGCACATTATCATTCGGCAACATTTCTTTCGAAGTGCGAGTAAATCGGTAAAGCTCTTATCCAGTCCATCCGTGGCGAGTTTTCAAGTTATACAACTTGATCACGACCAATAATTTTGTGAATTCAGTACAACCCGCATACAATGGTGTCTCTCGCATCAATTATCAACTTCTCAAACATTTCGGGACAATCATTAAGATCCTCTTCATCCACCTTTGCCATCTCTTCAAATTCGTTCGCATCAAATGAATGTGTTCGGTGTCAACCGTGGCGCATATCTCTTAGTAATATCATTCATATTTGAAGATTCACCTTTTTCTCTCTTTGTGCATTATCCAACAAGTGTAACTTTGATCAATTTCATTCGCCTTTAAATGTCGTGCCAACTCCTCTGCGATGGCGATTTTACATAACAACACCTTAAACAAGGACATTTCATACCACTAGAAGTCCCTAAGCGTTCAACAAAGACGACTCACAAAATAATCCACTCAGCGTATACTCCTTGGACGGACGATTGGCGGACATCCAATTTCTATCCATAATTTCCAAATATTTATAATAAAATCACGAGAAGAGAACTTTAACATATGACCCATCAAGCAATTCGAATATAGTGAAGAATCAATTCATATAAAAAAACAAACAAAATTTCCTCTTTTAAATTTTTTCAATTCCATTCCTTATTTTCCCAAGCTATATCTATATATCTCATATTCTATTTCTATTCTCGGTCCTTTGGTCAAGACAAAGGAACCATAGTCTAGTCTTCCAAATAATTAATGAACTTAATTTATGTGTAACAAGAAGAGGCTAGTGGTAAAAAAAAAAAAAAGAGTCTAGTGTGCACAAGTGACAAAACTAATATATTTCTAAACTAGAACCCACAATTAATATCTAACAAATTTCCTAATTGTAATTTACAAGAAAAAATTACAACAAGAGACTATTGTAATTAGAGAAAGAGCAGAAATTAATAAAGGAACCGAAAGCGAGAGAAAGGAGCAGAAAACTCACCAATGTTGTGCGAGTGAGAGGCGAGAAAGATGATGTTCTTTGAGAGAGATGATTTTCGTTGAGAGAGATGATGTTAATTTGCGTTAAGGTGTTAGGGTTTTTTGCGTTTACGGGTGAGTGATTTTGCGTTTACGGGTGAGAGTGTTCGTTGAGAGAGGAAGTAGCTCAATGGGAAAGCGAAAAAATTATTTAACCATACCTAGCGTTTTATGAAAAACGCTAGGATCTATCTAGCGTGTTTTTCTAAATACCTAGCGTTTTGATAAAAGCACTAGGGATCTGTCTAGAGTGTTTACTAAATAACTAGCGCTTTCTAAAAAACGCTAGGGATCTATCTAGCGTGTTTTCTAATTGGCTAGCGTTTTGATAAAAGCGCTAGGGATCTGTCTAGCGTGTTTTCTAAATACCTAGCGCTTTTTAAAAAATGCTAGGGATCTATCTAGCGTGTTTTCTAATTGGCTAGCGTTTTGAATAAAAGCGCTAGGGATCTGTCTAGCGTGTTTTCTAATTGGCTAGCGTTTTGAATAAAAGCGCTAGGGATCTGTCTAGCGTGTTACCCAATGGGTAGCGTTTTACCTTAAGCGCGCGCTACTAATGGTGTAGCGTGTTATTAAAATGGGTAGCGTTTTTATAAGCGCTACTAAAGGTGGCGATCTCTTTTTACAATTATGGCGTAGTGTCATATTAAATACATATACTTGATCAGGTATTTAAAATATAAGAAAATGTCAAGTATAATATCATATGAATTGTAGTCAAATTTAATAAAGCTTATATCCATATTAGAAAATACGAGAAGGTTCAACATATATATATATATATATATGATTGGCTACTATCCAATGAAAGTGAGGATCAGCTAACCTCCAATAGAAATGGTTCTTGAGATCTTGGTCACATGAAATGAGTTGTATAAAGGATTTAAGAGCTCCAGGCAGAAACGTGATGGCCAATACATGAAGGATTATTGTGTACGTACAAAATAATGAAAGATGGGATGGCAATCAAATGATAACTCATAAATGGAATTAGCGTGAATTTTTGAGCTGAAGGGGAAAATGTGTGAATGCTCAAGGAGGAATGACTTAGGAAAAGAAGAGAGATGAAATTAGGTTCTTTTTCCCCAACTGAAAAGCTGCATGTGAGAGAAAAGAAGAGCATAAGGAATCGGGTCGGGTCTAGCGCAAGGGCTGGAACGCATGGGTCAAGTGCGTGGACTAGGGGTGCGTTTAGTAAAGAAAAGGGGTTGTATGCGACTAAAAACAACTCTAAGTCTATTTTAAATCATTTTAAAGCCTAATTTCACTACCACAATATTTTAACAACTCATTATCCCAAAATAATCTCTATTGTAAATAACATCTAGAATACTAATATTTATAAAAATAAAATAAATAAGTATAAATATAAATAACAATCATATAGCACAAATAGCTTATAAAAATATATTTAAATGTGACTTCAACTAATTTTAATAACTCAAACACACAATAAATTAAAATAATTTAATCTTATCAATATAAAATAGTTCATAACACAAATACATATTAAAAGAACTGACACACGAAAATCGGGGTGTTACATGATAAGGCACTTCGCTGTTGGACCGCTTTGTTGGGCTGAGCTTCCTGATGGATAATGGGCCAGATCTAAGTGTTTAATGGGGATTTCAGCCCAGGTCGGAACAGTGGCCCCCCAAGTCAGGGACGAGGGAGTGATGAGATTGGCCCCGGCTTGTTGGTCAGCAGATCGGAAAGTGAGTTCCTGACTTTGTAGATAGCATTCATTCTCTACTGGGGTCCGAAGCGTACTTCAAGAAAGTTGCGCGGATGCGTACCTGAAAAAGCTTGATAGAGCATTTAAGCTCGGAATCAAGTGAATCTTGACTGAGCATTGAAGCTCGGAGTCAATTGTCCCTCGAAAGAGCACTTAAGCCCAGAATCGAGGTCTCGACAGAGCATTTAAGCTCGGAGTCGAGAGGGACGAAGCCGTTGAGAGCTTCTTCCTTCGATCGCGTATTCGGACGCTGAGTCCTCAGTATGTGTGAAGGCTGTGCCGATTAGAGCACGGGTTGAAGTCGCCCTTGGACTTCTTCCCCTGACCTCTGGTGTGCTAGCAAGGGTAAACCAAAGGAGGGGCTGGTTCGCGCTGCCAGCCGCTGTGGGCCTCGCCTGCACCCCGTGATGGGATGTAGGAATCCGGGATCGCGGAGGGCGTTCTTTGTCGGCCTCGCCTCATCCCATCATCTGCCGAGTGGCCAGCTCGGTGTCAGAGTCAAGGGAGAGGGGCATAATTAGTCCTGAAAAGCAGACAGGAAATGCATTTTTTGTTCCTTTGAGAAACTGGTTTATTGAATCAGTAAATTCATTTGATACAATCATTGCTTCCTGCGACTAGCTATAGTAAACTCTTAGTTTGGTGGCATTCCAAGTCCTTGGTATCTGTTCTTTGGAGAGTGTCTCGAGCTGGTAGGCGCCCTTGCCGGTCTTTTTTAACAACTCGGTATGGACCTTCCCAATTCGGTGTCAACTTCCCTTTGCGGGCATTATTGTTTCCGACGTCGGCCCTTCTGAGTACCAGGTCGTCGATATCAAATTCCCTTGGGATGACGTGCTGGTTGTACCTCCGTGCTATTCGGGCTTTGACGATAGCATTTTCCAGTTGTGCCTGATCCCTGGTTTCTTGGACAGTATCTAATTCTTCTCTGATTGCCTTGTTGTTTTCCTCTTCGGAGAGGGGGTAGAGAGTTCTCCAGGTTAACTCTCCGAGTTCGACTAGGATAAAAACCTCAGTGCCATAGGTGAGTCGGAAAGGAGTTTCGCCAATGGTCAAGTGTGGTGTGGTACGATAAGCCCAAAGGACATAAGGAAGTTCGTCGGGCCATGCGCCTTTGGCGCCCTTCAGTCTCTTCTTGAGTCCTTTTAGCATTACCTGGTTTGCGGCTTCGGCCTGCCCGTTGGTCTGAGGGTGCTCGACCGATGTGAAGTGCCGCTTGATTTTTAAGTCTGCCAGGCATTGTCGAAAACCCCTGTCCATGAATTGAGTTCCATTGTCTATTATGATGGTGGTAGGGATACCGAATCTCGCCAGGATATTCTTTTTGACGAACTTGATGCAGTTTTTAGCGGTTATCTGTGCTAGTTGCTCGGCTACGATCAACTTAGTGAAGTAGTCGACGACGACAATGAGGAATTTCACTCCTCCCTTGGCTACAGGAAATGGACTGAGCAAATCAATCCCCCACTGAGAGAAGGGCCAAGGGGCGAAAATGATTTTATTTCTAAATTAAATAGAAAAATAATTAACATTTTGACTTTTTTGAAATGTAAAATAATGTATGATGAATGTATTGCAATAAATATTTTTTGCAAATGTAATATTTATATGGACTAACATGTTATGTAATCCGAAAATTTATGTAAGTTTACTATTTAAAAAACTTATCTTTTAATGTTTAATATTTTGAATTAATGAATATTATTACATATTTTTATAATTAATGTCTGATATACTAGTTTTTAAGTTTATAAAAGGCATTTAACAATGCGCTAGAAGTCACAGATCACAAATATCAAAAAACATCGAATAGCTATTACAATAATGTCATCTCGATCAAGTCTTGTTCTTATTTTCTTTTGTTTTTGTCTAGTATCTCTAACAGAGACTCTAAACAATGGCTTTAGGGTGGAACTCATCCATCATAGCTCTACCAAATCACCTTTCTACAACCCCACGGAAACTCAACTCCAACGAGTTTCAAATATTTGGAATCATTCTATCAATCGTGCCAATTACTTGCACCACGTTGTTTCCAATTCTTCAACCAACATAACACAAACAATGAAAACGTATACAGGTAATGGTTACATTATGAGTTATTCAATTGGTACCCCGCCAGTTCAACTTTTTGGTATTTTTGATACCGGGAGTGACTTAGCTTGGTTTCAATGCAAGCCATGTGAATTGTGTGTTAACCAAACCTCACCAATGTTTGACCCTTTGAAATCATCAACCTATAAAACTCTTCCTTGCTCTTCAGCAAGATGTAAAAATTTGGGAGATGCAAAACGATATTGCTCATCCTATGATCAACAACGATGTGAATATAAAGTTGGGTATGCAGATTTGTCATATTCACAAGGAGATCTTAGTCTTGATACTCTTACATTAAACTCCATTAATGGTTCTTTCATGTCATTTCCTAGTATTCTGATAGGATGTGGGCATAAAAATGGTAATCCCTCTGGCGGAACTCCCTTTGGAGGAAACACCTCTGGCATAGTTGGTTTTGGACCTGGACCATTGTCTCTTGCATCTCAGTTGAGTTCTCCATTTGGTGGAAAATTTTCATACTGTTTGGTGCCGCTCTTCTCAGATTCGAACACCTTAAGCAAACTCAATTTTGGAGATGCTGCTGTGGTTTCTGGTCCTGAGACTGTCTCAACTCCCATGGTACCAGGTTTTTCTTCTGCCCTTTACTTCACAAATTTGGAGGCATTTAAGGTAGGAGAAACAATAATAAATGTGGGTCGACCCACCATAATTGACTCGGGCTCAACACTTGGTAATTTGCCTCTGGAAATTTATCCTAAGTTTGAATCAGCAGTGGCTGATTTGATTAAGTTAAAGCGTGTTAAGGATCCTACTCACAATTATAATCTCTGCTACAAAACCACATTTGAACAGTTAGAGAATTTCAAGATCGTTGCACATTTTGCTGGAGCTGATGTGCAACTGAATTCTATTAACACCTTTATTCCAGTTGATCATACGGTTGTGTGCCTCGCTTTTACACCATCATTTGTTTCTGTTTTTGGGAACATAATGCAACAGAACTTTTGGTTGGTTATGACAACCTAAAGAAAAGAATCTCTTTCAAGCCCACAGATTGTACTAAACTTTGATTGATTTGGATGGTTTATTAATAAATTTTATAATTTTCATTGTTATGCAATATTATAAAAATAAATTTAATTCAAATTTAAATTGAAGTTGAGGGTGTAACACTCTAAATCTGAACATATTAAATGAGCCAAAGTTAGCCCACTTGATTAGTGTAAAGACCAACAGAAAAATTAAATAACACTGAATTTTCCTCTTTAATTAACATTCATTAGTATCATTTAAGAGAAGAAAGGAAAAATGTGTGTTCTCCTTACCTAGTACATTCACACTTAAATATCCATCCCTATCATACTACATTTTTTCTTCTATTCCACATTCGATTGGCAGGGCCGGTCCAAGGCCCAAGCAAAAGGAAAAGGGCCTCCATTTTACTCAATATGGCCTGCAAATTGTATAGACAGTGAAATTGGTGAAACAGTGAAACTCAATTCCACTCTGTACAACAGGTTTCAGGTTCAAGTCTCTTGAAGGCCTTTTTTTCAGTATAATTGCTATTTCTTTTTACGGGAATTATTGCTAATTTCCTTGCTCCTCCTTTATTGTAACTCTCCCGTAAATCATTGATTCTCTTTGAACTTTTTTACAAACTATTCTCTCTAATATTGATTTATAATTTTTTAACTTTACTGCTCTTATTTGAATTTTATTTTCTCTAAACTTTATTTTATTTTAATTTTATTAATAAATCTTACTTAAGATCAACAATGTCTTGACAAAGATTAAACGGATTAGTTTTATTGTTGAAAGAAAAATAAATGATTGTGAAATTGATTACAATAGTTTGATTAATGATTTCACATCACAAAAACTCAAAAGATTAAATTTAAGTAAAAACTAAATAATTGTACAAAAAAGTTTCACTTCGCTTTGGGCCTCGCTTAGCGTTGGGCTGGCCCTGTCTATCGGTTGGAACAAAATAATCAGAATTTGGGAGCCAGCTTCATAGCTCCCAAAATCGCATTGCATGCAGAGTTGGAGCTAAGCGATGAAAACCTAAACTTGAATGGTAGTTTATCTTAGTTGCATGTTAACTTGGAAGCTTGGTTAGGGTTCTTAGGTAGCTGCATTGGAGTTTGAATGATTAAACTAAGGGTTTTGGGAGCAGGTTTGCATTGGAGAGTTTTTGGGGCTTGTTGAATTTGTAAGAGCTTACAATATTCTTGCTTGCATTTGTGGTGTTCTGCTTCACATGTCACCCTTCAATGACCACTTGCATGTTGAACTCTAACTACTTATTGTGCCATGAAAGTTCTCACTATGATGTTGTGTTTGTCTTAAAAATGAATGTTGTATGTATGTTTGTGTTTAATCAAGCTCATTTGATGTATTGATGTTTGACATGGCTAAAATATGTGACTGGTAAGATGGTTTTTGGGTTAATTGTGGAATTGGGAATAATTTGAAGTGAGAGGGAAAGAGAAACACTTTTAATACTTAAAAATTCTGCATCTGCGAAAAGAGCACCTGCACATTTGGGAAATATTTATTGGAACAGGGGAGCACGACCCGTGTAATATCCCAAAATAAATTCTTTTATATTGATATTTATCTCATATCTTTTTTAATTTAATATGTGCTATTTTGATTTCTTTGAATAAAATTGATTGTTAATGATGCTTTTGATGTGAGTAGTTACACATTAGGAACTATAGTTGCTAGTAAAATAGGGAGGTGCATCTAGTAGTTTGAACCCATGTTGATGTGAAACCAAATGGCCCAGCCCATCTCTCAACCCACCTCCTTTACATTTCAGCTGGAAAACATAAAACCAAGATGCTTGTGAGTTACATTGGACACTTCAAGAGCTATCCTTGAGATCTCTATTGTCAAAGATAGGAAAGTGGGGCTGGTAGCATTTGGGGAAGTTTTGAGCATTAGTGGTGTTCAAAAGGGTCAAATCCTTGCTTGTAGTTTTCACTTATCTTAACAAGTGAGTTCTTTCCCTTCCTTTAGTAAAATCAATTTGAAATACGAGTTTAGGATTTCTATTGCATGTTATATTTTTGGAGTGCATATCTTTGGGTCAGCAAATATGCTTAATGGATGAAGTGTGGAACTTATTTTCCTTCAACATGTTACGAAAAGTAACCATAGTTAGCCTCTTAAGGTTAACTTGATCCTCAAGGAAATCCTCACTTGAAGGAAAGCTCCAAGGCTATATAAAGGATTCACTTCTCACTTGAAGACATAAGCTTTTACATCCAAATTGACTCTTCTCTTGTATTTTTCTAGTTTTAGTTAGTAGTAGGTAAGGAAGAAATTGTGACTTATCCCTTCACTTCTTCATAGAGTTAGTAAGTAGAAGGAATCGGTGCATTTAAACCACTTGGAATCTCATGCAAAGGAACTTCAATTTGTAATATGTTCTTTGCAGATTCTCTCTATAATATTATGTCTAATATGAGCTAAATTTTTTTAGTTGAGATGTTCTAACTTTATAATGTGCTTGTGAGTAAATTATTGTGTTTTCAAGTGGTGTAAGCATTTTTTGGTTCTTGTGTTATACTACATCCATCTTGTTTTAAGGCTGATCGCTTAAAATGAGTAGAGTTATATTCACGAGAGATGGTTTATAACTAGAATCAATAACCGATAAGTGTGAGTGTTTAATAAAGACTTTGTTAACTTGTTTGATAAAGAACACTTTATTAATTCCTTGTTAAGTCCTATACATAGGATAACATAGTCCTTAGGTTGATATAGTGGGTACTTCAAAGGCATGAGTGAACTTATTTAGCATGCCTAGACATAGGAAGCTTGTCATGAAACTCTGAAGAAAGTAGCTGAAAAGCACATATTGGTGCAACTGCACACAAGAAAACACAATACTCTCATAAGCAAGTTATTTAGTGAAGACATCTCAATTATCATTCTCAACTGATTTCCTCTACATTTTATTATTTGTTTATAGTTGTTTACTTAAACTCCAACACCCCAAAATTGTGAGTAGTGTAGCTTCACTAGTTTATGCTTTCTAAACAATACAAAGTTTTAATCAATCCCCGTGGGTTCGACCTTTTCTAATCACTATATTACTTGTTGTACTGTGTACACTTGCACACTTTTCAGCACACCAACAGCTTGGATCCACATGTCGCCCTCATGGGCAAGAGTTGAGATTTAAATTGATTGCGCAGCTGTAATGGACAAGTCGCCCTCGTGGGAAGGAGCCGACTAAGAAGCCGGGGCTTGTTCTAATTGTGCAGCTGGAATGCGCGTGTCGCCCTCGTGGGCAAGAGCTGGCTAGGAAGCTGGGGATTGTTTTGATCGCGCAGCTGGAATGTGTGTGTCTCCCTATGGGCAGGAGCCGGTAGGGAAGTCGGGGCTTGTTCGGGCTGAGGAGCCGGAACTTCATCAATGAGTAAAACGGTAACTGCCATGCCCTTAGGAGTGTCAGGGGGTGGAGGTTGAGCAACAATGGTTCTTTGGACACGGGATTTGACACTGGGTTCCATGAGGAACCAAGAACGAGTTCTCCGTCAAATGTCAAGGTAGGAGACGTGTTGGATCTCCCACTGTGGTCGCCAATGTTCTGTACCTGGGTGATTTTTCCGAGTCGGACCGAGATTGCAGGCGGTAGTGCTCTTGGCCGGGTTGGCTATTCGTGTGTTGGAACGAGATGGGGGGGTACTTGCAAAGACACTCCGGCCTTTCAAGTCGATGAGAATCATGGAGGTTGCGGGGTTGTAGAAAATGAACCTTACGTGGTTATGAGAACCACTATTTATAGAGTTTCGTTAGATGGCTCTGAGCCTTAGGATCGTTCGGGATCATCTGAGCCGTCGAGGCTTATTGGACTTGGGCCTTTGAATGTGGATCAAAGGGAGATGGGCCAATGCTAGCTCAAGAGGCGCATGCCTTAGTACAAGTTGCGCATGGACCACATGGTCCATCATAGAGTGTTCGGTCGTGGACCTGGGTCTATGGTAATTGGGTCGACCCGGGTTCTGGTGGCTAAGTGGGCCTCGTGGCAAATAAGCATTGCTTTCGCTACAACCTCATATCCATGATTTTAGTTATTACTTAATAAATAAATCACTTGTTACACAAATTGTAAAAGAACCTTTGGATTGTTCAACGCCTTTCATGTTGAAACTCCCATTGCTCTATTGGGTTAGGAACTTGTAATTCTCCTTTTAAGTGCTAAAAGATCCTAGAGATTTCCTTACCTTTTGACTCGGGAGAAAATCTGTTGATCCTAATTATTTTTGTCTAAATATCATTTTGGTTCTCATAAATGCCATGAAATATCTATGTTGACTTTTGAAAATTTAAAATTATTGATTTTACCCCATGCAAAAGTTTATTGAAAAATAACCTTTGTAATATTTAAAAGTATTCATTTCTATCTATGCAAAAAGTTGTTTGCTTTTGTCTAGAGGGTCTCTAACCGAGACTCTACACAATTGCCTAAGTTGAAACTCACCTCATCATGAATCTACAAAATCACTTTTCTCCAACCTTGTCGAAGAATTTGATGGTGATGAAAATTTGATGAAAGTTTTTCTTTGTAGGGACTAAAACAAAGTTGCTGAATTTTCTAGGTACGAAACACCTTTTATACCTTATTATGTTTGAAATTTATTGTTTAACAAATATAATGATTTTATTTCTAAATAGAATATGAATATATTTTTTTGGTAAATGTGGAATATGATATATGGAAATAATTGCAATAAAAATGATTTTATTTCTAAATTAAATAGAAAAGTAATTTACATTTTTAATTTTTTTGAAATGTAGAAAAATGTACAATGAATGTGTTGCAATAAATACTTTCTTGGAGAGCCTCTTGAAAGCCATGAATCACCCATGGTTGTCTTTCAACTTGTCCACTAATCTCGTCATTTGATAAGATATCGTTTAAGTCACCCATCACACACCATGGCAAGTCGTTGTCTCTTGATAAAGTCCTAAGGAGATCCCAAGAGTCCTGCGCCTCCCCACTCTCGGGTACCCATAGAAACCCATAAGCCGCCATGTAGGACTGGCCTACAACGCTAACTTCTACATTAATGAAATTAGGAGAATAATTCAAAACCCGACAATCAAACGGATGCTTCCACAGCAAAGCTAGACCACCACTTCTACCAACTCTATCAACCGCAAATGCATTGTCAAATCCCAACCTAGCACGGATATCTTCAATTCTGTTAGCATGTACCAAAGTCTCACATAAGAACATAACGTCTGGATGGTACGCCTGAACGAGGTCACGGATGGTAGGAACTGCACTCGAGTTGCCCGGGCCGGCGATTCGGTGATGAAACTCATTTGTCTGGGGCAGGCTGTTTTCTAGAACCGCGCTAAAAATGAAACACCGCCATCTACCATAGTCACCTCACCCAACGTCTCCGCCACTTGTCCATCACCCACTGCTTCGGTCTCTGACTGACTTCCACGTTGTCTCTTCCTATCCGAGTCAATTACCATAACATCGTCATCCCCCTTTTTACTATCTCCTTCAGACACCCTCTTTGCGCCACTTGCAGCAACTTTCATAATAGGAAAATATAAGTGTGGTGCCTTAAATATTTCACCCAGAGCCATTTTACTATTATCTTTGGAGACACAGCCGTTTTATCCATATTTGAAGCCACAGGCCCCCCATGCGTACTACCACCCCCTTGGTTCACTCTGTGATTTGAATTATCGTTACTCCCGCTTCCATTACTCCTGTAACTCTGGCCAGCATTGAATGATTTGGTAGGATTCACCCATCCACCATCACCGGAGCATCACGTAACCAACGTGACTTCGCCACTACTCCCCTACGCCATCTCGCACGCAAATTTGCTAATGTAACACCCCTTCTACATAGTCTATTATTTGATCAATTTGAGAATCAGAGTCTACGAAAAACTTTAGTGCGACCACTTGAGGGTGCCACATTTAAACAACCACATTTAAAATTTTCAAAATACTAAATAGAATGAACTCCAAGTTAAGATACATAGCACCATAACAGGAATCCAGGAATAAACACCATTGCAGCGGAATTAATAAAACTCAAATACGGAAAATACAGTTATCCAAATGAAAAGTCAATTCATAAAATAAGCGACAAATCCTAAATATCCCCCCGGTGCTACGTATCAGAGCTGACTCGACCATACTAGAAGAAGGTACTCACGTCACCTTCAGTCACTGTCACCTGCAGCGTTGCCACATAAGAGCAACATTCCAAGCAGAAAGGGTGAGTCTCATTTCATAGAAAATAGTAAATAAAACAAGCAACACAATAAGACAAGCATTAGCACACCAGGCAGTACAAATCCAATCACTTTCACCAGTTAATTATACACACCCAGACAACCACCATAAAATGTATGCAAGTGCATGATATGCAACCCAACGCCAAGGGTATATGCATGTGGATCCATCACCAAAAAGGCCCAGAGGGCATTCACCATTCACCAAAAGGCCCGAAGGCATTCACCATTCACCAAAGGCCCGAAGGCATTCACCAAAATATTTTATGAGGCCGAGGCCTATTCACCAAAAACAATGCACATGCCTATGCAACACCATGACTATGCAACACCACGCCAAAACAACACCAAAAATCCTACATGGAATAATCACCATTAATTTTATTTGCACACCATTCACCAAGAGAGGTCATAAACCCTCAATCACCCAAAATGTACTCACCATTAATCCCGTCACCATTTAAGACAACCCACAACGGCTAAATGCAACACCAAAAGGACTGAAAGAATACCTAGGACCAAACACACCACCTAAGGACCAATTCAACACCTGAGGACCAATTCAACACACGAGGACCAATTCCCAACATTCAAGGACCTTTTGACACCTACTGACCATTTTGACACCTAGGCGCTAAAAGCCGCGCACGCAGGCGCCAAGTGGCGCCCTATACACTGTTCACGTGTAACTAGCATTCCCCTGCACCAACAGTGCACCAGGCGCCAGTTTCCTGTGGAAATGGCGCCCCCACCCTGCACTACACCCACCCAGCAAAGAACACCGGACCGGCGCCAATTCTCCGGCCACATGGCGCCCCCTCCCGCCCAACACTACACACACAGGACACTCACCAGAACACACACCAGAACACACCAGGCGCCATTTTCCTGGGGATTTGGCGCCCCCTCCACGGCGCAACACACCTGACACTGTCCTAGCCAAACTCCACCCCCAAGCGCCAATTTCCTCACAGATTGGCGCCTTGGTCTGTTCCCACCCAAAGAACCCACCCACCAGCCACATCACAGCGACCAGCGCCAAATTCCACGCAATTTGGCGCCCTAGCAAAGTTCACACACGCCGATCCTAAAACTCTCCTAAACGCCATGGATTTATTATTCCTTGTTCAAACCACCACTCTAACACCTATCACTCACTATCACCATCACCCACTTATTTTACTAGAGTAAATTGACTACAACGACCTAGTTATACAGACAATCATCAATATCCTCAACACCCAAGTAAGAACACCATTCATATACACAAGTAACATTGCCAAAAATTCACTCAAGCATAACAACAAACACCTAACCATCATTCTCAATTCTCCCTATTGTTTTCATTCAAAGTCATACTATTAACATGCTAACACCACTCAAAATAGCCTTATCAATCCAATTATCACATAAAAACTCAATCCAATCATATAATCATTACATTCATCACCAAATCAATCAATCTAGCATATAAGAATTCAATCAAACAACTTCTAACACTCAATCCTATGGTTCCAAGTTTTATAAACTATTGGCTATGGAAGGAAACTCCCTTACCTCGAATAAACCGAAAGCAGAGCTCTGCTGAGTCTGTGAGAACCACAACAAGCCGAGCCCTCCCTTCCCTCTCTCTTTCTTTTGACACAATGCGGGGACGAATCACAAACTCTCGGCGTGATCTAATTTCAACGGCGCAGAATGTTTGACTCGCGTACATACAATTAGATACAAAAACAATCAATTTATTACCCAATCACAATTTATTAGAAATACGTAATGATTCGTTTAACAAATTACTAACTAATGTTCGGAAAAGGAGTACCTATCGGAAAGTAACCGAACGAGATTCGAAGTCGGAAACCGAAGGACTCAAATCTGGATTTGAACAAGCTTCCAATGGCAACATGACCACGAGATTCAGAACGAGACATGCATCTACCCAGGTTGAGTGTTTCGGCCTAGAAGAGAAAAAGCAGCAATCCGCGAGCTCTACGCGCGTGCGTGAGTGAAGAGAAGTGAAACGGGACCTTGATCGAAGAAAGCAGACTCCATATTCATGCTCGGCCATTTTCGAGTGGGAGGTGGAATTTGAGCCGGGCCGTGGAAGGAGGAGGTGAACGCGCGAGGAGGAGAAAGCGGCGTGAAGGTTTTCTTTCTTTGTTCCACGCAGCTTTCCTGCGAAGAAGAAGAACCAGGGACGCGGGTTGGGTCGGGTCGCAGGTCATGGACTGCGCGTTTGGGCTGGTGGTTCGCTGGGCTAAGTAGTTAACTTAGTGGTGGGGTGCGCTTAGCATCTAGGAGGGTGTCTGCGAGTAAAAATAACCAAAACCCATTTTAAACACTTTTAAATCCCAATATCACTATAACTATTATTTTAACACCACCTCAATAGACCAAAAATAATTTTCTAGATAACTAGTATCTCCAACACTAGTATTTAATAGAAGTAAAATAAATATATAATATTATTAATCGTATATTATCAATAGCATATAAAAATACCATATTTTTATTTCTAATATTTTTCCACAATCTAATCCCCAATAATTTATTAAATAAATAGCCACTAATCTTTGGGGCGTTACAACTCTCCCCCACTTAGAATGTTTCGTCCTCGAAACTTACCGACCAAAACTAAACAACCTCCCCTAACAAACTACTGCCCTCTAGACAACTCATGCTATCTATCCCATTGATTATCATTTCATTGATTACCGCGGTGAGTGATTAGGCGGTAGTCCCTCCTACTTCTTGACCCGGGTAACTCAAGAAATAATAACCGGACTCATTCATACCAACTTAACTCAAGAGATGACTACCCCATCCTCATCGGACTCAACAGGCTAATAAACAACAACAAGGAAAATACGATAGTACCAAATCTAAGCCAAGCAACAGTCACACAACCCGGCCTAGAACCAGTTAATATGGAGCAACTATAAACTCACTACTAAAAATAAAATACCAAGAAGGCAGGAGTCACGCAAGCACAACAACCACATTACGCATAAGTCGTTTCAAATCCAATGAGTACATTAACGCAGAGGATATTGTTATACTAACTTAACCTTGCTCTCTCTATATAATTAAAAGTTCAATAACACATAGCCCTTCTAATTAGTCTCAACTAAACTTACAACTATAATTAATCTATATTTCCTATCTTCGTCATATACTTAGTCACAATCACAAAAATACATACATCATCAATAATTATGTTGAAACCAATTTTAATGGTTATGTTCATATAACTAATAGCCCAGTTTTAGCCATACAAAATACCTAATGAAACTTAATCATTACAAATCAAAGTTTTAGGCTAAAACACTCAAACTAAAATTTAAATCCTACACTCTATGTCTCCCCCAATTAAAGAGGAATCATTGCTTATTATTTGTCAACTGTATACTCAGATATCTATAAAATTTACCTTGCCCTATTTAATCCAATCTCGCTATCTTAAAAACCAAACATTCTGACTCTTGTAGCTAACAAAAATTCAGCTTACGTATTCACACTAAATGACTAAGGTCAATTTCAAGCAGATCTCTTCAATAACTAAGTTCCTTTGCACAAGGTCTCACTAGATAACAAAATACTACAATTAATTGCAAACGCAAACAAAGCGGCTTCCTAAAATGTATCTTCCTACTATTTATAAAGTCATTAGACATTTACATCGTCTTATTTATAGTTTCACCTCACTATAGTTTTTATTTAATTGAACCTCATACTCTTAAAACCAATTATTACAACTCCTCACTCCTTAATACTTAGCTCAACTCATTCACATTAATTAACCATAATCAATTTTACTTACGTCTAAAATAACCAAACACTACCAAGATTTGTATGCGAACCCAATCAACTAGTAATTATCACAAAAATATAATTTTCTTCTATGTTGCAATCATTCATAAGACCTCCTTTTATTCTCTACGCCACTTAATTGTTACTAAAGTTCTTTGCACATATCTTTGTGTTAATAACTAGCATATCTCTATAAAGGCCAACACCCCTACAACCTTAGATTAATTTGGTACATCATAATAAATAAACATACATACCCTTGTAGCAATCTTCTAAGCCTTTGCTCGTTAAGACTATTCGTTATCTTACAGTTCAGTGATGTTGCTACAATCTCTAATCCGATTTAACATATCACAGCACTATTTTACACTATATTGTTATCTTTAAACATCATAAAAAAAATATATATTGTAACAATGAATCAATATTCATCTAATCGATTTAGTGCAATCAACAAAATAACACATATAAAAGGAATTCATAGAGCACACAAACTTCACACCCAATTTCAGAGCCACTTTGACAGAAAACAACCACAGTATAATAAATTTAAAATATATCAAGTACTAAAATTAAACCAAATTTGGGGTTTAAGGCCAACCCCTCTACCCACAACCATTGTTATACCCATGAGTAAAATAATCTCTCCCCCTTACAAAACAAAGAGTACATATAACACATCACATTCCCTTGAGGATTTAACCAACTAAACTAGTTAGTTTCACGACTTTCAAGAATCAAACAAACAGCACATTCAACTCTATTCAGAGTTCACACATCGGAAGACACAACAATTAATACAAATGGTCCGGTTAGAACCAACCTGCACTTCAGCATAAACAACCATTTCAGAACTAATTCAGGACACCTAGTTGTCATACACAATATGACAGACAAACACACTTGGCCGGACAGACCGAACTTTTGCTCAGATACCACTAATGTAACACCCCCTTCTACATAGTCTATTATTTGATCAATTTGAGAATCAGAGTCTACGAAAAACTTTAGTGCGACCACTTGAGGGTGCCACATTTAAACAACCACATTTAAAATTTTCAAAATACTAAATAGAATGAACTCCAAGTTAAGATACATAGCACCATAACAGGAATCCAGGAATAAACACCATTGCAGCGGAATTAATAAAACTCAAATACGGAAAATACAGTTATCCAAATGAAAAGTCAATTCATAAAATAAGCGACAAATCCTAAATATCCCCCCGGTGCTACGTATCAGAGCTGACTCGACCATACTAGAAGAAGGTACTCACGTCACCTTGATCATCACATCGCAATGCGTTGCCACATAAGAGCAACATTCCAAGCGTAAAGGTGAGTCTCATTTCATAGAAAATAGTAAATAAAACAAGCAACACAATAAGACAAGCATTAGCACACCAGGCAGTACAAATCCAATCACTTTCACCAGTTAATATACACACCCAGACAACCACCATAAAATGTATGCAAGTGCATGATATGCAACCCAACGCCAAGGGTATATGCATGTGGATCCATCACCAAAAAGGCCCAGAGGGCATTCACCATTCACCAAAAGACCCGAAGGCATTCACCATTCACCAAAGGCCCGAAGGCATTCACCAAAATATTTTATGAGGCCGAGGCCTATTCACCAAAAACAATGCACATGCCTATGCAACACCATGACTATGCAACACCACGCCAAAACAACACCAAAAATCCTACATGGAATAATCACCATTAATTTTATTTGCACACCATTCACAAGAGAGGTCATAAACCCTCAATCACCCAAAATGTACTCACCATTAATCCCATCACCATTTAAGACGACCACAACGGCTAAATGCAACACCAAAAGGATGAAAGAATACCTAGGACCAAACACACCACCTAAGGACCAATTCAACACCGAGGACCAATTCAACACACGAGGACCAATTCCCAACATTCAAGGACCTTTTTGACACCTACGGACCATTTTGACACCTAGGCGCTAAAGCGGCGCACTGGCAGGCAATGCAAGTGGCGCCACATACACTTTATTCACGTGTAACTAGCATTCCCTCGCACCAACATTGCACCAGCGCGATTTCTGTGGAAATGGCGCCCCCCCCGCACTACACCCACCCAGCAAGAACACCTGCACCAGCGCCAATTCTCCGGCCACATGGCGCCTCCCCGCCCAACACTACACACACACACAGACACGCACGAACACACACGAGAACACACGGGCGCCATTTTCACGGGATTTGGCGCCTCCCGACCGCAACACACCCGCAGTGCTGTCTAGCCAAACTCCACCCCAGCGCCAATTTCCTCACAGATTGGCGCGCCTGGTCTGTTCCCACCCAAAGAACCCACCCACCACCAGCCACATCACAATGACCAGCGCCAAATTCCACGCAATTTGGCGCCCTAGCTAAGGTTCACACACGCCGATCCTAAAACTCTCCTAAACGCCATGGATTTATTATTCCTTGTTCAAACCACCACTCTAACACCTATCACTCACTATCACCATCACCCACTTATTTTACTAGAGTAAATTGACTACAACGACCTAGTTATACCGACAATCATCAATATCCTCAACACCCAAGTAAGAACACCATTCATATACACAAGTAACATTGCCAAAAATTCACTCAAGCATAACAACAAACACCTAACCATCATTCTCAATTCTCCCTATTGTTTTCATTCAAAGTCATACTATTAACATGCTAACACCACTCAAAATAGCCTTATCAATCCAATTATCACATAAAAACTCAATCCAATCATATAATCATTACATTCATCACCAAATCAATCAAGCTAGCATATAAGAATTCAATCAAACAACTTCTAACACTCAATCCTATGGTTCCAAGTTTTATAAACTATTGGCTATGGAAGGAAACTCCCTTACCTCGAATAAACCGAAACAAAGCTCTCACTGAGTCACCAACAGAACCACAACAAGCCCGAGCCCTCCTTCCCTCTCTCTTTCTTTTGACACAATGCGGGGACGAATCACAAACTCTCGAGCGTGATCTAATTTCAACGGCGAGAATGTTTGACTCGCGTACATACAATTAGATACAAAAACAATCAATTTATTACCCAATCACAATTTATTAGAAATACGAATATTCGTTTAACAAATTACTAACTAATGTTCGGAAAAGGAGTACCTATCGGAAAGTAACCGAACGAGATTCAAGTCGGAAACCGAAGGACTCAAACGGATTTGAACAAGCTTCCAATGGCAACATGACCACGAGATTGAGCGAGACATGCATCTACCGGGTTGAGCGTTTCGGCTGAAGAGAAAAAAAGCAATACCGCTGAGCTCTACGGCGTGCGTGAGTGAAGAGAGGCTGAAGCGGGACCTTGATCGAAGAAAGCAGACTCCATATTCATGCTCGCCATTTTCGAGTGGGAGGGTGGAATTTGTGAGCCGCCGTGGGAAGGAGGGTGAGAAGCGAGGAGGAGAGAAGCGGCGTGAAGGTTTCTTCTGCTTTGTTCCACACGACTTTCTGCGAAGAAGAAGAACCGGGGGGACGCGGGTTGGGTCGGGTCGCAGTCATGGATGGCGCGTTTGTTGGGTGGTGGTTCATTTGGGCTAAGTAGTTAACTTAGTGGTGGGGTGTGTAACACCCCCTTATATTATATACTAATTAAGCTAATAAAAATCAGAGTTTTTCAAAACCTGTCCACGCACCTCAAAGAGGGTGGTACATTTAATGAAAACAACGTCAAACATACTTAAACAAAATCCAAACGCATCAAGCGGGTGAAATGCATAACATAGTCACGCGGGTTAAAACCCTCAAAAACAACTTTGTTTAGTGTTTACAGTAATCCATCAATAGTTTGTAGCGCAGCGGAAAATAAAACTGAGTTCACATACTCAATACATAGTTTAAAATCAGTTTAATACATAACCATAACAAAATAATACTAAGACCCATCCCCTGGTGTTACTAGATCAGAGCCGACTCAATATCCCATGAAGGCATGGCACCTTCACTCAGAATCACCTGTGTGTCGCCACGAGAGCAGGCAACATAAAATGCTAGGGTGAGTCTCTTTACATAAATTATAACAAGTAAGATAAGCATTATAATTAGAAAGCATCTAGGCAATCACAATTCACAATAATAGATGAATCAATCATTAACAATATTTTATGAAGATATGAGTATATGCATGTGTGCAATATGCATGTGGATCCATAATCATCACCAAAATCCCCGTCGGGCTGGCCGAAGCCACATCACCATTCACCATACACCACGTAATGCATATGAAATATGTGACACCATGACAATGCATTCACAACATCACAATTCATCACCACAATTATTCAACTCACCATTTTGGCCGAAGCCACATCACCATTCACCTCAATTATTAATCATCACCTCATCATTTATTAATCATCACCTCATCATTTATTAATCATCACCTCATCATTTATTAATCATCACCTCATCATTTATTAATCATCACCTCATCATTTATTAATCATCACCTCATCATTTATTAATCATCACCTCATCATTTATTAATCATCACCTCATCATTTATTAAATTAAATCCCACCTAAGGGCCAAACCCCTCATAAGGACCTTTTCTTCACTTAAGGGCCATTTTTGACACACCAAAATTAATTTAGGGACTTAGGAAAATATTTGACATATTGGGACTAATTAGACACTAAGGGACTATTTTGTCGCGCCAAGGATTAATTTAATTCTTAGGGACTAAATTGTCACGCCAAGGATTAAATTAATTCTTAGGGACTAAACCATCACTTAGACACATTTGGGTACCTAGGCGCGAGGGCAGCCAAAATGGCGCCCATAACCAACCACCAAACAGCCACACCTGGCAAGCACGGGCGCCAAAATGCTAGCAATCTGGCGCCCTCCCCTGCAACACGCACACTACTGCACGCACAAGACACACACGCCACACAACAGGCGCCAAGTTGCCAAAGAAGCTGGCGCCCCCCTCGCACACAACACACACACACACGGTTCGATCCACAGCGCCAAGTTGCCCAAAGAATCGGCGCGCTCTCTCGCCCACGCACGCAACAGGGAACCACACATCCTGGCGCCATTTGCCTAGGCATTTGACGCCCCCCCCACCAAAACTTCACCCAACACCCTTCAAAACCTAATTTCTTCCCAACAACTCATTTCTCACATACCAACACCAACATAGCCATTAAGTTATTCTTACCAATTCATCATATTTACATACTCATCCTCATATTACCATTTCATCAAACATACACCATGCATAAATCACAACTCATGCTCTTACAACCACAAACAACATGCTATGACCAAATTCAAGCATTCCAACATCAATCAACATACAATCAACACAAAGTCACACAACACATCATTCCTAGAGCTATTCTCACTATAATACACATCCTACACGCTATAAAAGATGTATGGAGAATCCCCTAACCTTTTGCAAATTGAAGAATGTAAGTCCTCTATCCTCCAAAAGCCCAAGAAACACCAAGACCATCACCAATTCCAACTTTGAGCTTAAAACCCCATTAATGGCAAAACAACAACAAATAGGAATTAGGGATTGAAACTAACATCAATAGCTAGAGGAGGAAAAATGGAGAAGATTGATACCAAAAAGTCCTCACCTTGAGCCAAGATGGAGAAGTTCTCTCCACTTCTTCTCCTCTTCCTTTCCTTCTTCCTCCCATGGTTTCCCTTCCTTTCTCTCCTTCACTCTCTCGGTTCTCCTTTCCAGCCGTCCCCCCTCCCTTTAATTCATTTCCTTCCTTTCATTCATTAATTAATTAACTCTAGGCCCACTCATACCCTTACTTGCACCCCTCTCTTTTGCTTTCACACACCCATCCATTAAAAGCCCATAATGCTATCTACACCTCCCATTTCAATTAATTCCACCACTCCCTAATACTTAAACACCTCTAATAAAATAAAACTCCAATAATTAATCAATTCTAATATTTCTCCACAACTTAATAAATCTACTTAAATAAATGTTGCAAGCCTTAAATAACTTAATTAAATAAATAATTAAATGAATAATTAAATAAATGATTAAATTATTTGGGCGTTCTGAAGTGCGCTTAGCATCTAGGAGGGTGTCTGCGAGTAAAAATAACCAAAAACCCATTTTAAACACTTTTAAATCCCAATATTACTATAACTATTATTTTAACACCACCTCAATAGACCAAAAATAATTTTCTAGATAACTAGTATCTCCAACACTAGTATTTAATAGAAGTAAAATAAATATATAATATTATTAATCGTATATTATCAATAGCATATAAAAATACCATATTTTTATTTCTAATATTTTTCCACAATCTAATCCCCAATAATTTATTAAATAAATAGCCACTAATCTTTGGGGCGTTACAGCGGACCCCACCCCCTTGTTCCATCATCCACTCCCATCATAAAACGTTGTTCACAAGAGCTTTCACCATGCCCTAGCCTCCGACAAATATAGCAGAACACCTCCAACCATTCATACGTAAACACCATTGTACTCGCTACCCCCTTGTTTCTTCACCTTCTTGAACCTCATCAATGGAAGAGTAACGTCAACCATCACCCTTATGCGCATATAGGCTCTCAAAAAGTTAGAGGAGTTCTTCTCATCATATTCCAAGAACACCCCAATAGAATTACCTAACCCCTTGCCAACAGATTCAAACATAAATCCAAACGGAAGATCATGAACTTGGACCCATAACAGAACTTGATAAAGAGGGACGCTTTGTGGAGGCATACCTTCATGAACCACACCAAGAACAAATAGGTTCTTATCAAAGTACAGTGTAACACCCCTTTTGCTACGGTAAATTAAAGGCGAAAATCGAGTTTTTCAAAACTTTTTCTACTACACCTCGAGGATGCTACATTCACACCGATAAAACAATTCAAGAGTCGATAATAAATAAATTGACCAAAATAAGGTTTAGCGTAATACATAGCACGTCATGAATGGGACGAACCCTCAAAACACCATGTTCTAGTCTAAGTAACAGTAGTTCTATCACCACGCAGCGGAATGTAATGTAATCATAACCTCAACAAATAAAATCCAACAACTAAGTAATTAAACCAAACTAAATAAAGTAGTGTTCGCCCCCAGAAAGTGCTACGGATCGAACAACGACACTTGCGTTACCAACATAGGGTAACATTCAAGCGAAGGGATGAGATATCAATCAATATAATAGCTTTGTCACGATAGGCATTATGCTAGAATTCTGACAACTAACTCTAGCGTAATAACGGCATAAGCATACACGGACCAAGGAAAACACCAAATTATAACTACCGAGGGGACATCACTATGACATGCGAGAATGAATGAGATCAACCCACACCAACCGGTATATGCATGCGGTGACAGTTCATCACCAATTATTTTGAGCATCAACATCATCACCTATAGGCTCCAGCCGAAGCCCGCACCATCACCAGGAGGCATGACATGCATGTGACACCATGAACCATGCACCAAACACCAATCAACAACAACAACAACCACGATTTATACAACCACACCAACAACAACAACTTACACAACAACACTAACATCATCAATTGGTCATAGACCCATCACCTTAATTACCAGAATAGCCACATCACCAGTTGTGGCATTCCCACCACACCAAAAGCACCAAAACATGCCAAAAACACCCGACCCACCAACACATATGAGTTAGTTTATCATTCAAGCGATGACCAGACCACTACTGCAGGCACACGAAAACACACCACAACTATGGGACAACCACATGGGGCGCCCCAAAGGCAACACAACGACCGCGGAAATCTGGTGACCAGAATTACAAAGAACACAAAGAATTACAAGAATTCTGACACCGCAATGATACGTGACATGCAATTCTGACAACCACGACCAAATACACAGACCACAAAGAAATACAAAGTGACATGCAATTACAACAAAATACAGCAACATGCAATTACAACAACACAACAATTACAGCAACACAGCAAATACAACAACATGCAATTACAAAGACCACGGCAATTCTGTGAATCAAAGCAATTCAAAGACAACCACGGCCAAATACAACAACATGCAATTACAATAACCACAACCAATATCTGACAACATGCAATTCTGAAGACCACGGCCAATTACAAAGAACAACAAATACGAAGAACATGCAATTACAAAGAATACAAACCAAATACAACAACATGCAATTACAGCACATGAAAACGGCGGCTAGGTGGCGCCAACATAGGGCATAATCAGCAATTCATCAAATAATTCGTACATGCTACCACATACATTTTATCAAGCGTCGCATAGGCACCAAACAAAGTAAAGAAACATTAAAGGTCCTAATCTCCCACATAAAACCCATCCTACACCCTATTATAGAGATAGAACCCCACCCCTTACGTTAGCCTTAGATGATCACAAATCCTAGCCTTGGAAGATTGCAAACCCTAGCCTTCTTCCTCCTCCTCCTTTGGTGCACCTCACTTCCTTCTCTCCTCCTTGTATTTGTTTCTTCCTCTTCTCTCCTCACATCTCCTCTTTCTTTTCTCCCTTTTTCTCTTTTGCTCTCTAAATGAGCAATTGGCTTTAACCCTAGTGCTTATATCATGGGCTATTGGGTCATGGGCCTCTTTCTACCGCTTACACTACATGTGATTTAAGGATTTGCGCGTTTTTTTGGGCATTGGTAGCGTTTTAAAGCGCTAGAGAAGGCTGCGCTACGGATCGTACACCCCATTAGTAGCGTTTTAAAAAGCGCTAGCCATTGACCCAGCGTGTTTTGGACATACGTAGCATTTTTTAAAAAACGCTAGCCATTGACCTAGCGTGTTTTGGACATACGTAGCGTTTTTTAAAAAACACTAGCCATTGACCCAGCGTGTTTTGGACATACGTGGCGTTTTTAAAAAGCGCTAGCCATTGACCCAGCGTGTTTGGCTCATACGTAGCGTTTTTTTAAAAGCGCTAGCCATTTTGTAATGTAATGTTGTCCATACCTAGCGTTTTACGTAAGCGCTAGGGATCTGCGGCGCATTTTGTCCATACCTAGCGTTTTCTATAAAGCGCTAGAGATCCTCTAGTGCATTTTGTACATACCTGGCGTTTTTCTATAAAGCGCTAGGTATTGAATAATTTTGTAATTTCATTTCTAGCGTTTTCTCTATAAAGCGCTACGTATTGTGATTTTTAAATTTCATTTGTAGCGTTTTCTTTAAGCGCTACCTATTGTGATTTTTTTAAATATTTTTTTATTTTTGTTTATTCTCCCTTTTAATTACAACCTATAAATTCATTCCCTTCCAACAAAATTCATCAAATATCATTCCAATCCAATATCATTCCAACAAAATTCAGCCAATATCATTCCAATCCAATATAGATACACACATATGTACATATCACCAAAAGACCATATTAAACTAAGAAGTACTTACAACATAATATATATCCAAATCATATATACAACATATATAATAACTAACTAACATTATGAAACTCAAAACTTGCTACAAAAAGCTGGAAACAAAACGACACCACTCCCCCTTACTGTTGTAAGTTGTTCATCAGAGTAATGCTGGATATGATTACAGTGGGGAAAATACTGAAAAATAAAATGAAATAAAATTAGAATTAAAATGGTTGTTAAATGTGAGTAAGTATTATAATATCAATATAAAAAGAAATCTAAGTAGTTACCTTGATTGGGATTACTACTCTGTAAGTGAGTGATAATCTCTCTCATATACCTCATAGTGTAGTACCCACAATCATTATTATTTGGTTGTTTAGGACACTAAAAAGCAAAAGATTAGTTAATTAATTGTCACATTTTTATGACCAAAAATTCAATTAAAATTATAAGAATATTGATAAAAAACTTACGATTATGGGTATCCATTTTATTTTACTCGTAGAGTATCCCGATATTGTCTCAAAACACTTTGTAACGTCATACATATATATATATAACTAAGTTAAACAAAATACATATATTAAATTATACAAAATGAGAGGGTTACACATACACACACATCAACTATCATGCGAAGTCTCACGTAGACTTTGTAATGGCCTTGAAGTGAATCCAGATAGTAGACAGCATTTCTCTTAGGGTTTATTGCAAAGATCCCAATGTTGCCTGCAAGTAAATGAATCACGAATGAGTACACATTTACACTATAATACAATCCGCAAAATAAATAACCAAGTGATTGAAGACTAAATTTCTCACCTTATATTGAGTGGTGCCAAAAATAAAGATTCGTGATCAAAATTTGGACATCCTGAGCGTGAAAGGATATAACTTTCAATTTGACTCTTCCTAGCCATAATATCCTCTTGTTTACCTTGATCCCACACAACGATACACTCTGGGCACAAGAACAAAAACTTTTGTGTCCGTTATGAAGGGACAGAAACTCATTGTACAAAAACCTATAAATAATATATATACAACTTTGAGATCCTCATATATACTCTAATATATACTCTAATATATACAACTATTGTGTACAAATAATTTAATACATACCTCATATATACTCTAATAATGATCCACGAGTGGCCCATTCCATGTCATATCTGACTTTGGATCCTCAACATTGAGAATCATATCTGTTCCACTCCCACAATTTCATCGATTCGGTAAGGTAATAATGTCATCGGGCTACATTTTTAGTAGCGTAGACCTTTACATAAGTGATGAACTCCTCGAATTCATCATTGGGAGATTAACAACATGTTGGATTGGGTGTATTTCCTTTCCTTTAATAGAAGGAGATGGTCGGGACACTTTGGTATTGTCGATGGAAGGGAAGGTCGGGACACTTTAATAGAAGGAGGCGGTCGGGACACTTGGGGTACTGTATATATTAAAAAAATGATTAATTAGTTAGTTAGCACACATTATATATAACAATGAGTCATTAACTTATTAACAAAAATATTGTCACTTACAACGACAAGTTGAGCAGGCCATGCCACAAAAGTACTAAGTGCTTGATCCACTGATAAATATATCCGCACTAACAATTGGAGCAGGCAATGGTGCGACCCCTCCAATTGAATAGTCTACTCTAACTCTCAAATGGTTTTCGTGGGCATGGGTAAATTGTGCATTGTGGCACTCAATTGGTTACATAACATGCCCACTTGCAACCTTTCGGCGTGGGTTTGCAATATATAGCTCACATTCACAGTTATCCTAAATCAATTATAAAGAAAAATAAATATACATGATAATTTGATCAAATACATATGTACAAAAAATAGGTCGAGTAATAATAAATACCTGTGTTGATGGGATGGTGCAGCTATCTCGTGCGCTAACAGGCGGTGAGGTGCAACAGTGATATAGGTCTGGCGGGGGTGGTGCAGTAGGGGATGGTGCAGCAATGGATTGTACAGCAAGGGATTGTGCCAAGAGCTGCTTATACATCTGTCTCTCTTCCATTAATACAGCAACATTCTTGGATATCTGGTCATACTGTGCTGCCATCACTTTACATTGCCCGCACGCCCTACTATGCCTCTTTGGCCCAAACACAGTGGTAGGAGGAATGCCATATCCATAACCTCTTATACGACCCTTATACTCTTCCCTTCCCAAGGCACGAGCAAGGATATCTTGTTCACCAGAGCAATCTGTTAACTCTCCTTGTGATACAAATTGTGATATGCTTTGCTGATGCACAAACATAAGTATATAATGAGACACAAATTCCAACTTGCTAAGAATCATAAAATTAAAATTACAATACTTGAATTTTGGAATACTTACATTTTTGTCCTTGACCTCCTTAGTTTTGGGATCCACAATGTCACCATCTTTGTTTTGTCGGGCCTCTAACCACACAGTACAACGATCAAGGGATTCTTGAGTTGGATCTTTCCCCTCTTGAAGTAACTATTTAAGTTTAATAATTGTTAATCAAGCTGTAAATTAAAAGATTCATTAAATCATAATAAATTAAACTAATTGTGTGTTACCAATCTTTCTTGAGAATTTGATATCCACTAGAACCTCCTCTATAAATGGTACTCGGGATTAGAAGCTCTTTCTTTATTCGCTTTGCTTTTTCTATTTAAAAGATAAGTATACATTAATGAATGATATCTAGTTGTCAAATATATATATATATATATATATATATATATATATATATATATATATATATAACTTAAATAATTAATATACTAACCAAGAAATCCGGATCTGTAGTGCGTATATGTACAAATAAACTCCATTAATCCTCCTTAGTTATAATTC
Organism: Oxytropis ochrocephala; assembly: GCA_020916435.1. NCBI lineage: Eukaryota > Viridiplantae > Streptophyta > Magnoliopsida > Fabales > Fabaceae > Oxytropis > Oxytropis ochrocephala. Next base: position 84,679,675 of record CM037090.1, read on the forward strand.
CGGAATACAATGGTGGAGGCTCCTGTCTGATGGTCCCATCAGGAAGTTTCAGATACTTTTTTCCTACATCAGTTCTATAAGCCCGATGCAACCTTCCAGCTTCCGGAATAGAACAATTCTTAAACCTTTTCAATGCAACTTGAGTTCCATCAAATAAAAAGCCTTTATAAACATAGTAAAAGAATGATTAACATAGTAAAACAGATTCCATTTGAAGCAACAATAGAAATTGCAGCATAATTACTAGAGAACTCTTGACATCAACTAAGGGTTAAAATACAAAAAAAATACTAAGATCAGATATTGTTAATCATTCAATCATTCCTAAAGTCATTGTACATTGAACATGTTAGAGCACACAAAAAAACCCAAGTAGTACAAAAGGGCTTCTTTTGTTTTTCATTAGAACCCAAATATAATAATGGAACTAAGGGGAGGAAAAGGGGTAACATAAAACGTAAAGGAAACGTATACTAACAATACCAATATACAAAGTAATGTAATGTTTGTTCCAATGACTCCACAAATTAACCCCTAAAATCCCTAAAATTAACCCCTAAAAAAACCCTAAAATCTGTGAAGAAGAAGAAATATAAAAGATTTGGAAGCAAACCTGTTAACAGAAATAGAAAAGAAGAAGAAATAGAAAAGAGTTTGCTACCTTTGTTTGTGGCTTGAGTTCAGAACGCTATGGAGAGAGGAGGACAACTATTTGAAGGTTTCTGCTATGGAGAGAGAAGGAGAACGCTGAAGGAGAAGGAGAGCGATAAGGTTTGTTGAGCGCTAGTGAGTGTTTCTTTCTGTTTTGTGAGAGCCAGAGTGTTTTGCGCATTTTGTGAGAGACGAGGGAAGGTGAAAAATTATAAATACAATGCCTAGCGCTTTCTACTTAAAAATGCTAGGAAGTGAAAATTATAATTACAATTTCTAGCGTTTTGAAGCGCTAGGGATCTCTAGCGCCTTTTACAATTCCTAGCGTTTTACGTAAGCGCTAGGGATCTCTAACGCCTCTTTACAATTCCTAACGTTTTGATGAAACACTAGGGATCCTCTGGCGCCTTTTTACAATACCTCGCATTTTTTTACGTAAAAAGCGCTAGGGATCCTCTAGTGCATTTTGTCCATAGCTAGCGTTTTTCTATAAAGCGCTAGGTATTGAATGATTTTTAATTTCATTTCTAGCGTTTTCTCCTTAAAGCGCTACGTATTGATTGATTTTTAATTTCATTTGTAGCGTTTTTTTAAAACGCTACCTATTATTGATTTTTTTAAATATTTTTTTATTTTTGTTTATTCTCCCTTTTAATTACAACCTATAAATTCATTCCCTTCCAACAAAATTCATCAAATATCATTCCAACAAAATTCAGCCAATATCATTACAATCAATATAAATACACACATATGTACATATCACCAAAAGACCATATTAAACTAACAAGTACTTACAACATAATTAATATATATCCAAATCATACAACATAATAACTAACTAACATTATGAAACTCAAAAGTAGCTACAAATTAAAAGCTAGAAACATAACGGCACAACCTCATGACTCTTTGTTTGACCACTCTCGGGATCACTAAGTGATGCCATCGACTGCAATATAACATAATCCATGTTATTGTTAAATTTACAAAAACAATATAATTATCTATTAATAAAAAATAACGAGATATCATTAAGTCTATATTACCTTTTCCTTTCCTAGATAAAATTTTGTTTGCAATTCGCGTCTTGGTATTTTTGTTAAACGAATAGTAATTCCATCATTATGATCTTTTCTAAAATATACAACATCCTCTATAGAAGTATTTTCCCCTATTATTGGTTCTGATGTTCTGAAGAAAGGGTCGTCCTCAACACCAACATCATCGGGTGCTTCATCATCATCATTGTTATACACAAATTTCTTGTCAGTCAATAGAACAATAGACCAATTGATATTAACTGGATCAGTGACAAAAAACACTTGTTGAGCTTGCGATGCTAAAATAAAAGGTTCATCTCTATATCCTAACTTGTTGAAATTCACCCGCATGAACCCTGATTCATCAATCTGTAAACCAGTATTATTGTCAACCCATTCACATTTGAACACGGGCTCCGAAACATATTGTAATCCAACTCCCATATGTGTTCAATGCGCGCCAAAGTATGACATATTCGCATATATGGGATTTTTGTCTTTGGCACTTGATGCATGCATAGAATGAGCTACAAGAGTCACCCCACTATTTTGCATTTTACTCTGATCATCTTGTTGTTTTGTATAGAAAGTTCACTCGTTCATTAGATAGCTGTTGTAAGAGAAGACATGTATATTTCGACCTTTTGCTAACCATCTCAATCTTTTTGAAATCGAAGTAGGATTCGAAACACACTCACCATCAATGTGATCTTTTAGCCACACTATGAAACTCCTATTGTGTTCTTTTGCTAACCAAACTTGCTTCTTTCAGGGAATTGACTCTTAAGAATCTCCTTGTGCTTGGCAACATATGAATCAACCTCACTATCATTGTGAAGAGCGTACAAGTGTGCTTGCTCTAGTTCTTTCCTTGATACCATCACTAATTTAGTTCTGTCATCCATTTACTAATCCTTCCTACATGGCGAGACCTTGGCGGTCCCACAGAATATTCAAGACTAGATAGATGGCCGTGCAAAACTCAATAGCCTCTTCAACTATGTAGCGCTCAACAATACAACCTCGAGGTTGTGATCGATTTTCACATATCCTTTTAATATCTTCATGTAATGCTCAAACGGATACATCCATCTCATGTAACATGGGCCACACAATTGTGTCTCTCACAACGGATGAACAATTAGATGAATCATTATGTCAAAAAAGGAAGGTGGGAAATACATCTCAAGCTCACACAAAGTGACGGTAATTTCTCTTTGCAATGTTGGCAACTTTCGAGGGTCAATCACTCTACTACAAATCGCCTTAAAGAAGAAACAAAGTTTGGTTAAGGTCGGCGCACTTTCTTAGGCAAAATGGATCGTATACCAATGGGTAGCAAATGCTCCATGAGAACATGACAATCGTGGGACTTTAGAGACTTTAACTTGAGGTCTTTCATCGATACAAGAGTTGCCACATTTGAAGAGTATCCTCCGGAACTTTAACTCCATGAAGAAACTCACAAAAGACGATCTTCTCCTTTCTAGATAGAGTATGAAGTTCGGAGGTAGATATGTACATGTACCCTTCTTTACTAGGACCCAATTCGGGTCTCGAACCCATACTAACCAAATCCAACCTTGAGTTGATGGTATCTTTAGTCTCACCCGGCATATTGAGTAAGGTACCAATGACACTTTCGAAGACATTCTTTTCAACATGCATCACATCAATGAAATGCCTTACATATAATGACTTCCAATATGGCAACTCAAAGAAAATCGACTTTTTCTTCCACCCTCGTTTGCAAGCTCTCCCGCAAAAAGGCTTCCCAAATTTAATGTTCAAATCTTCCACCTTTTAAAATACATTCGTCGCCTGGTCAAAGCGGGGAGCTCTACGTGTTCGTATTCCCATCAAATGCCTTTCTCCACAATCGATAGTGATGAGTTGATGGCAAAAATCTACGATGACCAAGATAGATATTCTTCTTACCATGTTCCAACCACATCCAATCTGGGTTATCTTCACATATAGGGAATGCACACTTCCCTTTGTTACTGTACCCAGATAGATTGCCCTTTGATCATAGCCCTCAGGGTGAAACTTTCTTCTCTGAACCCATCATACACCTCTACCCCAGTCTCCACATTTGCTTCAAGTCTTCAATTAAAGGAGCCAAGTATACATCAATATCATTTCACGGTTGTTTGGGCCTGAAAGTAACAAAGACAACATCATATATTTGCTTTTCATGCAAAGCCACGATAAGTTATAAATCGCCAAAATCACGGGCCATGTATTGTGGGAGCTACTCTCGATACCGTATGCGGGTTAAATCCATCGTGCCAGACAATGCAAGGCGTAGGTTTCTCGGGTCATCCCGAAATTAGGATACTCAATATTAATTTTTTCCATTGCGAGAGAATCTGTAGGGTGTAAATAGCATACCATCTTTAATCCTTTCATCCTCATGCCATGTCAAGTGTTTTGCATCTTACGAACTACGGTACATTTAGGACACGACTTTAACAACGCATGTTCATTAGAAATAAAATGCAATCATTCGGACAAGCGTGTATCTTCTCATAGTTCAAGCCAATAGACCCCAACATTTGCTTTGCATCATACGTTCGAGAAGGAAGCACATTATCATTCGCAACATTTCTTTCGAAGTGCGAGTAAATCGGTAAAGCTCTTATCCAGTCCATCCGTGGCGAGTTTTCAAGTTATACAACTTGATCACGACCCAATAATTTTGTGAATTCAAGATACAACCCGCATACAATGGTGTCTGCATCGATTATCAACTTCTCAAACATTTCGGGACAATCATTAAGATCCTCTTCAACCACCTTTGCCATCTCTTCAAATTCGTTCGCATCAAATGATTGTGTTCCGGTGTCAAGCGGCCAGCGCATATCTCTTAGAAATATCATTCATATTTGAAGATTCACCTTTTTCTCACCGTGCATTATCCAACAAGTGTAACTTTGATCAATTCCATTCGCCTTTAAATGTCGTACCAACTCCTCTGATGGCGATTTTACATAACAACAACTTAAACAAGGACATTTCATACCACTAGAAGTCCCTAAGCGTTCAACAAAGACAAATTTCACAAAATAATCCATTCAAACATACTCCTTGGGATGAGACGATTGCGGACATCCAATTTCTATCCATAATTTCCAAATATTTATAATAAAATCACGAGAAGAGAACTTTAACATATGACCCATCAAGCAATTCGAATATAATGAAGAATCAATTCATATAAAAAAACAAACAAAATTTCCTCTTTTAAATTTTTTCAATTCCACTCCTTATTTTCCTAATTGTAATTTACAAGAAAAAATTGCAACAAGTGAAACATGAAACAAACACCAAATAGGCGAACAACGAAACCAACCTGAAGAAGAAGAAGATGAAGTACTAGTAGGAGCCAACAACGTGAAAGTGGTTGTTGGAGAAGAAGAGCGTGGAAGTAGCTCACGAGTTTACGGGTTTTGCGTTAGGGTGTTAGGGTTTTGCGTTTCTGGGTGAGTGATTTTTGCGTTTCTGGGTGATGAGTGTGTTCGCTGAGAGAGGGAAGTAGAGGAAAAAAAATTATTTAACCATACCTAGCGTTTTCTAAAAAATGCTAGGGATCTATCTAGTGTGTTTTCTAAATACCTAGCGTTTTGAATAAAAGCGCTAGGGATTTGTCTAGCGTGTTTACTAAATACCTAGCGCTTTCTAAAAAACGCTAGGGATCTATCTAGCGTGTTTTCTAAATACCTAGCGTTTTCTAAAAAATGCTAGGGATCTATCTAGCGTGTTTTCTAATTGGCTAGCGTTTTGAAAACAAGCGCTAGGGATCTGTCTAGCGTGTTTTCTAATTGGCTAGCGTTTTGAATAAAAGCGCTAAGGATCTGTCTAGCGTGTTTTCTAATTGGCTAGCGTTTTGAATAAAAGCGCTAGGGATCTGTCTAGCGTGTTACCTAATGGGTAGCGTTTTACCTTAAAACGCTACTAATGGTGTAGCGTGTTATTAAAATGGGTAGCGTTTTTTTATAAACGCTACTAAAGGTGGCGTTCTCTTTTTACAATTATGGCATAGTGTTACTTAATTACTAAATACTACCCTATGATTTAAATGAAGCACCATATTATTATTTTAATATGACTATACTAATACAATACCTAAATAACTTAATTAAATAAATAATTAAATTATTTGGGGCGTTACACCAGAGACCCTGTTTGAGAACCTTATGTACGTCGATCTCATGGTAGAAGCCGAAGCACTTAAAATCCCGTGCGGAACTTACGTGATCGTTACTCCACGCCCGGCCTCCAAATCTCAGCCATCCTATTCATCATCGAAACCCTAACACCTTTATCGGCATGAAAACTCCCCACCAAACAAAGTGGTTGCGCTCACGGTGCCTTCATCACCCCTTCGTCCCTTTACTTTAAATTCATCACTCTCTACAATGGAAAGCTACTCCATCATGAGAGGAAGGAAGAAACCAGTGACGGCGTTACTCGGTAGTTAAAGAAAAAGACCAGGAAACTCTCACTCATCGGAGAGAAGACTCACTGTCGCGACTCACACCCTCTGTTCTGACGCTTGTACCTAGTATGAAGTGATCTTAAAAACCTCTTCTTGATGCTATTTTATAACTTAATATTTCATTCATGAATGTGTGATAAATTTTCGTAAGATGATGGTTTTTGTATGATATCTTATGCTATGTGAATGTTATTGAATTATTTATATAGTTTTTATGGAATTGGTACTAAGGAAAGAGGAAAATTCATTTGAATTTGAATACCCTTCTTTGTAGTGAGCGCACAATTCGATGCGAGGGACTATTCACAACCGTGCATTTGGGGGCACAATCGGTGCACCTCACTTTATTTCTAACATTAAATTTTTACAATATCTCAATCATTTGGTGCGAATCCATTCATATTCTACTTCTAATCCAATTACATTTCTTCGGCCCGATTGTGTGTTCTCGCTACATATTATGATAATAATGAATTTTGGTTCATGATTTCCTTTGTATTAGAATCTAAGGTTTGAAGAACTATGCTATATATAGTTACGAAAAGGATTAATGAATTGATAGTGAGAGTAGAGAGGAAGTCATGAGCGTGAGACTACTACCTAGTTATGCACTCTTATAAGCTGTTGAGTGAAGGGTTTCACTTGTCGATGTTAAGATAGTATTTGTGTTTATTTTTTGTGAAAAGGGGATGACACTATTGGTATAAATTGTATAAAGGACACCGTATGAGTTATTGGTGAGATACGTTGGAAAAGTCACTGAGATTATTATCTCATTTTTTACATTAATGTGGATTTACAGATAAACATGTAGTTAGCGAGAAGATGGATGATCCGGCAAACGACTCTTGCTATTTCACTTGATATTCATGATGAAGACTAGTTATAGTTTTGATATATATTTTGTGATTATGTGATGGTACTAGTAGAGCTAGGTTGTTAGTCCCAACTTTTGTATAAGATGTAATAGGAAGTATGCAACCTAGCTTATGGATTTAATATTTTTGACTCATGGATACCTTGACAAACCTTTGTTACTAAGGTATTGGGTGTACAGCTAAGACCTAACCCTAGTTGAGTTGTTCGGATTATATGAATTTCGTTTTCTTACAAATCCATAAAAATTTTTAGATAGGCAATTGGTAGTGGGGGTGGGGGAAATGTTAGTTTTTGAGACATGAACCGGGACACTCCTTCTTGCACTCATTTAGTGCACTCCTTCGGTATCCTTACTTTCTGCCAACCGAGCTACCTACTTGGAATATAAATCCATAAATTTTAGTTGCATATTGTAACACCCTATTTAGCTATAGCCTATTTTAAGAGATAATCGTTGTTGCGGAAAAACTTGAGAAAACTAAACCATACTTACTTTTCGTAAACTCGTCATTTTAAGATTAGAACTAAAATCATTTATTCGTTGAAAATGGTAACACTCACAATTTATTTATTTATTTATTTTTCATTATAAAAGAAATCTCATTCTTTGGTAAAAAAAAATCACATTCTTTCCTTCTAAAAACACGTGCATGTAACTTTTCTAAAAACTTTATCCTCTATAAATAATTATCATCAACTTGAAAAATTTATATTATAATAAACCATAGATTGTCCACCTAGGCGTCCATGTCAATAATGACATCAGCACAATTTTAATCCACCTCATCATTCCGGACCGCGTTAAGCTGATCCGACGGTTCCGTTTTAGACTGATCCAACGGCAATGTTCCAGGCTTATAATTGACAATGTAACGGTCCGGCTTTAATTACCAATAATGTGTATTTAATGTAGTCATTCATCACACCATATACCAGTTGACTATGCTTGAATTCTGCTTCAAAATAGCTCATGACCCGAAAATAGAATCACAGCAACACTCAGAAAACGTCTTATTACATTGGATCAGTGGATATGTTCTAAAAAAACATTCCCTCGCCTGCTAAAACAATTCAACCGCCTGCACATAATATTTTGGCATAGTTTTCCTATATGGAGTTAAAACAACACCGTTTGTAAATACCCATTCAAGTTCATAACAATAATTGGTTTTCTTTAATGGTTTTGGTCTTCCTATAAGTGAAATTTGCTTGATCCATTTCATTTTCTTTTCACCTTATTTTCCGTTCTCTATGATTTTTTTTTCTTTCAATTTTTTAATTCTTATATTTGTTGTTGAATATTGAACAAAGAATGTAAGAATATGTTGCCGCTTCACTTTAATTTTGTTTTTCCGTGCTTTTTTATTGCATGTGTTTATGTAAATTCTTGAATTATTTATCTGTTTTTGTTGTTATTTTGGTTATTATTTATTTGTTCTTGAGTTAGTTTGGCTAGGTTCTTTCTTTAGCTTTTATATTCAATTTGGAGAACTGATTTAAACCAAACAATCTATAACATGCGTAGATCCTGTCGTGTCTGCTTCCTATGTGTGTATTGGGGGATGATTAAGGCGCACTTTAGCTAGAGGATTGTAAAATTTAGCCATAACTAAGCTAACATTATAATGAAAAATCTATGCAAAGATGCACATGTATAACTAATGATGAATTTAATAAATTTTATGATCCATGATTATAAACTGGATGTTTCCTTCTCCTCCGAGAAAGGCCTCTCTCTGCTAATCAATTTTATTAAGCTTACATCTATCTTATCAAGTTACTTCATCTTTTGTCATTTGTAACTTTCTTTGTCATTTGTTTGTAATTATAGCTTTGGGGTTTCCTTTTCCTTTTGGAAAAATAATCACTTGAAAAGATGTCTTTGCCTATATCAGAGTTCTCGTGGTGAGGACATGTTCCCACTTAAGACAGCGACAATCATGTAGATGAGAAATATACCTTCTTTTTCCTATTTATTTTTCTTTTTCATTTTATATCGGATTCTTGAGACTCATCGGTTCGTAGACTTCAAGATCACTCTGTAAGTTTGTTTCCTTTGTTCAAACTCATTTTAATGTTGCTTTACATGGAAGTAATCACGAATTTTCACTTCCGATTCTTAATTTTTTTCCTGTGTTTTGGCTTCTTCGTGTTGATTGTTTGTGGTTAGATTCAAGTCTTACCGTGTTGGTTGGAAACGCAAATGGGGTGCGACCACTTTCACCTTTGGAACAATTTCATTGACCCTTTTTCCTTATGCATTATATAAACATTTCCTTTACGCTTTTATTGCTTCAATTTTTGATTTTGTGTTTGGAGATCGTTTGTTTCTTGTGATGATTAAGAAGTTATTAGCTTGAAGGGGCATGGCGTAATCGAAGGAATTGGATCCAAACAAGATTTAAGTTATCCGTTTAGAGCGTGAATCGTTATTCCAATTTTGAAGCCCAAACACCAATCTTATTGGTAATGCTTTTTGCTTGAACTTTTATTTTGCCATTTTTTGAATTCCTCTTTATTTTGTTGTATCATGAGTTTTAGAAGCATTTTTGGGGTCTTGTTTTGCACTTTGTGTTGCTATGGTTATATTGTGATTAATTAATTAATTAAGGAGCATTGTTGGGGCAAAAATGATGTTTTTCATCTCCTTAAAGCAAAATTAGGATGAAGTTTCTTGATAATTCAAAGTTCAAACCCCTTATATGATTTAGCATTTTTAATGCGTGTCTCTATTTCTCTTTTCGTTCATTAGACTCTATAGGCATTTTTTTCATGTTATTTCCTTAAAATATGCCAATGGCTAGCGCTTTATATAAAACGCCACATTAATGTCTAAAACATCACCGGGTCAATGGCTAGCGCTTTTTAAAACGCTACTAATGGGGTGTACGCGTTCAGTAGCGCCAGCCTTCTCTAGCGTTTTAAAACGCTACCAATGCCCAAAAACGCTGCAAATCCTAATACGCTGGCGTAGTGCAACCGCCTCGAATAAGCTTATTTTTCGTTGCGCAACTAATGTGTATCACACGCATCTTAAGCCCAAGAATATATTGCAAATGCAAACTCAAGGTTTGTGATTTGACTTGGCATGAGTTGCATTCAATGATGCCTACTTGCTAGAGTATGACAAAATTAGTTGCAACAAGGTTTATCATCTCTTCATTTTGGTGCATCCGGCAGGATTATGTTGTCACAAAATGGTATAGAATCCCAGAGTTGTGTGGACAGTTTGCTTCTAAGATATATTCTAGCTAGGACATGCATATCTCTAATTCTTCAATGACATTATATGAGCATTGTTTGTCTTGAGCCCTATTATCAAGACGTGTTATATCGCTAATATCCATTTAATGCGTGGTGCTACTTTGTCTTTGTTCAGTTCTATTGAGTATTCGTACGATAATGTCCTCTAGCTTTCTTGAATTTTATGTTGCCTTGTCCATTGTGATGAGATAAAGAACTTATAAAAAAATGACTAATATATTAATATACAAATTCAAATATTTTAAACAATGACCAATTAATTAATGAAGTACAAAGTTGAATCTGTCTAATGAGGAGGGAGCTTGATGGATAATATTCCAACCGGCCCTTCGTATGCTCCATTTTGGATTTTATTAGTACACATATTTTAAATAGACTCATCGCATGCGTTTTATCATATGCATTCC